>OZ025291.1:133279266-133879266 GCA_964019185.1 Maratus speculifer | reverse complement strand
CTAAAATAGTAATCCATAAACACGAGTTTTCTACCACGTGTATGACGTCACGGAACTAAGAGAAAGTCATTGGATGGCAAGTTGCTTGCCATAGGACCACATGGCGTGATGATCGTTCGAATGCCTCCTGCTCCTATGGCGTGATGACAGCTACCGAATAAAAAAAGATGATGAAAATCTTTCTCGGCTTTCGTAAATTTTTAATGTAATAAAACCACAGCTTCTGTAGGTGATTCGATTAAAGAAAAAAAAAATGTATAGCTGCACTGTTTAAAATGCATAAGATTTTAAGCAAAATTGAATAAATTAAACCGGTTGTCGCTTTTTTTTTTTTTTAATAAAGATTTATCTTGTGCTATTGCAATACGGTATTTATTTGCATCATGAAAAAAAAAAAAAAAAAAAAGAACATAAATTGCTGCCATTTTTGTATAAATGGTAGGATTGTTTCTAGGTTCGTTCGTATTTATATAAATACATAGCATGTGTTCGTTTAACAGCAAAAATAACCAACTGAATGGTTTGAAATTTAAGGGACACGCTACCTTTGAAACCATCTCTTCAATTTGGAATAAAACTGCAGTAATATGTGTTGGAACAATACTTAATTCTAAAAATTGAATTAAATTAAAAAAAAGTAGAACAGCCTATTTTACTAGAATTTAAATTTTTAAATAAAATTTAGCTTTTTAAAAAATTGTACTACTTTTATAAATATGAATATTTTTGCTTCAGTTTTTTTCCACATTCATTAAAATTTATTATTTAAAATTGTGCATAGATTTTTAGATGCATGAGATTTTACATTTAATATATATATATATTTTCTTATGTATACTAAAAAGTGAAGGAAATTCAAGAAACTGTCAATTTAAATATTTTTAAAATATATATATATTAACATAAACGTTAAATCCATGCACAAAAACATTAAATACACCATGGATAACAAGTAAAAAAATAATAATAATAAAAAAAAAATCTTTATCTTAATTAGCAAAAAAGACTTTGTATTTATCGAAGAAGCAAGTTAAAAAATATGAACAGGGAGAAAAATCAGTTGTCATTTGAATAGGTGATTGCGTTGAATCTATTAACAAAGTTTAAAATATCTCGCGCTATAATTATCGTATAGGTAAAAGTGATGTATCTAGGGACCTAGTGGAGACTATACGGGGGTATACACCGTATACCTTCTGGATATTTTAAAGGAACACAGTATATCCTCTATTTCTCAAGAAAGCTATAGTATACACACTCTAGGGTATATTCTCTGCCTTGAGCGTATACCCTCTGCTTAGAGCATATATCCTGTGTTATTTTTACGGCTACATCCCTGGATGTATCAAAATACTCACAATTAAAGAAGTTTTCAGTTAATATTAAAAGAAAGAAAACCGATATTTTGATCAATTTCAAGGTAGTGTGTCCCTTTAATATGTGTAATTATTGCTGGAATTTATAAAGTCGTTTCAAATTTTATGAAAATCGAATCAAAACTTAAAGAGATATTAATAAAAATTTTATATCTTATCACACGTAATTAATTCAGTGATATCCCGAGAAAGGTAATGATTCTAGGCTACCATGGTGATTATGTCTTATTTCAGATGAAGCCCTATGATTTCCGTATTACGGAATTTAATATATGTAATCGTACACTACATTTTAAATTTTGTATTCATACATTTCTGCATGAGAGTGCAACAGCTATTACACCAAGATTTGAATATTTATAAAATTCTGTCTAAAGCGGAATCGATCAGGGCTAAGAAATTTTCCCGTTGTAGACAGTATTCCGCCTTAGACAAATTTTACTCTATATCTGTGGATTTGCAGGGACTTGAAAATATTTCCAAGTTAGACTGTAAACCATGTCTTACACACAATTCGTTTCACAGATAGTTTATTGCAGTTATAGTACAAACGCACCACATTTGCTATGTTTGACGTGCAATTTCCGACTTGTTTTAAATTCATTCGTTGGTACTGAATTATCGAAACTTTATGAGTTACTTTATTATCGATCGAATATTTAACGAACTTATATAAAATTCAAGTAAATTTTTTCCTCATTGCCATTTTAATCTGAAAAATTAACGTCATCACATTAAATTATGTCTATAAATTAAAAAGTATCTTAATTTAATTTCATATTTTTTTTATAGTTATTACAAAAATTCTAATTATTTTTTATGCATACATAACTGAAGAAACATAAATGACCAAAATGTTTACTTAGTTTAATAATATGAGTTTAATTTGAAATTTTGGACAAAATTTAAAGAGACAAATATTTAAACATTGTTTTAAATAAACTACTCAGATAACTATATTTCAGGTGCGTTCATAATTATATAAATATGTAGCACCTACAGTCGTCATTTGGTTCGTCCGTCTATCCGCAAAAATTGTCAATCGATTGGTTTGAAATTCAACATGCAGAATCGTTGCAGAATTTCGGCGAGTTATTTCAAATTCCATGAAAACTGAATAAAAACTGTAATAAAAGTTTTCTTCATTCTATTAAATTCTATTATATTTAGTTAATTCAGTAATATCCCATGAAAGGTAATGAAAATGTGTTACGTCCAATTTACGCGATATTGTCATATTATTCCCGTATTACTGAATTAAAAGTATACTAGGACTTCCCTCAGAGGTCTGAGCGATATTGCTGAGAATACACATTTAATAACTTGCGATAAGTAAAGAAAATGAGATGTTATCTTTAATTGGTCATTCATTGTGATAAAATATGATGAAAATAAGCATATTGAATCATAGAATTACAAAATCTTATATATAAAGTTGCATATACTATTTTTATAAAAGAAAAGCAAACCATGCATGGATATAAAATTGAAAATATGCAAAATGTTAAAAGTAATACAGAAAATAAAACACCAAATTTTCCTATATTGGAAATATAACTCTTTGAAATGATGTCATGAGCATAAACAGAAGCTTCGCACCGATTTGAGAAACTATAAATAACATAAACTATTATGTTTGAAGAGAATGGAGTGTATTTTATATGGTGTGAAATCTGTCTGAATAGTTTATAATGTTGAATATCTGTTTTCCGCGGATGCAATGAGGTTGTCGATAAGATAGTCCGGTCAATTTAGACATTCGAAGTTACATAAATTCCCACCAAGCTGAAAATCGGTAAGATTGTTTCAAATATCATTAAAAATAAAATTTGAAAGTTCCCCATCTTTCCCCTGTAAGGAAAAAATTTTATTCAAGGTCAAATGTCAAAAAATGAGTTTTTCGCGATTTTCAGCAAAACGGTAAGTTTTATCATAAAAATACCTCAGAGAAAAGTTGTAGATCATAAAATTATCTACAAAAAATTTATTAATACTTTTTTTCTACGAGCCCCCGTTTTTGCGGTATAACGATTCAAAAAGTTGTAATCGTCATAATATGCACACGTTTCCACGCCACCTATGAGGTAGTGTACTTAGCGTGTTTTATTTTTACGTGGTTTCGCCAGTAGGCCTATTCCACGGGTCTGTTTTGATCCTGTTTAATTTGAAACTATTGAAAAATAATGGATATTAGCAGAGATTGAAAAGATAAAAGCAATTTAAGTTTTAAAAAAAAGTAGTGAAATTTAATCGTTTGAGTCGTAACTTTCAAATTCTTCTTCTTGTTCTTCTTCTTGATCTTCTTGTTCTTGTTCGTCTTGTTCTTCTTCATCTTCATCCTGAGTGCATGTAAACTGCGTTAATAGCGATCTATCGCATGTTGCCTCGTTGGAATCAAACGGATCCTCTACTGTTGGTGATTCAATATTAGAGCACAACTGGCCTTGACAATGTGTACATGCCGGAGAACAGAACAGACCGACTTTTTTGCAACCACATTTAGCACTGCATCCCTTTTTGCAGTTGCAAAAAATCGAGTTCAGCAGTTTTTCTGGCGCAGGTGGAAGTAAAGTATGCACTGGTTCTAATGAATTGTTGACCAACTTCCAACCCCAGTCTGTAGGGTCTAGCTGATAACCAAGCCACACTTGAACTTGGTAATATACCCTAAAAAGATGTTGATGAGCAGCAACTGAAGTTGGGGGAAGACAAGCTAATTGTACTTGTTTTTACTTTTGGTATTTTTAACGAAACATGCATATCTATATTTATCTAAGCAGGTAGTTTTTTTAGGAGCTCCGTAGATAGAAAGAAGAAAGCGAATGCCGTTAGTAATAATTTCTTGCCGAGTAGAATTACTATTTTTAAAAACTTCAGCACATTCAATTAAATTTTGTTTCTCAAATAGTTTGAAAACTGTTATTTTACCCCTCCTGTAAAATGCAGATGTCGTATCACAGCCAGTTATTGCGTGTAAAAATAGTACATGATTTTGGCACTTTGCAAAAGTAGATAAACTTTTGATGAATACGTTTCCGATTGATGTTGAGCTTTTCCTGGTTTTAAGAAGAAAATAGTTTTTTCAGTTGGAGTTCGAGCAGTCAGTAATACGAGTAAGTCTATATCTTCACCAACAACAATAGTTGTATTTGTCAAATTGAACTGCTCAATTGCTGTTTCGATTATCAATACATCAGCATCATTATTAGCTTGTCTTACCAATATATTTTCCGTAGTAAATCTTTTTTTCAACATTGAAATGAACCGAGACTTGTTGTCAGTATTAGAAAGAAATTTTTGTTGGCTGGTTGAAACTATCATATTTTCATCAAATAAAATATCAATTGATGAAGATGTTGCTAAAGTTCGACGGCGCTGTTCTGCAGCTTTGGTATTTCTCGTGCAATCATTATAGCCATCAAATACGACAGTAATTCGGGAACCAAAATGTCGGCGTACATACTGTACGTATTTATCTAATACAACATTGAATGTTTCTTCACTATCCCACACAACGCGATGAAGTAAGTATCCTCCGTCAATGATGTATGTCGCATTTGTGTTGTTAATATCAAAGTCTACCTTTTCGAAACAATCGTAAATTGCAGACTTCTGTGTTTTCCGCATCCCGATGTCATCAAATAACGATAGAGGGTAGGGAGATAGTTCATATTCAAAATAGTTTTCTATTTCATCTTGAAATGCTGCAGTAATACTCATGCGTTGGAACAACAATACAGGGTCTACAGGTACTTTTTCTTCACGAACTTTTATTGTACTAGTCATAGCTAAAAGAGGAACAACTTTGTCAGAGCGTTTTAATTTAATATTATTGAATGTGAGTCCTGTCATTTTTGCCATAGAAGCAAGCCCAACTTCTCGAGCTTTATAACAATTGATTTTATCATCACCAACGACACCACTCGCAATAGAAACAATTTTGCTAACGTCTGGAAAAGGATCATGCTTTGAGAACAAAAGTCTAAAAGTCTCTAAAAGTTTTCGTACATCTTTAGCATCTTTTTTCATTCGCGAATCACTTGCATCAACATGCTGCTCGGTCGTATCCATCCTAACGTTAGCGAGATCTTCTAATTTTTCACAAACGGTATTCATAGCATGCATACTATAAATCCATTTACTTATGACACTCTCTTTTGTACTTCTCCCGTGAGCAATACCTCCATTTGTCTTCATGGCTTCCATCATAGACTGCTCGATTACCATGTCCGTTGATGTTCCACAACTTAATTTGTCAGAACGCCTAACTGTGAAAAATCCGTCTAAAAATCTTTCGTAAACTTCAGGATCTATCGAATTTTGTAACTGTTGCATATCCTGCAAGTAAAGGTGTGCAGACTTAGCATAAGGAAAATGTCCAGATACGTGAAAATAAGGAAGCATTTCTTTGACGCAGTTTAAATGAGCTTTCCAATCCCCCATACGCTCAGCTCTTAAGAACTCTTTAGCAATAGAAACCATATGAAAATACTGAATCCAAAGTTTTGCAGTTGGTCCTCGTTCTTCATATTCTTTTAATTTTTGATTCAATTTATTAACTAAAGCTCCAGATACTTCATCATCATTTTCAATATCATTGTATGAAAGAGTGTTATCTAATATGTGCTCGATATTTATGATTACATCTGCATCCACGATGTGTTCAACAGTAACAATTTCACTTTCAGTTAAAAGTTTAGCGCAAATAAAACAATATTCTGACATTTTTGTTATAAAACTCAAAACAGCACGATATAGGTTAGGATAAACACGTGTTTTCACTACCAACTGGCGTTCAAGACTAACAGTATTTCATTTATTATAGCAGGTGTAAGACCCTAGCCACGCACACAATTAAACAGGGGCAGATGTTTTCTCAAGGTTACGATCAAGGTTTTTCTATCATAAGGTTGTTCCATTTGAAGAACAGCCAATCAGAGTAGAGCAGGACTGAAACGTCACGTGGATGACAGAAACGGAGATCGAACAGCTGTGATAATGTAAATAGATGCGTAAAAAGTAGAAAAATGTGGTAAATAAATTTTTCAAAGCAGATCTTCAAAAGTAAATTGAATGAAATCACTCTCCTTATAAATTTTAGTAGATAATTTTATGATCTACAATTTTTGTCTGAGGTATTTTTATGATAAAACTTACCGTTTTGCTGAAAATCGCGAAAAACTCATTTTTTGACCTTTGACCTTGAATAAAATTTTTTCCTTACAAGGGAAAGATGGGGAACTTTCAAATTTTGTTTTTAATGATATTTTAAACAATCTTACTGATTTTCAGCTTGGTGGGAATTTATGTAACTTTACTCTTATTTTTTGGTTTAATTTGACCGGACTAAGAGTTAAGGAATCCTTTTTTAAAAATTTGTCTTAAACGAGCACTTACATCTTATAAGTTACTGTGATGCCAAAGTTATAGTTTCTGACCCCAACAGTATCCTAGAAATTGCAATATTCTCAATAAATTGGGTTTAAAACTTTTTCTAGGAAAAAAAAAAAATGTTTAATTTGTGAAATTAAATTGTCGAATGATTTAGAAATCGTTCATAACGAGAAAATTATATCTTGAAAATTGCCACCAAAAAACAGATTTTAAATTTTTAGTCATATCAACATCAAAGAATTCTCAATTTTAGAACTTTTTTTGCTCGTGCATTGATGGTGATTATTGTTCCTACGCAAAATATAGTACATTTTGCAGCAAAGATGGTTACCAACATTTTTTGCCCACATTATCTGCATAGGTATGTTTCGTAATCTACTTTTTAACCTTAAAAAAAGCAACGACCATTTTTCGGGTACGAAAAGTATTGCTAATTGTTCCATTTTGCGTACAAAGTACTGATTGTAATATTGATACATCTATGGTGATAAATTTCCAATAATTTTTCAAATCCCATTTATTTCATTAAAAATATAAATTTTTTATTAATTTAGTTTAAAATAAATGGTTTTTAACTAATTTCATAATACTTTTGAAATATAACTTTTCATTGGCCATTTTTTTAAAGCATTTAGAAAATGGTTGTTGTTTTCAGTCAAATATAGATTTTGGTCTGTCCGCATTTTATTTTATTATTATTATTATTTATAAATGGTGGAGAAATATTCATACTTAATCCATAACGTACATAATATATGACTCTGTTATTACATAAGTCACCTTTTTATTATTATAAAAATTATGTTTTTACTGATTTTTATTAACTCAATAGGAAACATTTTTTGCTTTGAACAATAGATGTCCGCATTTCATTTATTTATTTATTTTAACAAAATTCTTTGTATTTAGAAGAATTTTTATTTAAATAGGAAATCCGAATGTCGCTGTTAATAAAGAAGAAAGTTATAAAATAAAAAGTTACAAAACGAGTAGACGCATACTATCAAATATGGAAAAACGACAAATCCAAAAAAGATGTCGTATGAAATATCATCTTTTAAAGCAAAAAAAAAAAAAAAAAAAAAAAAAAAAAAAGAGGTCTGATTGTCGAGCCTACTGATTACAAAATGTGCGTTACATTAAAAAAAAAAAATAAATAAATAAAAATAAAAACTACTACAAATATTTATTTATTTTTTCTTTTTTGCAGTTTGGGCTTCGAAAGGTGCGCTATGTTGCAAAAAGATGTAAGCGACTATGAAAACACACTTGGTAAACGTTCATGCTCAGTTTTACAAATAAATATGGCACATATATGCCCTATACACACCGAGGTACGTAATTGGTGCCAAAATGGCGTTCAGTTACCTAACATGCTGGTTATCATATAAATGTTATGATAAATTGTTTGTTCTAAAAATATTATCATTTATTGATTGTTATTTCTTTTTTTAATAACAGAAAATGTTTCGTTTATTCCTTTTTTTTTTTTTCATTTTGAAATAAATAAATAACGTGTTATTATAGCATGCTATATGTATCTGGTAATCAAAACGATAGTTTCGCCTAATTGGCGTAAAAAATCTCGCCAAACCCGGTACTTATATCTCTAGTATATTATGTCAAGTATTTTATTTATGTATACTATAATTGTTTTTACATGCCACTTACTTCTTCTTGTATATAAAAATAGGTAAGTGGCTCCTTTAAGCAGTATAAATTGTATAAATCTTAAAAAAATAGTCCCCATTGCCCCTTTTTTTGGATCGAATAAAAAAAAATCAATGTCTAATTCCAGTATTGCTCCCAGGTAGCATACATAATACAAATTTCAAAGTGTTATTCCAACAGAAATGGATGAAAAATGGGAAAAGATGTCACATATGCACCAGGGAACATCATTGGCGTCAAAATGGCATTATTTTACCTGAGATTATACCCGGCTTTATTTATTTATTATTTGTTTATTTACTCATAAAATGTTTATTTACTTTCATTACCTTTTTTTAATTATATAAAATATTTCTTTTTATAGTTATTAATTATTATTATTAATTTATTTACTGTAAGTTTTTTTTTGAAAATAGAAAATAATTTAAAAATGTGTATGTAAGCGTTATTTGAAAACGGAGTTTTCGCCAAATGGGCTTTGAAAAAAATTGCGCCAAATCTGATGCGCTTATGGTATCCGTGCCGAAAAATTAGTGACCAAAATTGACTCCCACACACAAACAAAATACAAGTTAAAAGAAAACATGCAATAAAAATAAATATAAAAGGAAAATGATGTCATAAAAGAAACTTTTTATTTAAAAACGTAATTGTTTCTAATTTTCACACGCGAAATATATAAAAAATTCTTTGAGCGATCAAAAAATGCTATTAAGGGATTATCACAAAATCTCAAAATCAAAGTTTTTATGACATTTTTTTAATATAAAAAACTAGAAAATATTTCCTCAGTTGGCAGACAGTTTTGGTGGTTCCAACCCCCGGCCGACAGACATATACAGCGGCTTCTCAATACACTAGAGTCTGCGCGAAACATACATTTTCCCCGTTTTCCCTTGGGTCGGAAATTGGCGACAGTTATTTGAGGTTGCTAATTCTACGGTTTTTGACATTTTGAAAAAAGACCACAATGAAAGAAAAAAAAATTAATTTAACAAATTAGAACGAGTATTTGGAAAATGATATTTTCAAAGACTAAAATTTTAAAGACTTAAAAAGAAATTCTATACTTAATAATAATAATAAACATCATTTTTAGGATGACCATAACAAGTCATATATTACGTACGCCATGCATTAAACATTAATATTCCTAGACCATAAATAAAAAAACCCAGTAGTTTATTGTTATATAACTGTAATTGTTTAAAATGTGCATTTTTATTTGATGGAGTTAATCAGGCTGACTGCCCCTTACTACGTATGACATGGATTAAACATTAATATTCCTGGACCCATCTTATAAAAATTTTAAATGAAATTTCAGCTTTATAATTTTTTTTTTTTTTTTTGGGGAACTGCAAATTTTTAAACTTCTAAACATTGCACATTTTAACTTTTTATACCGTTGCATAGAGAAAAAAATGCACTTTTGAATGAAATTCGTTTGAAATTTTTATGACAATTTGTTTACAAATTATTATTATTATTTAAAGTTTTTATTACTTTTTTGTCATTGTGGCAACAGAAGTAAACCATTTTTGGACATTAAACATGGACCAATCAGAAAATGAATAAAATGCGGAATTCAACCAATAAAAACATTCAGATATACTTCGGATTTCCCAATTCTCTACCGAGGATAACAACTATTTTCCAAATTACTAAAAATTAGTTATTTTAGCTTCGAATTCTCTCCAAGCTTGAAAACACTTATAGCCAAATATTTAAAAATATCCCCAAATTTGAAGACAAAAATTAAGAAATCATAAATATTGCCGATTTGGCTATAGATTACTAATTTGGCACAATTCTCATTCAAATTCAGTATTTACGAAATTTCTTTTTATAGGGTTCGTAGCATTTGATCTTCTTAAAATTTCAGTAAAATTTTCAATGAGATAATAATCAAGCATTAAAGAATTTTTATTAACTCATCTAATCGAGTCGCAAAAAAACTATATTTAACAAAAACAACGAATATGAAAGCTATATCCTCCCCCTGGCACATGCCGAAATTGCTGTTTTATTATGTACTTATTTATCAATAAAAAAAATTGCATGTTTATAATGTTATTGATTATGATTTCCATTTTGATACTTGTTTTAAAAATAAATGAAATACGTTAGAAAATAATGTTTAGGAATTTTATGAACGTTATTTTTATGGTCTAGGAATATTAATGTTTAATGCATGGCGTACGTAATATATGACTCGTTATGGTCATCCTAAAAATGATATTTATTATTATTATTAAGTATAGAATTCCTTTTTAAGTCTTTAAAATTTTAGTCTTTGAAAATATCATTTGCCAAATGGTCGTTCTAATTTGTTAAATTACATTTTTTTTTTCTTTCATTGTGGTCTTTTTTCAAAATGTCAAAAACCGTAGAATTACATGCAGCAACCTCAAATAACTGTCGCCAATTTCCGACCCAAGGGAAAACGGGGAAAATGTCTGTTTCGCGCAGACTCTAGTGCATACGTTCCCAACGGGGGCGGTACCGCCCCCCAGTGGGCGCTGGAGCCTTCCAGGGGGGCGGTAGCGAGTCTAGAGAAAAATGGGGGGCGTTAGGACAGTCGAGGGGGGCGGTCATGGCATACCTATTTATTTAGGATTTAATATAATGAAAATATTTGATCTCCTATACCTCGCCCAGTGCGAGACAAAAACCTTAACTGTACCTTTGAAAGGAAGTCCATACAGACGAACCTAAATTTGAGAAGGGAGGAGGGGGGTTGAATTTATTTCACTAATGTCCAAAAAAAAAAAGCAATGGAATTCGAAGAAGGGCTATGACTCGAATGAAAAATCGTTACGAATTCAAAAATTGTGGTGTAAAAAATTCGCGATAATTGGCAGGCTAAATGTTTTAAACATAATTATTTTTTTATTAATCTGCATTTCGAAAAATTCTAAAATATGATGACATATACCTGAACAAAGACTTTTAAACGAACACGTGATTTGAATCGGTTAAAGAAATTTGTTTAATCTTGATGACAATGATAAAAATCTTTATATCTATAAATTTGCACAAAAGTAAATTTATTTAAACTTATATAGGGAATAATGTTAAGTTTCAAAATATCTTAATCGAAGAAGAAATGCCAGCAGTACAATACTATTTGGAATATGGATCTAGGCACTCGCCTACAAAACAATCGTTACCTATGCGCTTAATTTGCAAAGAATTTTTTTCAAATGAAGCCATGAAGTCTTCTAGGTTACAAGAGCATTTGAATAAATGCTCTCTGGTAGAAAATACAAAGATATGCCCTATTTTTACTTTGTTCTGTCTTTACAAGAAGAAAGTGTTATTTTCGTAAAAATTTTCGCGTTCCGGATTTTGACGTTTTAGGGGTCAGAGATTCCAAAAACATGTTTTTACAAAATGCGTGTTTGTGAGTCTGTCTGTTAGCCTATCTGTCTGTAATTTGACATAAATTTTATAGGTGTTCTATCTCAATAACTAATGCACGGAATTTATAAAAAATCTATATTCAGGAATTCTCTGCTATAAATTGATGTTGATTAGTTTTTAATGTAAATAACTCAACAGGTGGCGCTGCTATGCTGCTTTTTTCACGACTACTGCTACGGTTTTATCTCAAGAACTACTTCACAGATTTCCACCAAAATTCTGATTTGATTATTCCTTAACATGAATAGATACTGTTTATATTTTGTTGAAAATCGCTCCACAGGTGGCGCTGTCATGCTGTCTTTTTAACGATTTCTGTAACATATGTATCTAAAGAATTAATGCAAGGACTTTCATCAAACTTCAGATCCAGTTTTGCCTTGATAAATGTTACTGCTGATTATGTTTCGGTTCAAATTGCATAACAGGTGACGCTTTTATTCTGCATTTTTCTCGAGTAGTCCTATTTCAAGTCCTATTTCTAGAACGGAATTTCATACTATTATAATCCTTACGATGGATATAAATTACCATTTCATTTTGATACTGTGATAGCGAATTTTGAAGTATTAACTGCATGAGAAGAAAGTTTTGGGATTGCCACATTTGACCAGTTCAAAGATTGAAAAAAAAACAAAAAAAAAAAAAAAAAAAAAAAAAACCAGTCAACTATATCAAACCTTTTTTAGAAGATGACGGACTATGAGCCTCATTTATCATTATAATTTTAGAAACAAAAGTGTTTAATTTCTCTCCGACCATGTACAATTTTACCTAGCTTGTAATCAGAGAGATAATTAAATCTGTTCTTCATAAAAAAACCGTCTGATATCAACAGAAAAAATCCTAAGTAATAATTTGTTACAAAGAGGAATAGATGGCTAAAAGCACTGAAATATCATCATGCTGTTACCTAAAGACCTACAAATTTTCCATTCAACTCTATGGATTAGCGTTACCAAATAACAAATACTCATAAAAGAAAAAAAAATCTAGAGTTATGGTTTGTTAACAATTTGGAAACTGTTACAAAGAGAGAACCGATATTTAATACCACGAAGTTTGTCCAAGAGAAATAAATTTTTATCATAATATTTTGTCAATTGCTACTGATGTTGCTCGAACAACTATGGGACATCAGGAAGGTTTCATATTAACGCATTTTAAACAAGCAGCACTAAATGTACTTTCTATACATTCCGTTACCCATCATCAGCAATGGGTTTTAGAAAATCGAAATGAACACCTGTATACGACGCTTCATTACATTATTAGAGCAGTCAATAGGAATAGAAGCAATTTATTGAATGATAGGATATTTATGATAAAAATCATTTCACAACAAAGTGAAACAATCAGACTTGCAAATGAATTCAATCGGTTGCAGTTGCATACAGAAGTTCATTGTTTCATGAAAAGGTATTTGTCTGATCGTTTTTTGAAATATTTGATTTAGTATTACATTTAACTAAAAACAGAAGTGTAAAAATGCGCTAAAACCTGATTGCATTGAAAAATGACATCAAATATGTGACAGACCAGCTTAGAATCTTTAATTAAATAACTACAAATATTTTAAATACTTATAATAAGGTATAAGATGATTGCAAGATGATGAGTTGAATTTAATTAAAACAAAAACCCCCATAGCTGCTCCTATGGGTAAACTTCTTTTGCTCAAAGGATATCTAGGTAGAATTGATTGCAGCCAATTTACCACATTATTCGCAGTCTGTTAAAACTAGAATATTTACTTACTGTCAACACTTGGACGTTCTTCGTGAAGTTTTCTCAAAGCGATTCCAAGATATTTATACATGATTATACTGAGTTGGTTTTTAGATTCTTTCGCAAATGCAGCTACAGCAGTATCATCATATTTGGAGGAAGTAATCATGAAATTCGCAGCAAACGAGAACTATAAGTAAAATTCAGAAATGGATACTAAGAGTTTGAACTTCAAAAAACTATAGGTCTCTAATCTGGATTGTGAGGGAGAGTACATAAAATTTTAATAGCTTTATTTTCACAAGGTTTGGCTGAAAAGGTGTTCAATGCAGTGTCTAATTTACTGTCTAAGAAAAGGAACATGCATCTTTAAGCCTGAAAATTTGTGACTAATGTTGAAGAAACTGGAACCTGATATGAAAAAATTGTTAAAACTCCAATAGACTCAAGGATTTAGTTATTTTTTAAACATTCTTGTTGGGTTTTTTTTTGTTTATTTTTTGATGATCGTTTTAATTAACTTCTGCTTTGATTAATAGATAAAATATAGATAATTAGCAATAATATTTTAACATTTTGTTTAATTAACAATTATGGAAAAGGAGGCGTTGGCATTTTTTTCTCTTGTAAAGGGGGCGGTGGACCAGAAAAGGTTGGGAACCTATGCTCTAGTGTATTGAGAAGCCGCTGTATATGTCTGTCGGCCGAAGGCTGGAACCACCAAAACTGTCTGCCAACTGGGGAAATATCTTCTGGTAGTTACCCAAGTAACATATATAAAATTCAGCTTTTATAAAATGACGAAAGTAGAATTTCTTATTATTGAAGTTTAGTGGTTGTCGGCCGGGGGTTGGAACCACAGGAAGTGTCTGTTAATGGAGGAGGTGATTTCTAACATCATTCCAAAGGAAATATCAAATAATTAGGCTTTATAAACTGACGAAAGTAAGATGGTATTTTTTACACCTTTGCTCCCTGGTCACTGCCAAAGCCACCATGATCCAAATTTTATAATTACCCATCGTTCCTATCTTTGTTGGAAGACTGTGCTGAGAAAGTTTCAGCTCTTATAAAATAACGAAGGTCTGCCAGTCTCGGGCACTTAGACTATAAGTTAAACAACTATAGCTGGGTTACCATATGAGGCAAATAATGCCATTTTGGCGCCAGCGAGATACCTCGATGAGTATATGACTAAATCCGTGACAAAATTTCCATTTGGAAAAAACTTTAATCGGTATTTATACTGCATTTTCCCTACTTATGTATAAGAAAAAACTTTGACACAGATGTCATGCATGCACCACATTGGCGCAATTTTTTCTGGCGCCAATTTGGAGAACTTGGTTTTTAATTCCCAATTTCATAAATATTTTTTAATTATTTTGAATTATTTGAAAAAAAAAAATAATAAATAAAAAAGTTTAATTAATAGCTATAGAACAAAATGATTTATATTATTTTAAAAAACAAAATGAAAGTTAATAAATAGTTTATTCATAAATAAACAACCATAGTCTGTTTACCATGTGTGGCTTAAATTCGCCATAATTCGCCATTTTGTTGCAATCGTGCGAATGTGGTGCGTATATGACATCTATGCCAAAACTTTAAAAAGTTGAAATTAAATTATTTTACAGTTTGGATGAGGAAGACATTTATACTAAAATTTAAACATTATACGCATTTTTTTTTTTTTTTTTTTTTTTTTTTTGCTATAACTGCTATTTATATATTTACAATTAAACATAAAAAAAATATCCTAAAAATGCTCTCACACATTTAAAAGAGAGTGAGAGAATTTAGTAATTGTGAACATCGCCCCGGCTTATGCCTTCTTGGTATAAAATCGCATTGTTTGATGACAAAAGTAAATTCAAACACCCAAATAAACAAATAACATGCAATTAACAGATAAAACCATTTTTAAAAGTAATTCTCCTATTTTGTCCTGTAAGACACATAATGGTAGAATTAGATTTTAAAAATAATTTTAAAAAAATAGAAAAATGTTATTTACGTTTTATCTAATGAAATATTTAAAATACATTTTTGTTAGCCTGCGCGAAAGAGAATAGCGAAAGTTTGATTGAAGAAATATTGAAGAGGAAATGGTCAATTAAAAAAGACTTGTAAATTTTACTAATAATATATTCTACATAAAAATATGAGAATTTATATCATAAAACATTTTGCTTCCAAGACGTTGTGTAATAACAAAAACATTTAAAATATTTTTATTTACATGTTTCAATTCAAAAATTAATAGAGTCATCTTAATTTTTGAGTTGAAACATGTAAATAAAAATATTTTAAATGTTTTTGTTACTACACAACGTCTTGGAAGCAAAATGTTTTATGATATAAATTCTCATATTTTTATGTAGAATATATTATTAGTATTACGAGTTAGTGGACGTAGTCAAGACTTATTTAGTGTTATTTTTCACATTGTAAATTTTATTCAGCGGGAATTTTTCATTTCAAAATGTTGAATTTATCTATAGTAATAACGCATAATTGCATAAATTTACTTTGACTTGTAAAATTTTTTTTGACGTGACAACGTCTTGTAAATTGGTTTGCCGGGAGACAATTCAAGAAACTGCGTTACGTTACGTTACGCTCCGCTCACGATACGCGCTCACTTTTCTCTTAACTTTTTCCGGTCACTTGTGGGACCATTTTCTGAACGTGAATGTGAATTCGCTGCAAGGAAGGGGCGGTGCTTAATAGGAATTTTAGATAGTATCAAACTAAGACGAAATACGTTATGTATTAGTTATTAGTATAAAGTACAAAGAAAATAAGTGTAGTTTATTTCGTAATTCGGTGGTATATTATGGAAAACTAATGATATGTGATTAGTGAAAGCCATTTTACTTTAGTTATATTCTGCTCATTGAAAAATTCTTTAATATGCTGTTTACAAAATTCAACATTTGACATCAATAAACATGAAGTAAAATGTGTTTAACAAACACAGTGTATTGCAAGTTATTGTATGTATATTTGTATATAAATACGTATGTATGTGTAAAGGTAAAAATAAAATTTTGTTAATATGAAATTCAGTGCGAGATTCTTTGTATAAATTAATGTTTTAAATATAATTCTTTGTATAAATAAATGTTTTAAATTGTTACTATTATTTCATCCTTCTTCCTACTATACGAATGAATATTCACATTAAAATTATTTTACAACTCAAAGTCGTTGTCACGTAAAACTTTCGCCCGTATACCGACTTTACAGGCAACCAATTTTTTTTTCAGTACTACTTGGTTATACCGTCGACCAATTTTGCCAAATTATACAAATCGCCAAACTATTAGCCAGATTATATAGATTAGCATAAATTTTCATTTAAATAACGAAAAACAAATTAGCAGAACATATATAAAAGTAGAAATAAAATGTCGAATTAAAAGTCACTTGATGATATAATTAGTATTTATATTATGCTTAATGTCAAGTGAATGTGACATTTACGATCATCCATTATTGACATTTAATCTTGGAATTTGGGGGTAGATTTTTAATCGATGGGGTAATCTTTCCTTCTCCAGTTTTTAAATTTTAAAGCTGAAATTTTTCCTGTAAGTGAAATTGACGAAATGGCGCAAGAAAAAATAAATTAACAATAAAAACATTTGCAAACAGAAATAAAAGAGTTATACTCATATCTATATAATTTACGATTGAATATTAAAATATACTCTAAAAATTATCTTCACTTGAAAAAAAAAAAAAAAAAAAAAAAAAAAAAAAATTATTGCGACCATTAAGAACCTAAGTCAGGCATTAAGTCAGTAGTGCATTTTTGGCTTAAAAACACATTCTTTGGCGACAAAAGCAAGATGAAAATGGTATAGAAACGAATAGTAACTCACAACTTACAGTGTCTTTTACAATCAGATCTGCTTTTTTCTGCTGTAAGTTATATTATACGGAAATTCGATAAAAAAGAGAAAGAAAATAATAAAAAAGGTAATAACTATCATTAAAAATTCATTTAATCAATTTCTGAAACTCATGTTTTTATTCTAACACCAGGGATAAGTTGCCAAAAGTTGAACCAATTGTTATACTTCGCGTTAATTTACTTTTTAAGCATTGCAAATGTTTTTTTCATTTTCAAGATAAATATATTTTTATAATATTACGCCTTATTTAAGTGGTCTTTCTTTATTATTATTAATATTGTCAGTAGTTATTTTCTGCTATTATTTGCAAGATATTTGTAATATTTCTAATAGATATAGCCATTTTAATTCTTTTAGCAATTATAATTTTCGCCAAAAACAGCTACTGGCAACCCTTTTGTCAAAAATAATCGAAAATACGAAATTTAATACGAAAAATCAGAGTTATCCCTGTAAATTTGAATCATAAACCTTCTGAAAAATATTTCCTATCGAATGATACAATCGGCAAAAAAATCCATCGGGTAGTTTTTGAAAACATTCGTTTGGAAGTTTCAGAACTTTTGCTTTATAATATATATGATAACAGTTTTATTTTCCTGCATGATTAAATTTTAAAATGTTTTATTGCATTCAATATTTCTGAGGGTGTAAATGATTACGATTTACTCCATGTGCTGATTCGGTTATCGACGAAAATATCCAGCCTGTGAAAATCACGTGCACAAATTTCTGTGACGTATGCAAATAAATTGTGCTTTTTTATCAGTTTTTTTAATATAACTTTTAAACTATTTGGAATTAATTTTTAAAAGTAGGTGCATTCACCAGATTACCTTCATAGGTACCTTCTGGTACAAACAGAATCGAATTCCGACAAGTACTTTTTGAGATTTGCTTGACTAAAATTTTTTTTTAACTTTTAATATCGTTACGTACTCTGAGTATAAGACTTCGCTACGCTCAGACAATGATCGTAATAAATTTTGTATTCATCTATATATTTAAAACACCTGGCTGTTTTTTTGGTCATCAGCCCTGAGCTTTCTACTGGCCCGATTTTGATAATTATTTTAATGAAATATTAAAATATTAATTTAAATGAAAGCTGTTTATGTGTAAATGTGCCCATTCTGGCTAATTTTTAATTTATTTCAATTTTTATATTTTATTTTTAATTTTAAAAGCTTTTTCATGACGTTTCTTCAAAACAGTGGCAACAGGTTAAGCTTTTCTCAAAATTTATTTTCTTTCATTATTTTCCTCCAATCGGTAAATGTATAATCGCATTTCAAAAAAAAAAAAAAAAAAAAAAAATAATAATAATAATAATAATAATAATCTCTATAAATAAAAGGAATTCCGAGGATAATTAATTAATTAATTAATTGAGGCACAGGGGAAAGCAAATCTTGGCAATGCGCCAACTCGGTCCAGAGGAAGCAAATCTTGGCAATGCGCCAACTCGGTCCAGAGGTATAAAAGCAAGATAGAAAAAAACGCGCAGGTCTGTGCATTCAAGTACAACCACCCATATGTATATGCTGAAAGTTTGTTCTGACGCTCACCCGACGCACGTGGAGTGCCGATGGTCCGGGAAGCGTACCATACACATAAATTATTAAATAAACCTTCAAATTAAGCCCGGCGAAGCGGGCTGGGTATGCTAGTAATAATAATAAATCTCTATAAATAAAAGGAATTCCGAGGATAATTAATTAATTAATTAATTGAGGCACAGGGGAAAGCAAATCTTGGCAATGCGCCAACTCGGTCCAGAGGAAGCAAATCTTGGCAATGCGCCAACTCGGTCCAGAGGTATAAAAGCAAGATAGAAAAAAACGCGCAGGTCTGTGCATTCAAGTACAACCACCCATATGTATATGCTGAAAGTTTGTTCTGACGCTCACCCGACGCACGTGGAGTGCCGATGGTCCGGGAAGCGTACCATACACATAAATTATTAAATAAACCTTCAAATTAAGCCCGGCGAAGCGGGCTGGGTATGCTAGTAATAATAATAAATAAAAATAAAAATAAATAAATAAATAAATAAAGGTTTTCGTAAAATTTAATCAGAATAAAATGATTGCACATAGTTCTTCCCTGCAATACACAGATTATTTACTGAGTAATATTATTATATGTAAAATAACAGAAGATAAACTTTAATAAAATATCTAACGTGAAATTTTGTCGATGGAGAAAATGTCGTCATACAGAAACCAGATAAATGTATTCCATGAATATAATATACATTGTTATAGCTGTGTCAGTGATGAAGTCATATTCACTGACTTTAATTTCTGCATCTAAATAAAGTGAACTTCTATTAATTTAAAGGTCCGTGGTGTGCACACATGAAAATATTTCTATAAACTGATCCATTTCTATTTAATTATAATTAATATTTTATGAAACTAAAGAATTCTTAAATAACTGCATAAATCACGCTTTTATTTAAGAAAAGATGAATATTTCTGAAGGTGTAAATGATGTCATATTAGAAAAAAAAAGAATAAAATCTGCGATATGCCGGTATTATTATATTTCTATCTTACATAATATCAAAAAATAATTTAAATCATTTCATTGTATTAAGTTATTGTTTAAAATAAAATTTAAAAAATTCTGCATTTCAGCAACAAATACAAAAATTTTATTCTTTTTAATAACAGAGGTATAATCTTTTTTTTTTTTCGTTGCCATAACAATAAAATTAATTTTTACAAGTTCATGGAGGATACAAACCAATAAATAAATTAAATTTATTGCACTTGCTATAAATATGTAGTGGGTTGGTTAGGCAGTTTAGTAAGTCCCTGTTTCTATTATAAAATGTTTCATTGATATTATAATTATTGTACAGTTATCAAGCGATATTTAAACGGAGAAAAAATAAACTATGCAGATATTTTTGAATTCGTATTCCGGGGTATAATATTAACTTCCTAAATACACTGGTGTCCAAAAGTTAAGCATAATTGGCAATTAAGTAAGTAATGAAAGAAATATAAATCGAAATGTGGTGAAACTCCAGGTGTGTAAACAAAATAGTACGCGTCATATATTTTCGCGAAGAGTTTTCCGCGAAAATGAACAGGGGACCGTCAACAAATTGAAAAAGAACGAAGATCTTTTGTATAACCCTGTCAAAACTACTGTAGAAAAAGCGTTCAAACTGCACATTATGATTAAGTGGCTCATTGTAATGCACTGTGTTTATTTTTATAAGGATAGCATGTATACGCGTAGAGAAATTAAGGTTTTATAAAAACACTCCTAAATTTTTTGCTTATAATTTGCAGAGTTCTTAATATAAAATAATGTTATTTTCTGAAAATATGACAAACATCATTGTACACAATACCCTGTCCTCAGAATTTTTAAATAATAAAAATTGTATGAAAAATGAGTAGGTTTAGTAAATAATTTTTCATTGCGCATGCGGCAACGATATCAAAATTTCATTTGCATATTGTGTTAGCTAAATGTATAGAGCAACTTCTGTAAAAGTTACAAAAACATAGTTTGAAAATTCTGAAAATGGTCGCCTATAGAATCAACTCAAAATCCTTATTCCTAAAAGGAAGCAAAAAAATCAGGGGTTTTATCCAAATATATTTGTACGTGCAATGTTGTGTAGGCACTAAACAATGGAATATGGATACAGCCCCTCATATTTTTGCTTCATTTAGGGAATAAAGGATTTTGATCTCTTTCTATCAACGATAATTTTCAGAATTTTCAAGCTATGTTTTTGAGACTTTCACAAAAGTTGCTCTATACATTTAACTAACATAATATGCAAATGAAATTTTAATAGCGTTCACGCATGCGCAGTAAAAAAATATTTAGTAAACTTGCTCATTTGTCAAACAATTTTTATTATTTTTAAATTCTGATGACAGGGTATTGTGTACAACGATGTTTGTCATATTTTCAGAAAATAACATTATTTTATATTAAGAACTCTGCAAATTATAAGCAAAAAACTTAGGACTGTTTTTATAAAAACCTTAATTTCTCTACGAGTATACATGCTATCCTTATAAAAATAAACACAGTACATTACAATAAACCACTTAATCATAATATGCAGTTTGAACGCTTTTGCTACATTAGTTTTGACAGGGTTATCCAAAAGATCTTCGTTCTTTTTCAACATGTTGACGGTCCCCTGTTCGATTTCGGGGAAAACTCTTCGCGAAAATATATGACGCGTACTATTTTGTTTAAACACCTGGAGTTTCACCACATTTCGATTTATATTTCCTTCATTACTTACTTAATTACTAATTATGCTTAACTTTTGGACACCAGTGTAATTTGGCATTTAAATAACATTTAAGGCTTAGAAACCGCATTAAAAAAAAGATTTGTAGCTGAAGTTAAGTACAACATAATAATTTATGAGTTGTTTTTCTTATTTTTTGTTATTTTCTGAAGTTTGTGTATCTTGATCATGAAAAGCTATGTTATCCCTATTTTAAGAGGTGGCAATTGTTTATTTCGCTCAGTATTTTACTGTCTATATAAGATTGATATATATCATACCTAATATATATTCTTTTCCGTTGAGTTTCGACGGGTGCAGCTATAGTACATGTATAAAACTAGGATTTCCCACAG
The DNA here is from genome assembly GCA_964019185.1 of Maratus speculifer. Lineage (NCBI taxonomy): Eukaryota > Metazoa > Arthropoda > Arachnida > Araneae > Salticidae > Maratus > Maratus speculifer. The sequence continues at coordinate 133,857,113 of OZ025291.1, read as the reverse complement.
AGGGATTAGTCTGAGCGATATTGCTGAGAATACACACTTAATAACTTGCGATAAGCAAAGAAAATAAGATGTTACCTTTAATTGGTCATTCATTGTGATAAAATATAATGAAAATAAACATATTGAATCACAGAATTACAAAATCTTATATATAAAGTTGCATATACTATTTTTATAAAAGAAAAGCAAACCATGCATGGATATAAAATTCGAAATATGCAAAATGTTAAAAGTAATACAGAAAATAAAATACCAAATTTTCCTATAATGGAAATATAACTCTTTGAAATGATGTCATGAGCATAAACAGAAGCTTCGCACCGATTTGAGAAACTATAAATAACATAAACTATTATGTTTGAAGAGAATGTAGTGTATATTATATGGTGTGAAATCCGTCCGAATAGTTTATAATGTTGAATATCTGTTTGCCACGGATTCAATGAGGTTGTCGATAAGAGTTAAGGAATCCTTTTTTAAAAATTTGTCCTAGATGATCACTTACATCTTATAAGTTACTATGATGCCAAAGTTATAGTTTCTGACCCCAACAGTATATCCTAGAAATTGCAATATTCTTAATAAATTGGGTTTAAATCTTTTTCTAGGAAAAAAAAAATGTTTAATTTGTGAAATTAAATTGTCGAATGTTTTATAAATCGTTCATAACGAGAATATTATATCTTAAAAGGTGCCACCAAAAAAAAAAAAAAAAAAAAAAAAAAAAAGATTTTAAATTTTTAGTCATATCAACATCAAAGAATTCTCAATTTTAGAACTTTTTTTACTCGTGCATTGATGGTGATTATTGTTCCGACGCAAAATATAGTATATTTTGCAGCAAAGATGGTTACCTACATTTTTTCCCCACATTATTTTTTAAATCGGCTAGGTACTCCCAATGATAACGGAAACCACACAAACGTTAATGCTTTATAGCATAGAAATACAGAATCAAAAGCTATTTATCTCCTATTATATACACATAAATTATCTAATTAGTGCTAGCAGATGCATTTTTAAATATACATAGATCAATATAATGCTTCATTTTTCTTTTATTAGTATCTCTTAGTATTCATTTTTCATTTATTTGTATTATTCAGTAAAAAACTCACTTTCAAAAGCCCGAATTACGTCAAACTTTTTATAAAAGCGCTTAAGTCCATATAAAGGGAAGTATTGTGAAGAGTATTAAATACAAGGTAGTAAGACACTTAGTGAAACGCAGGTAATAAATCGCCAAATATTGTTCTTTTCGCCCTCTCTCGAAATGCATTTTTTCCGTACATTTAAAAAACACGATTTTGAGTCATCTTATTTAAAATTCTAATAAATAAGAGGAAGCAATAATAGCATAAGTCAAAGCATTTTATTTCAGCATCAAGGAAATGTATCGTAGTTACACATGTGGAAAAAAGCTGCTTTTGGCCTAAAAACGTTGTCTTCACTAAATTTGAATCCGATTTAAAAGAAGTACCGTGATTAATTAAAATGTTATAGGCAGAGCTGCCAAGTCTCTGGCATTTTAATGCAGAAAATGTTTTAGTAAATTGGAACATTCTGCGGATTTAAAAAATAACTTTTCCTATAAGAAAATTTTGCTGTGCAATAAGCGGGGGCTTGACATCTCTGTATAGGAATATTTCGTAATCTACTTTTTAACCTTAAAAAAAGCAACTTCCATTTTTTGGGTACAAAAAGTATTGCTAATTGTTCCATTTTGCATACAAGGTACTGATTGCAATATTGTTACATCTGTGGTGATGAATTTCCAATAATTTTTCAAATCCCATTATTTTATTAAAAACATAAATCTTTTATTCATTTAGTTTAAAATAAATGGTTTTTAAATAATTTCATAATACTTTTGAAATATCACTTTTCATTGGACATTTTTTAAAGCATTTAGAAAATGGTTGTTGTTTTCAGCCAAATATAGACTTTGGTCTGTCCGCATTTTATTTTATTATTATTATTATTATTTATAAATGGTGGAGAAATATTCATACTTAATCCATAACGTACATAATATATGACTCTGTTATTACATAAGTCACCTTTTTATTATCATAAAAATTATGTTTTTACTGATTTTTATTAACTCAATAGGAAAAATTTTGTGCTTTGAGCAATAGATGTCCGCATTTCATTTATTTATTTATTTTAACAAAATTCTTTGTATTTAGAAGAATTTTTATTTATATAGGAAATCCAAATGTCGCTGTTAATAAAGAAGAAAGTTACAAAGAAAAGTTACAAAACGAGTAGACGCTTACTATCAAATATGGAAAAATGACGAATCCAAAAAAGACGTCGTATGAAATATCATCTTTTAAAGCAAAAAAAAAAAAAAAAAAAAAAAAAAAAAAAAAAAAAAAAAAAAAAGAGGTTTGATTGTCGAGCCTACTGATTACAAAATGTGCATTACATTAAAAAAAAACTGCAAATATTGATTTTTTTTTCTTTTGTGCAGTTTTGGCTTTGAAAGGTGCGGTATGTTGCAAAAAGACATAAGCGACTATGAAAGACACTTGGTAAACGTTCATGCTCAGTTTTACAAATAAATATGGCACATATATGTCCTATACACACCGAGGTAACTAATTGGTGCCAAAATGGCGTTCAGTTGCCTAACATGCTGGTTATCATATAAATGTTATAATAAATTGTTTGTTCTAAAAATATTATCATTTATTGATTGTTATTTCTTTTTTTAATAACAGAAAATGTTTCGTTTATACCTTTTTTTCATTTTGAAATAAATAAATAACGTGTTATTATAGCATGCTATATGTATCTGGTAATCAAAACGATGTTTTCGCCTAATTGGCATAAAAAATCTCGCCAAACCCGGTGCTTATATCTCTAGTATATTATCTCAAGAGTTTTATTTATGTATACTATAATTGTTTTTACATACCACTTACATCTTCTTGTATATAAATATAAGTAAGTGGCTCCTTTATGCAGTGTATAAATTGTATAAATCTTTAAAAAATAGCCCCCGTTGCACCTTTTTGGATCGAATTAAAAAAAAATCAATGTCTAATTCCAGTATTGCTCCCAGGTATGCATACATATTCCAAATTTCAAAGTTGTATGCCAACAGGAAATTGATGAAAAATGGGAAAAGATGTCACATATGCACCAGGGTACATAATTGGCGTCAAATTGGCATTATTTTACCTGAGATGGTAACCCGACTTTATTTATTTATTATTTGTTTATTTACTCATAAAATGTTTATTTACTTTCATTTCCTTTTTTTAATTATATAAAATATTTCTTTTTATAGTTATTAATTATTATTATTATTTTATTTACTGTAAGTTCTTTTTGAAAATAGAAAATAATTTAAAAAATGTGTATGTAAGCGTTATTTAAAAACGGAGTTTTCGCCAAATGGGCTTTGAAAAAATTGCGCCAAATCTGATGCGCTTGTGGTATCCGTGCCGAAAGATTAGTGACCAGAATTGACTTCCACACACAAACAAAATATAAGTTAAAAGAAAACATGCAATAAAAATAAATATAAAGAGAAAATTATGTCATAAAAGAAACTTTTTATTTAAAAACGTAATTGTTTCTTATTTTCACACGCGAAATATATAAAACATTCTTTTAGCGATCAAAAAATGCTACTCACAAGAAAGGTCTCCATACGGGCATACTCAGAAAAATCTGAAAAAATTACAGAATGTTCTTCTCATATAGTTATATATGTTTATAAAAAAATTTCGGCGGAACCTCCTTATAACGTCCGTAAAAAAATAATAAAAATTTCGTTTATTTGGCGATTTATCTCCGGTTGGCGAAAAAACGAAATTTTGAAAAATACGCTTTTACGCTTCGAATACTTTTTAAAGAAAAAACTTTCTATGTTCAATTTATTTAAATAAGTTTAGTTTAAGTAATTTTAGTTTTACATTTTTACTTTACTTTAAGTGTAATTTTGTCATATACGTTTATATGTACTTATAACAAAATGAAATTAATATATTATATCATTTAAAACACAATTTAAATTGATTAAAATTGTTCCAAATTGAAAAATACACTGTTAAAAATCTGCTGCATTTTGTTGCAACGCATTTTTTTGCTTGTATAGAAAACGGTTAGTTGGCCGTGAAATGGAGCTTTCTCATTGGTTGGAATAGAGATATTATATACAAGCGGTGGAGCGCGTTGCAACAGAATGCAGCAGATTTTTAACAGTGTATGACACGATCAATTCACCGTGCTATGGAGCATTCTCATTGGTCAGAAGAGAGATATTCTATAAAAGTAGTGGAGTGACGTTGCAGTAAATGCTGCAGATTTTTAACAGAGAAGTCAATTAAAATCAATTTTCAGATTCGTTAAAATCGTCTGCTTTTGGCGAGAAAATGCAGTGCTCGCCAAATCCCGCGTCACTTTCAGCTTTTCACGCCAATTATTCCAAACTATTTTATTTTTTTTACATATCTAATAATGTAATTCCGCCGCTAATTTTCACTGATCCTTTATTACCTACATGAGTAGTTTAATTCGTATTTTTTTCAAAAAATTCTGAGTATGCCCCCAATGGAGACCTTCCTTGTCAGAGATTATCACAAAATCTCAAAATCAACGTTTTTATGACATTTTTTTTAATATAAAAAAATAACAGTTTTATTTTCCTGCATGATTAAATTTTAAAATGTTTTATTGCATTCAATATTTCGTAAATGATTACTATTTACTCCATGTACTGATTCGGTTATCTACGAAAATATCCAGTAATGTAATTTTAAAATCCCTTTTTTTCTTTCTTTTTTCTTATTACTTTTAACATACAGTCGACTCTCGTTAATTCGAATCTTCGCTTAATTCGAACTAAACATGAAATACCGAAATTTTCAATGGCAGAATAACGTTGAAAATTTTCATTAATTCGAACTCATTTTCTCTTGACTTCGTTTAATTCGAACTAACGAGAACTGCGATTTATCATTTTTCTTTCTTTCTCGCGGATTTCAGATCATTTGAATAACTTTCTTTCTTTGATTTTTGTGAAAATTGCTCCGAAACGAGTATACATATTATCCAATGCATTTTATATCCATTCTCTTAGTGCACCGCCTGTCTATCAGTGACGCTTTAAATTTTTCTTCCATTGTGCTTGTTCCTAATCTTTTAATTTATGTATTTATACATCCTAGTTTAATAGTAAGTCATATTCTAATGATAACAGACGAAATAAATTAAAAAAAAAAAAAAAAAAAAAAAACATATATAACTCCAATTTTTTTGTAATATACCATATTAAGCATGTTTTCATTTCATATTTTCCTTAATTCGAACTTCGGATAATTCGAACATTTCTTGCGGTCCCGACGAGTTCGAATTAACGAAAGCCAACTGTACTTGAAAAGTGTTTATGTCTTGTTTGTCTTATCTGTGTGAAAAGTGTCTATCTATCTGAAAGATTGTTTAAGGTGCGTTTTAATAATATTAAAATATTTCACATTTTATGAAATTGATATATGCTGCAAAGGTTTACTACAATTTACTTCCTGTATAGTGTATAGTAGAAAGTAGATAGTGTTTACAGAGATACACAAAATATTTTTAACAGCTTTACTGTATCCGAAGTATTGTATGCTATTACACCAAGATCTGAATATTCTTAAAACTTCTTTATAGTACGAATGTACCTTATTTGCTACGCTTGACGTGCATTTTCCAACTTGTTTTATTTACTGTAGGAAAATAAAAAAAGGCTATTCTATATGTTTTCTTTTTGTTTGTTTGTTTCTTCTTTTTTTATTAGCACTTTCCAATAAAGTTGAAAAGCGCTTATGCATTCGATTTGTCTGTCCGTCTGTCCGTCTGACTGTCTGTCCGCGCTCTAACTCTCTTAAATATACTCCGATTGTCATGAATTTTTGGACGTTAATGACGTTTACCCGAGCACGAACCCTATTAAAAATGAAGTTTCTGTCATGATTAGTTTATTTACAGGGACAGTCAAAAATTTTCCATTACATTAGGGGAGACCGGGGATGGTTGACTAATTTTTTACTAAATCATACATATTTTTTGTGTTTTCATCCATACAGACAATAAAATCGCATTAATGGATAGAAGAACTATTAAACTAATAAAAAACAACAAAACATAGTTAATTATTCAATATCATCATCATGTTCAAATGCATTTTACAGAACATTAACTCTTAGTCAATCTACCCCGGAACCGGGGTAGATTGACTATATGCCCGAGGAAAGTAGACCTACGTATCAATAAGCAACAAATTATGAGAAGAGTCAAGTAATAAAACACTATTTTCAATTTAATTGAACTCTTTATTAAAAAACCATTTTAATCAGGTACAGACATCCTTTATAAGTCTTTATAAAAACTATCAACTCTTAGTATTTAAAGTTTTTAAACTAAAATCTTCAGTTTCATTTTAAATCACACATAAATCTTTCTATAACTTCTTATGAATGTAACATATTAATTCTTATTAATGTAACAATTTAAAATTTTCTTACGCCACAAATTAAATGCACATTTTGCATTTCTCTACTTAAACTAGTTGGATGTGTCAATCCCAAAACTTTCTTCTATCTCATATACATTTTGATATATATATATATATATATATATATATATATATATATATAAACATGGTGACCCCAAAGTTACCCACTATCGAATTTCCTCGAACATTTGACCTAGCCTAATGAGATTCTGGTAGCCGAAAAGCCTAAAAAGCAAAATTTAATTAATATTCTGAGAAAAGGATCTTAGTAGTGCCTCATGTTGGGTAATTTATACTAAAACCTAATAAGCATCTATTTATGTCAAGACCTAACAGAATCTGAAATTTTATGGAATTTCGTCCATTAGTTCTTGAGATATAACTATAACAAAAAAAAAAATTCCAAAACGTAGCACAGCAAAACCATACCTTGGCCAATTTATGCCAAAACGTAAAAAGCGTCTAATTATATTATGGTGTAAAAGAATGATGAAATTCTGTGCATTAGTTCTTGAGATATAGCTAGTTTAAAAAAAACCGTGTAAAATATAGCACAGCAGCGCCATCAGTTGAAGGATTTATAACAAAACGTAATCATTGTGCAATTATGTTATATGTCATTTTGTAACAAAATCTGAAGTTTGATGAAATTCTGTGCGTTGGTTGTTGAGATATAGCTATAGGAAAAATCGTGCAAAATGCAGCATAGCTGCACCACCTGTTGCAGGGTTGATACCAAAATGTAATCAGCGTTTAATTATGTTATATATTCTAGTGTAACAGAATCTAAAATTTGATGAAGTTCTCAGCATTAGTTCTTGAGATATAGCTATCGCAAAAATCGTGCAAAATGTAGCATAGCAGCGCCACCTATAGGTCAGTTCACACCAAAACCTTATCACCGGCTATGTATCTCAAGGTATCGCCGAATCTGAAGTTTGGTGAAATTCTGTGCATTAGTTCTTGAGATATAACTATCATGAAAATCATGAAAAACGTGGTATAGCAGCGCCACCTGCTGGCCAATTTACACCAAAACTTAATCAGCATCTATGTATATCAAGGGGTCACAGAATCTGAAGTTTGGTGAAATTCTCTGCATTAGTTCTTGAGATATAGCAATCTTGAAAATCATGAAAAACGTAGTATAGCAGCGCCACCTGCAGGCCAATTTTCACCAAAAACCAATAGGCACTAATTCATATCAAGGTCTAACTGAATATAAAATTTTATTAAATTTCGAGCATTAGTTCTTGAGATAGAGCGCCCACAAATTTTTTGTCACATACAGACAGACAGACACACAGACAGACAGACAGACAGACAGACGGACAGACTCACAGACAGACATTTTCTAAAAATAGTCAAAACGTGTTCAGGACCTTCTAAAACGTATAAATCCGTCGAAAACCGGAAGTCGAAAATTTTCATGAATCCAATACTTTCTTCTTGTAAAGATAGAAGAAAGTAAAAATAGTAATTGTTAAATACTTGTATTCAGTATTTAAATTTTTATAAACTAAACTCTTCTTCAGTTTCATTTTAAATCACATATAAATCTTTGTATACTTAAAAATATAAAAAAACAGACAAGTTATCAGTCTTCATTATCAGAAATACAGTGTTTGCATTCAAAAAACATTAGATTACCTCTTACACATTTGACATGAGCCCATAACTTACAAGTTATGCACTGAATCCATAGTGGCGGATCCAAGGGGGGGGGTCATGGGGGTCATGACCCCCCCCTGGAGCTCTTCAAAGAGTGATGCACAGTGTAAGTAAAAAGTGCTAAAACAAGAACGCAAAATAACGTCTAATCGAACGAATTTGCGCTTTTTTCGAAACTAATCAAGAAAATTCGGGAATTTTCCGCGCCTGATCGACATCATAATTCACAATTTTTCCGCACCCGATCGGTGAAATTCGCGATTTTTGCGAAGCCAATCGACGAAATTCACAATTTTCCGATGCCTAATCGACGAAATTCACGATTTTTTGGGTGTGATCGACGAAATTTGAGATTTTTTCCACGAATGGTCTGCGAAATTTGCTATTTTTCTTCACTTGGTTGAAAAAATTCACGATTTTCCCGGCCTAATCCACAAAATTAGCAAATTTTTCCGTTCTTGTTCGATGAAATGCGAACTTTTCCGCACATGAACTTCGTCAGTCAAATACGCTTTTCTTAATTGACCGACGAAATCTGCTTTTATTCCCGCCGTAAATTGATGAAATCCGTGATTCTTTTCTCGCGATAAACTGACGAAAATCACGATTGTTCCGCAGCCACTCAGATTTTTTTAATTTTTCCGCGCATCATCGACAAAATTAGCGGTTTTTCCGCACCCCATCAACAAAATTCGCGAGTTTTTTGTACTCGATCGCTCGAATTCGTGTTTTTTTACGAAGGCGGTCGACCGTATTCGCGATAATTTCTTTCCCTATCGATGGAATTGTCAATTTTTGTTCGCCGTATCAACGTAATTCGCGATTTTTTCATTCCCGATCGACTATATTTGCGCTTTTTATGAAACTGATCGACCATATTTGGGACTTTTTCGTTCCCGATCGACAAAATTCGCAATTTTTCCGTGCCCTACCAAACGCGATTTTTTTTCGTTCCCGATCGACTAAATTCGCGCTTTTTACGAAAGCGATCGACCATATTCGGGATTTTTCTGTGCCCAATTGACGAGATTCGCGCCTTTTTCCGTTCTTGTCCATGAAATACGCATTTTTTTCCCTGCCGTAAATTGATGAAATCTGATTTTTTTTTTTCTCGCGATAAACTGATAAAACTCGCTATTGTTCTGCAGCCGCTCAAAAAAAAGTTCGATTTTTCCGCGCATCATCGACAAAGTCTTCGATTTTTCCATGCCCTATCAACGAAATTAGCGACTTTTTCGTTCCGAATCGAAAAAATTCGCCAGTTTTTCGTGCCCAATCTCCCGAATCGCTCTTTTTACGAAGAGAATCGACTTACATTCGCGATATTTTCTTTCCCGATTCACGAAATTGGCAATTTTTGCGTTCCATATCAACTCGAAATTAACAATTTTTTTATTCTCAATCAATAAAATTCGCGATTTTCCCCTTCCCGATCGAATAAATTCGCGCTTTTTACGAAGTGATCGAGAAAATTAGGGATTTTCCGTGCCCTATTAACGAAATTTCGATTTTTTTGTATCAGATATACAAAATTCGCGATTTTTTGTGCTCGATCGACAAAATTTGCGATTTTTCAGAGACATACAGACAAAATTCGAGATTTTTTGAAGGCCGATAGACAAAACTGGCGATTTTCCAATGTCCAGTTGACGATATTTTCGATTTTTTAGCGCCCGATCAACGAAATTCGCGTTGTTTTCGCGCGGTAAACAGACAAAACAGGCGAATTTTCCGCAACCTATGAACAAAATTTGCAATTTTTTCAAGTATTATAAAAAAAAAAAAAAAAAAAAAAAAAAAAAAAAAAAAAAAAACATTTTCTTGCCCGATAAACGAAATCTGAGATTCCGATGGACAAAGTTCGTGATTTTTCCGTGCCTAATCGACAAAATTCACAATTTTTTTCTTGCCCGATCGGCGAAATTTGCTACTTTTTATCGTAATTCCGTTTTCACAAGATTTACTGTATTTTAAAATTGTTTCATTAAATCATTTGACAAAAGTTGTGACCCCCCCCTGGAGGTTGGGCTGGATCCGCCCTTGTTCGCCAGAGACACTATCGGCGTAGGATTCAGTGCATTCTAAACAAATCGTGCTCTCGTCATCTGAATCCACAGCATCGTCATTTCCATCGACGGTGTCACCAGCAACATTCATCTCATTTACTTTATCCGTTCCTTTTCCTTTACCCGTTCCTTTTCCCTTACCCTTTCCTTTTCCTTTGCCCTTCCATTTTCCTTTACCCTTACCTTTTGCTCGTTTCTTTTCCTTTTTCTATCTTTTCTTCTTTTCTTCAAAGTTTCTCTATTTTTTTTCATATCTATAATATTTTGTTTTTCAGGGGTGTGTGTATATATAGTACTTTTACGTTTCCGAATATAAATAATATAAAGAATCGAATAAAAAGATTATTTTAAAGACATTTTAAACTCAAAATGTTACTGGGGTTGGTTGACTAATTATTCAACCAGCCCCGAAAGAAATTAGTCTACCAACCCCAAACGACATTTTAAGTTTCGATGGCATGGATAACCTAAACACTGCCACCTAATTAAGAAATAACACATAAAATAATATCAATATGGACTCATAAAACACTCTAACTAATAGGCAAACGGCTAACATAAAATGTGCAGGTACCAGATCAAAAAATATGCAACACGAAAATATTACTTACATGATATAAAACAAATCACGGGTCACTGCTCGAAAACGGCGTGTGCCGGCGTCGCAGCGCTACCGACGACTGAGCGGGGGGCGGAGAGCGATGCGCGGCTACGCTCGGATGACGCAATATTCATATCGTTGGCGAGTTTTTGGTGGTTAGTCTACCTACCCCTATAGTCAACCATCCCCGGTCTCTCCTACGGCCTATGGGGAAAAATCGTTTCAAATGAATTTTGAAGATGTTACACCCTGTTAAACATCTTCAATTTATATGTATCTACAAAGTGAACTAAAACATGCATTTTGTAAATTATGCAGCGAAAAGAATAGTTATTATTCATTTACAGGCCCACGCAAAAGAATTCCGATACATAATAATAAAGGGAGGGGGAATTGTTTGTGGCATATTTTAATTACGGTATACGATTTCATATATAATCAAATTGATATACGTTGCTGAGGATTAATATGAGTTATTTCATGCATAATACGTAGTGCATAGCATTTACAGGGGCACACAAAAGATTTGAAATAGTATATTCTATCCGAAGTCCTGTATATGGAAGTTGATGTCATCTATCACATCGTCTACAGCCATCTATGGAAGATGGCTGTTAGATGGATGACATGCATTTTTAATTATGATATACGCTTTTAAGTTTCACTAGATGTATGAATATTACATGGTTTAAATAAATGTTAATTGTTACACAATTTAGATATACAGGGTTACACAAGAAATCTCGGAAAGGTTACTGAATATGAGCGTAATTTACTTAAAGGTGATTTTTAAATATATTATGTCTTTTTACAATGAATTGCATTTAGTTTACTAAGAAATGTTTGTAGAATATAAATAAAATGATATACAGGATAACACAAAGAACTGGATACATGGTCGCCTTTAGATGATAATTTCTGGAAATTGGATTTAAGTAGTTTAAAGATAATTTATTTTTAAACTAAACTTTAGCAAAATACTTTTGTATATTAAAGGTACTTTGTATATTTCAGAGTCAAACGAAATATTCTCAGTATGTTTCCATCTATTAGTATAAATTGCTGAAAGGAAAATTTCAACCAGTCAGGCCTTTTCTTGATAAACTAAATGTTACCATTATATAGTCTATATATTAACCGACAGATCAAATACAGGGCTTTTCAAAAGTATTGTAATACATATTTGGATATGGACAATAATACGTTATTTCCCTGGATAACGAAATTTTGTTAAAGATTTCGAGATGTGTTGGAAAGTGCTTCCTAATCTATGCTTAACGCATGATTTTTCTTACTTTTTTCATAAAAACAGACGATTTTGATCTTTTAAATGAAAGCGATATTTCAGAATGCAATCAGTTTGCGTTAAAAAGTGCCTAGAATAATTTAGTCTGAACCAAGCTTTTTTACTTCCAAAAGCGTACGATGAACCACGGCAGAATTTCTTTTACTTACTTTCTCCTTCTCCTTTTCTAATTTTTAATTCCAAGATATGAGTGGAGGTCGGGTCGAGATAGACTCAAATTTTTCCAAACGATTGAAATATGATTAAGCATTGTTCGATTTAATTGGAGTTCGAACCGGATATCTTTCGATGACACGAGAGTTATTTAAAACTGGGGGTCAAGGAATTAAAATATGAATGTTTTGTTCTTTCTTTTTCTGAAAAAGTTGATATTCTCAATTACATATTGTGAGACTGAGATTAAAACTTGAAGTCAGAAGGTTATTATTTGCTAAATTTAAAAAGATTCCATTAAATATAAATCATTTTAGAAATTTAATCATTGCATAGATAGTGTAAGAATTTATTTACATTTTTTATGCAAAAATGAAATTTTTCTTAGTAATTATTTAAAACAATGTAAAATTTTTAGTTTTGTACCATATTTTGCAATGTCAGTTACCGACTGACAGTCTAAAATAAGATATAAAAAAATACATTGTTTTAAGTAATTACGGAAAATTTATTTAAAATTTACTTAACTTTTATTTACTATAGGATAATACTTTTTTAATATTCATTTAAAACAATGTAAAATTTTTAGTTTTATGCTATACTTTAAATGTCAGTCACCGATAATTGACGAGGCCTAAACGGAAAGTTCAGTGTCAGTCATCGAGGCACTCAACGTGTTAGTTGAAACAAAAATGACAATATTTCAAATTTTAGTTACTTTAAAGGTGTATAGCCAGTAGAGTGAAAAAGTACCCAAGCTAGGAATCGAACCCGGGTCATCAGTATAGCGCACCGACGTTCTACTAACCGAACCTCTTGGAACGATAACCAGTCAAGTACTTCTCACTATCATATGTTGTCAAGGCTACATACACAGCACAAGATGGAATATTTTTCGTGAGCCACCGACTCTGGGGTAAACAAGAAACTACAGAGAATCCAGCATCATTAGAATTGAATAAATCCATATAACTTTTGGATTCTTTTCTCCTTTTTTTCGTAGAAGATTTTTAAAACCTTGCATTATAAAATATCTGAAATTTTGGTTGCTTAAAAGGCGAACACAGAGAAAAAGTAAGTGGGAAATACCAGGCTAAATATCGTTCCAAATGGCTGAAATGGTAGAACGTCAGTGCGCTATACCGATGACCATGGTTGAATTCAGGGTTTGGATACTTTTTCAATCTCTTGGCTGAGCGCCTTTTAAGCAACCAAAATTTCGAATATCGTAATTGTTGTTTCAATTTCAATTAACACGTTGATTGCCACGGTGAATGACCTGAACTATCCATATAGGCCGCGTCAATAATCAGACTGACATTGTAAAACATGGTATAAAACTAAAAATTTTACATTCTTTTAAATAATTACTAACAAATATTTTCCTACAATAAAAAAAGGTTAAGTAAATATTAAATAAACTTACAGTAATTATTTAAAACAATATAATTTATTAAGTTTTATATCTTATTTTAGACTGTCAGACAGTTTCTGTTTTTACTAAGTATAGAACTCTAAAATTTAAATTTGATTTTTTTCTTTCTCTAATATAATTATTGAAAATATGGCCAATTATTGGTAAATTCTCGCTACGGATTAAACAAAAAACAACGTAAATGACGCATTATTATGTTAATCTTGCATCATAAACATTATATTATAATATTTGTAATAAATAACCGACTAAAAATATATTATAAACTTCAAATCAGAAAGAATTTTCCTAGAAAAATAGTTTTCTTTTTTGTCAACAAATCCAACAAAAATTTCAAGTTGTTTCAATATGTAACAACTGTCTGCACATAATCCCGTGGAACTTTCATGACCAACACGTGTTTTAGAGTCATTCGTTTTAAGGTTTTTATTTTTATTTTTTCGAAAGAACGCGATCACAACATGATTTTACATTTCCGTTTTGCTTTATGAAATATGATTCAGCCTAATACAAGGATAAAGTATTATCATTTAGAAATTATAACTTTTAGAATTATACTTCGAAGAAATCGTGTTTCTTTAAAAAATCTATCATCGTTCAAAGCGCTTAAAATATATATATATATATATATATATATATATATATATATATATATATATATATATTGAATAGTCATTTGTTTAAACAAAATTTCTTGCTTACGCTAGACAGTGTCTAGCTGTGACTCAATTCACCTAAATATATTTAATTTTTATTTATTTATTTTTTGTAGTACATACTACTGTTACATTTACCTGTGAACTGAGCTAGTAGTTTTAGAGTATCTTTAAAATTAACTGAAATACTATTTCAAAATATGTCCAAAAAATATATTTTTAATTAAAAATTACTATTCTTTATATTCGTGAACCTATAAAATAATTACATTCGACAAAGAGCTTAGATTCCAGTTCAGAACACAGTAAGTAATATGGAAAGTATTCTGAGAAAATTTCACTGAACTATGTTTAAAACATTTTATTTACTAAAGTTTATCGAACATGGAGATAACGGAAAAATGGATTTTCAAGAAATTGCATTTAAAGATTTCTTTTATACTTTTCAGATGTATAAAAAGATTAATCTAGAAATGTCAATAAATGTTTATTAGTAATTTTATATAAAAAGTAAGCAAAAAATGCATGGAATCATTGTTTGTATTACTCTTACCCTTCCTATGCCTACTTTTGGCATTTGACTCATTAACTCTTGTTTATTAAATTGACCATAACTTCTCTTCTAGTAATCATAAAAATAAAATCAAAACAGACTTAGAATCACAAATTATTACTCCTTCAAGTAAAACAATAAAAGCATTTTCGAAAATTCTTCCGAAAACGGCCATTTTAAAGTAGAAACATACCTTAAATGTTAACTAGGGCTTCCCTGAAAGAAATTAGTCTGATCGATTTTGCTACGAAGATGAATTTAATTTGTGACAAGTGCCGACATACATTTCTGATATAACTCCTTACGGTACTACTCTGTTATCCCGTCGACCAAAATACTAACGCCAAATTATAAGATTCTATCGTCAATGTCAATTCAATGACATTAAATACGATACACGTGTTTAAAACGTCATTAAGTGATTTTTATTCCGATTTTTTATTTGTATTTTTTTTTAATATTCTACTAATTATTTGTTTTTTTATTATTTAAAATAAAAATTGCATCAATATGTATAATTTGGCTATTAGTTTGGCGATTTGTATAATTTGGTGAAATCGGTCGACGGGATAACAGAATAGTACCCTTCAAGTTACAAGTGCAGAAAATAGTTACAAGTGCAAAAAATGAATTACTTATAATTCATTAAATTAGTATACAATTCAAAAAATGAAAATGAGTAAAATAAAAATGTTAGAATTCAAAATAGCACATATGAATTCATATATTTTTAGCTATTATGACAATTCTTTGAGTAATCTTATTAAATGTTAATACCATAACTGCCAACATCTTACCTTTTTTGTGCCACAAAAATTTATAGTAAATTTTATAATTTTAAATCACTGTAATCCGCCGATTAAAAAATACAAAAAAATTCCATTAAATTTTTCTGGTCCATAAAAGCGGAAGATCTGGCAAATATAACTAACACACATCTAAACACTGTTGATCATTATTATAATAAAGAAATTTTTCTGCGAAATTCTTTTCTGTATAAAACATTTTTATTGTTCCTTAAAAAATTGCTGCGCAATGGGTTAGGTTCTCTTAGAACGACCCCCAAGGAGACCCCCTCTTCCCCCTACTTTTGGGTCTATATCCCAAGTGTTGATAATCGGCCGTCATAAAATAAACCTAAACCTAAACCTTAAGAAATTAGTTAAATTAAGGCACAGATGTCATATACGCACCACATTTGCACGTGTTTTTCTACCCCACCAATTTGGCACTGCACATGTGTGTCAAGGAGAAGATCCGCTTAATAAGTTTATAACAATTGTTAAGGAAATAAAATGGGAAAAGTTAAAGATTTCAGTGAAATGTGCTGATTAAATCTACAACTACATGTATTCAATATGGCTAAAAGTATTAATATTTATAATTTACTGTGAAAATTATATTTAGCGTTTTGTTACATTAAGTTTATTATTTATAACTATTCATTTATTATTTCCCTTTTTATTAAATTCATATTGATTTACTGTTAATTTTTTATTTTAATTCTTTAAATTATTTTCATTATATACTATATCAATAATTATTTATATCAAACTATCATTTATTTACTTTTTATTTCCTTTTTTAAAATACTAGAATCTCTTTCATTTTTACTTTTTTCCATCTTTACAAGAAGAAAGTATTGGATTCATGAAAAATTTCGACTTCCGGTTTTCGACGGATTTATACGTTTTAGAAGGTCCTGAACACGTTCTGACTATTTTTAGAAAATGTCTGTCTGTGAGTCTGTCCGTTTGTCTGTGAGTCTGTCCGTTTGTCTGTGAGCCTGTCTGTATGTGACAAAAAATTTGTGGGCGCTCTATCTCAAGAACTAATGCTCGAAATTTAATAAAATTTTATATTCAGTTAAACCTTGATATGAATTAGTGCCTATTGGTTTTTGATTGAAAATTGGCCTGCAGGTGGCGGTGCTATACTACGTTTTTCATGATTTTCAAGATTGCTATACTTCAAGAACTAATGCACAGAATTTCACCAAACTTCAGATTCTGTAACCCCTTGATATACATAGACGCTGATTAAGTTTTGGTGTAAATTGGCCAGCAGGTGGCGCTGCTATGCCACGTTTTTCATGATTTTCATGATAGCTATATCTCAAGAACTAATGAACAGAATTTCACCAAACTTCAGATTCCACGATTCCTTTAGATACATAGCCGCTGATAAGGTATTGGTGTGAACTGCCCTATAGGTGGCGCTGCTATGCTACATTTTGCACGATTTCTGCGATAGCTATATCTCAAGAACTAATGCAGAGAACTTCATCAAATTTTAGATTCTGTTACACTAGAATATATAACATAATTAGACGCTGATTACATTTTGGTATTAACCTTGCAACAGGTGGTGCAGCTATGCTACATTTTGCACTATTGTTGCGATAGTTATATCTCAACAACCAACGCACAGAATTTCATCAAACTTCAGGTTTTTTTATAAAATGACATATAACATAATTACACGATGATTACGTTTTGTTATAAATCCTTCAACTGATGGTGCTGCTGTGCTATATTTTAGACCGGTTTTTTAAACTAGTTATATCTCAAGAACTAATGCACAGAATTTCATCAAACTTCATATTCTTTTATACCAGAACATAATTAGACGCTTTTTTACGTTTTGGCATAAATTGTCCAAGATATGGTGTTGCTGTGCTACATTTTGCAAATTTTTTGTTATAAATATCTCAAGAACTAATGGACGAAATTCCATCAAATTTCAGATTCTGTTAGGTCTTGACATAAATAGATGCTTATTAGGTTTTAGTATAAATTACCCAACATGAGGCACTACTAAGATCCTTTTCTCAGAATATTAATTAAATTTTGCGTTTTAGGCTTTTCGGATACCAGAATCTCATTAGGCTAGGTCAAATGTTCGGGGAAATTCGGTAGTGGGTAACTTTGGGGTCATCAATTTTTTTTTTATTTTTTTTATTATTTTTTTTTTTTTAATATTAAAATGTACTTATCAGATAGAAGAAAGTTTTGGGATTGACACATCCAACTAGTTTCACGTTATTTTTTTTTATATTGCAATAAAAAATCACGTCCTGTTATTGCATGCAATTTGTAACTTACATTCAAAAGCAAAATTTTCGCCAAATTGGCGGGGTAGAAAAGCACGTGCAAATGCGGTGCGTATATGACATCTGTGCCTAAATTGGCACAAGTTTCCAATATCAAGTCGTCAGTCTTTTTCACTCTACTGAAATCGACATAAACCAGTCCTGATGTAACCTCTGATTTATAGTTTTCAAATTAATTCATTTTATTTTATTTTATTTTTACTTTGTTTACCATTTTTTACAATATTATATAGTAAATAATGTTAAATTATTGTTTTGAACATGATTGGCAACGACAAACAAGATGATCCATTGGCAACCTTATTTGGCGATCTATTTCATGGCCCGGATCATGTGCATGTATCCACATATTTCATTATTTCTATGTTAGCCGATCGCCAATTTCACGAAAAGCATCTATTTCTTTTCTTTTTTTGCAAATAGCAGTTTTTTATTTTTCATTTACTGAGTTTAAAAGCAGTGGTTTGAATTTGAAATAAAATGATTTAAGTTAGGACATTATTTATTTTTATTTATTATTAATAATAATAAGTTTACTTTGGAAAAAATAAAATAAAAGGTTTACCTTTGAATAAAGTTAACGGGCACGACATATTCGCTACCTGTGCTCGAAACTTTGTGTTGTTAACAAGGCTATTAAAATATTCCTTTACTAAATATTTTTTCTTCTAATATAACTTTTTCTTCTTTTTAATTGTCAAAATATCGTTTGCTTTTTGTTGCCATAACAGCTAGACAAATGAAAGAAATTTCAACGAGAATGAAAAATAATTTTCACACGTTCATGGAGGCTACATCACATCCGATTTACCAAAATATTTAACAAGGCTATCAAAATATTTCTATATACCTTGTTACAAATATAATATAATGTCTATGAATATTTTCTGCTGATGAAAATGACGTACTTTAAATTTCCGTGACGTATGCAGATAAATTGTGCTTTTTTTAATCAAATTTTTAATGTAATTTTTAAACTATTTGGAACTTATTTTTCACAGTAGGTTATCCTTATAGGTGTGTGCTGGTATAATCAGAGGTAAAACAAAAAATGCAGGTGCTTTTCGTGCCCAAAGCTTTAATATATATATATTTTTTTCAATAAATATACAAAGAAATTCCAAATTTTTTTTTAATGCCATCTTTCAGAAAAAAACTATTTTTTATCAGTCTAAAACTTGATCTAGCCAATTTTAATGTAATTAATGCATTATTTATGCAATTTATTTATTCTTATCTATGAAATTTAGCTGTCCAAATGATTGGAGAGATAACTTCAAACAGATTACAATTCTAAATATTATGAACAAAACAATATTTATCTATTTTTATTTAATTGACATATATAGTAGTTTCATAAATTTGTAATAATGAATTAAGATATATATTTTTTAATTGTATAAGTTAAATTTAACATTTGTCCATGAAAATGTAACCTCTGTTACTTTATTTACATTTAGCAGAATAAATAATAAAAATTTTGTCTATCAGAGATCGCTACTAATTTATATTGCTCAAAGAACTTTCTAGAAGAGAATACAAGTACCATTTTCACTTTATCTGTCACATGTTTAGAGTATAGAACAGTATTATCAAGTTCTAAGGTGAGTGTGTTTTCTCTTTGTAACTTCTGTTACTCCAATTTTAGATTTAAATAATGTTTTAAAAATAAAATTTCTCTTTATATCACAAAACTCTAAGTAAAATAAGTTTATTTAAGCAATACAACTATTTTTTAGAATAATATTATTTACGAAAGAAAATTGTTTTTCCTTAAATGTAACCTCTGTTACAAGTAACCTCTGTTACAAGTAACCTCTGTTACAAGTAACCACTGTTACCATATTTTGGTAACAGATGTTATATAAACAGAGGCTACATTTTATAACTGAATATAGATTTTTTATGGTAATAATTTGTATATATTTATTCATAGTACCAAATTTACCTATCATTTTTATCATTTGTTTATATTTATTTTTGCATTAGTAAGTATTATTTATTCAGTTTGTTTACATCTTATAAATTTTTGTAATTTCTGTTACATGAATTTTTCTATTTTATTTTAATAATTGTAAACCGATAATAAACCAAATGTGCTTAAAACAAAGAATATTTTATGTACTTTAAATTCAATTAAAAAAATCTTCTCTTTAAAACTAAAAAAAAGTGATCATTATTAACTTTAACTTAGTTTTTTTTCTGAACGAGATAAAATTACGCAAATAATGATGATTAAATTTTATTATTTATTATTCATATTTCTTATTGTTTTTAACTAAAGGACATTTTTGCTAAAATAAAATATAAAAATTATATCTTTTTTAAAATTATTTCTATCATAAATTAAGCAAAAATTGTCTGGTAACAGAGGTTAAATTTTTTATGCTAGATATGAATTTAAAAAGTTATATTTTAAGTGTAAAATTGTTTTTTTTTTTCTGTGTGGATGCTAATTTTGTACAGCTTAAACACATATCTAAACAATATTATTGTTATTTAGTAAAATCTAGATCCTAAAAAAAGACAATTTTTTTTTTTTTTTTTTTTTTTTTTATTATTATTATTATTATTTTTTTTTTTTGAAAAGCACAAAGAAAATTGGTTTCACCCCAGAATCGAAATCTGACAAATAGTTTTTGAGTTTTGCTTAACGAAAAATTTTTAATTAAAGTTTGATATCGTTCATAGCTGTTTAAGTCTAGAAAATAATATTTCGTTTTGTATTAGTCTTCGCTTCGCTAAGTCAATGGACAGTACTCTTGTGACGTCACAATTGGTTAAATGTTGAATTTTATAACCTCGAACCGAAAGGCAGAATAAGGTTAATTTTTTTACTGATTAATAGTTGAAGAAAATGTTAAACTATTTACATTTTTTTAAGTGTAAAATAAATTTTATGTAATCGTCTGCATGTTATAAGTACAATAAGCAGTATTCTTGTGACGTCACAATCGATAAAATGGCAGAAATTATAACCTTCAACCGAAAGGTAGAATAGGGTCCATTAAATTGCAATCATTACTATCTATATTTTTAAAATCTGATTGTGAATGCGTGTATTTTACATTATCTCATCTTAGAATGCAACAAATTACAGGCTGTAAAAACCCGATTTTTTTTTTTTTTTACAAGGATTCTAAAATCTTGCTACAATTAGCCATTTTTTTTTAAAAACATCAATAATTTCTGAAATTTTATAATCAAAAAATAATTTGTGGCAGCCCTGTTTCATTGTTTCGGAAAATTAAGAGACTGAGAAATAATACAGATAATTATCAGTGTCAGATCAAAACAAGTTTTTCGATCGAACCAGAATTTCAGTCCTGCCTTGAGCGACCTATAGCAGTCCTGCATAAAAACGAATTTCTCCCCCAAAAAATTTCAGCTGTTTTCTATACATACATGCTATACATACATGTATAGAAATATATTATAAATTTGTTATTCACAACCACCAATAAACAAGACATTTTTACCTATGCATACGTATGAATGTGCCTATATGTTTTTTTTTCAATAAAATCTAAATTTTTATTTGATCATTGTTGAAATATATACATATATATATACCTGTGGCACTCGGGGACTGCCGCGGTAAAGCTATTACATAGCATTTTTTATCAACTTATGCAATTATAATTATTTATTTATTTTTTGTCTTTGATATTAATTCAAGTTTTTTCTTTTTCTTTGATATTAATTGAAGTTATACTTTTTGAGCGTGATGACCGATAAGAATTTTTTTCTTTTATTGAATAAATGAGAAGTCTGCCGGAGTCTGCCGAACTGAAACGGCGTTAGCCGGAGTGTTAGGTATTTTCCTCGTAACGGAATTTCTAGATTCGGTCGCCGCGCTCAAAGCCCGCGATAAAAGCTATGCAATAGCTTAATAGGAATGAGCAGTTGAGGACCTTTCCAACGATGTGTCACATGTCTGATGTGGAAAAGTGTGCCCCCGCGGGGAGACAGAGTGGTGGTGACGCACCAAACATGCATAATTAGGATGAGCAGTTGCAGACCTTTCAAACGATGTGTCACACAATTAGAGTGGAAGAGAATTAAAATATGTGTCCCCCCTGAGGGGGGGCAGAGTGGGGGGGGTGACCACCAGACATGGATAATAGGAATAAGCAGTTTCAGACCTCTCAAATGATGTGTCACATGACTGGTGTTGTAAACAAGTTAAAAATATCTCCCCCACTTGGAGAGCAGAGGGGGACACACACAATACATGCACAATAATAATAAGCAGTTTCAGACGTTTCAATTGATGTGTCACACGACTGGTGTAGTAAAGAAATTAAAAACGTGCCCCCCGTGGGGGGCAGAGTGGGGGGTTACACACATTTCATCCACAATAGAAATAAGCAGTTCCAGACCTTTCAATTGATGTGTCACACGACTGGTGTTGTAAAGAAATTAAAAATATGCCTCCCTAAGGGGTAGAGTGGGGGGTGACACACAGGACATGCACAGTAGGAATAAGCAGTTGCAGACCTTTCTAAAGATATGCAACACGAGGAGTGTGGATAAAAATTTAAAAAGTTCCCCTTTGGGGAAGGGCGCAAAGTGAGGTGCGGCGCACCAAACATGCATAATTGGAATGAACAGTTGCAGTTCTTTTAAACGATATGCCACACGATAGGTGTATATATAAATTTAGAAAATGTCCCCCCCTGGGGGGACAAAGGGTGGGGAATGGTGCACCGGACGTGCAAAATATGAATAAACAGTTTAAGGCCTTTCCCAAGATATGTCACATGACGGGTGTTGACGAAATTTAGAAAAGTACCCCCTGGGGGGGTGGAGGGCGCATTCACATGAATAGTCACAGGACTTTAGAACGATGTATCACACGAGTTACCCCCCCCCCCCCGAAGAGAGAAGTTGGTAACCTTCCCTAAAATATACACCGAACACCTTTCAAGTTTCATAAATAATATTTATCGAATTTCCGTTTAAAAATAAATGAGAAGTCTGCCGAAGTGCCGAAGTCTGCCGAACTGAAACGACGTCAGCCGGAGTGTTAGTTTTTTTTTTCATTACGGAATTTCTAGATTAGGTCGCCGCTCTCAAAGCCCGCGATAAAGGTTATACAATAGCTTTAAAAAAAATCTGAATAAGTTATTTATTATTATTCATTTTCAGTCATTAATACAATATACGTTTGCACAAAGAGCTTAAAAGCTTAACATTTAGCTTTTAACTTGCAGCGAAATTCCCCAAGCTTCAAAGAAGTCGGAAATTGCACGTCAAACATAGCAAGTGAGGTGCGTTCGTACTACAATGAAATTTTAAAAAGTCAGTGAAACTTCCCTATGCGACCACCCACGTTAAGCAATTAGCAAGTACCTCCCTAAAAAAAAAAAAAAAAAAAAATATGGAACGAAAATTACTTCTATAGGCTCAATACTAATTTTACCTCCATTCAGAGATCATTTGAGATGAACTTCCTCCACGAGCGAACAATTTCTTTGAAGAAAATTAAACAAATTTCATTTAATCCTGGTCGCTTGAAGAAGGTGTTATTAGAAAAATAATTTCGAAGAGCGTATTATTCATCAAATTCCTAAACTGAGTTTAGATTTATTATTATTGTTATAATTATTTCGGCAACTTTTAAGTGTTTAAACACTTTTGTGCCTTTTTAGACTATGAATTTAACTCTGATAACAAATTAAGAATTTCGGTTAATAAACTTTCCTGTCCTATTCCTTAAAAAACTTTCGAAGAAATAGATAAATTCATGAAATCATTATTATTTGTTCCCGTCCAAAAGACGAAAAAATAAAAAAATAAAAAAATAAAACAATAATTGCATTTATTTACTGAACTTTGAAAGGATAAAATCGTAAAATGAAACCAAACGTCAATATAGGCACCATTTACATTCCGCAGTAATTATATAACAAAATTAACTTTTGTTTCGATACTTATATTTTTATACATTTTCTCAATGTGAAAAATAAATTTTAGTAACTTTAAATGATACCTTTTCTGTTTTCTCAACAGTTAAAATCTGGATTTAAACATGACCTCCATTAAGCTATCACTTGCGATAGCGACCAGTTTTTATTGGAACAGATCGTGGCCACTTTAGGGAGGTTTTACTGCATTCAGATTTCTTTTGCAATAGTATACAGCACTTCGGATAAGTATAGGATCTGAAATCTTTTGTATGTCTTTTTAAATACTATCTGCTATACAGGAAGTAACTTGTAATATACCTCAGCAAAGCATATCAATTTCATAAAATGTGAAACAATTTAATATAAATTAAAAAAACACGCCCAAAACAATGTTCCTCTTTATACCAGTATGAAATAGAATAATTTTGTGTGGCACTGTAAATTAATAATAAATATTTTTCACTCCACAGATTGTAAAGAATGTATATTTTAGTGCATAATTATACATATCAATTTTACTATGTTCGAAGGAGTGTAGCATCATTAAAATGCATTTGAAACTATTTTTTTTTTGTAAAATTTGAAATTTCATGACTTTTATATTGGTTTTATGATTATAAAATATTCGGGTTACAATTTCGTATTCAAATCTACGAAATTATGAAACAATACTTTATTAATACAGGTATCATTTAATTGACTATTAGATTGTAGTAGAATAAAATTTGTTTGAAATATTTATTTTTTTTTATCTCTTTTTTACTTTCTTCTATCTTCAAAGGAAGAAAGTATTGTAATCGAAATTTTTTTCGATTTCCGGTTTTCGACGGATTTAAATATTTTAGGGGTCAGATGTTTTAAAAAATCATGTTTTTACAAAATGCCTGTCTGTCCGTGTGTCTGTCTGTGTGTGTGTATGTCTGTGTGAGTGTCCGTATTTCGCCATTCTACCATCAAAAAGATATGAAGATATGCATAAAATTGAACCAAACTTTTTGTGATTAACGCATGTAACGCAAAAGATTGGCTCAAGACTGGAACTTATGACAGAACACAGGAGAGAGATTCACAACTATACTGGACCAAGTCAATTTTGATACAAAAAAGATAAGCAGGGATGTAGTAAAAGGTATACGCGGGAGTACGCCGTATACCTTCTGGATTCTTTTAAGGAACCCTGTATGCCCTGTGTTTCTCAAGAAATCTATCGTCCTTACATTCGAGAGTATATCCTATGCCTTGAGCGTATACTCTGTGCTTTTTCTACAACTACAACATTGAAGATGCAATAGTTCAGTTAGAAGTTGTATAAACTTTGTTTTATTCACTTCCACAGTGAACAAATACTTATTAAACAGAATTTTTATCCACACATATAAGTATAATTGCCGAAACGTCAGTGAAGGCTTACTTTGGAGACACGAAATTTTTTGGTTTCTGTCCGCCTGTCAGTCAGTCTGTCTGTTCCGCGATAACTAACGCAAAAAACATCCGATTGGCTTGAAATTAAGTGGGTATGCTAGTGAGACACTGGGATTAAGCTGTATAGTTTTTTGTTAGATTTGATTCATTCGTTTGGAAAATATAGAATATTTTATTTTGCGCAATAATGCTTTTCTATGGCAAATCCAACGATTTTCAATTTTTTTTTCCTTGAGAGAAAATGACACATTTCATTAATGGAATTCAATGATAAATGGATACTGAAATTTACCAGTTAAATTATTCGTATTGTTTTGAAATTTTGTCTATGCATTTGTCAGATTTTTAAAGTTATACTGTAAATTTCGGAGATTTTTTTATAAATGTGTTCCAATAATATAAACTAATTCGGTTTAGAGATTTACTTATTTAAAATGTATTTATTTCATTTTCTTTATTTTCTCTTAATGGTTGCTAAGCAACCATTCATTCTAATCCTTATTATATTTTAATGCTATAAATATAAATATAAATGCTATAAAGTGTGGACGAAAATTTAAATGAAGTCAACGTCAAAACTTATGAATTAATTAATGTCTTTTTATCTTTGCGGATAAATATAACATAGCTCAGAAAAGAATATAGGCTATGTTTTATTAATTTTATTCAAATATTTTCCTTAATAATTCAAAATTTCCTTCTTTTTCATACAGAATCAAGAGCGATTTTTTAGATAAAATTTAACCAATTTCCTTTCTCGTTGCCAAAAAGAAAAAAAAAAAAAAAAAAGGAAAAAGAAATTTGGAATAATTTTTCAACGGCAATAAGTTTCAATTGAGCAATTTCCATTCGAAAAATCAAACTAAGAAAAAATAAATATGAGGTCAGAATTAAAATAAAAATAAAAATAGTACTTTGTTAAATATTAAACAGGGAAATTTGTTTTGTTAATAAGAATTTTTCTGACAAAAATGGGGGCATAATTAGAAGTAAAAGAAATAAAAAAATAATTATATTTTTAACAAATATTTCAATTGCTAAAATTTTGGCGTCATAATTGAACAAAAACAAGTATTTTATAGTAGTCGTTAAAAATACAAGAAACATGGATATCAATAACTCATGAAAAATAACGCCATTGCCGAGAATTCAGTGATGGCTTACTTTCAAGACACGAAATTTATTGTTTTTCATCTGCTAGTCTGTTCTTCTGTATGTTTGTGTGTCCCGCTATAACTGCTACAAAATGCAATCAAAACATTTTTTTTTTCGGAAACAAAATTGTAAAACTCTAGATTACTGAGTTTACACTTACAAAAGTTCCTGATATACATCAGATTTAGGTGTTTGTGGTTGACAGGTATGTAGGAGTTTGAGGATAATGAAAAATATTTGTTTAAACTGTTACTTATCCTTATAAATCAAAATGTATAAGGAAATGCAAGATATACAATAACCATTAGCACAATTATTAGAAAGGGGCAAATTTAAATTAAGTGAGGCTACGGGGGGTTCAGGAGGGCGGAGCCCCCCTGAAGAAATCTACTATGTTATAATAAAAAAACAAAAATAATAGATCATGAAAATTTCAGAATATCCTAACATAACTAAATTTTTAATTTACCGCTTTTGAAAGCTGAAAACTTCTAATTCTTATTTATTCTTATTAAATAATTAAGTACTATGAAAATTGTAAATTAAAGTTTCCAAGAAGTTGAATATTACCCAAAGTGTGTTTAAAAAAATATTTATATGTGCAAAGCTGACGTTGAGGCTCCTGATCTGCAGATTTACTAGTATATATAAAGCATTGTTTGTAATTCTTTATCTGAAGTGGGAGGGGAGTTGGATAAAAAGTCTGTTTAATGAAAGCAAATTATGTTTTGTATCAAATTTTTGTCATAAGTCCATTATAAAAGAGTCCACAAAAATGTATAAGCATAAAAGGTCTGTTTGCAATGATACTGTTCCTTTAATTATCCCTAAGCTATGGTTAGAGTTATTGAATAAATTCCTCGTGGAAAGTTTGAATGGAATGAGCCACATTAAAAAATAATTTTACATCATGGTCTATTTTTAATTTAATTTTTTACAATATAGCGCGTGGTTTTGTTCACATGTCATTATTACGTGTCATTTGCATTGACCGTGAGACGATTTGTAGTTTTATTTGTATTATGATGATGGTTCATATAGAATTGGAACCGAAACATTTTAATGTTATTTGTGTTTAATATATTTTGTAACATCTTTCTCAAGTAATATAATTTGTTTACTAAAATGTCTATAAAAGGTGAAATTCTTAAAATCTTGAGTTTTTAAAAATCTAATGGATTTAATAAACTTTTTATCATTGTTATTAGTATTAAGTGCTTTATTGTCAGGCATAATTTTCTAATTGTAGAACGAAAGGTGGTATAAAAGGAAAAACTATACATGGATTCTTCTATAGACAAACATTTATAAGATTCAACAGCTGTTTTGGTTTTCTTCGAAAGTTCGATTTCTTTTTCATTGAAACGTATCGTTCAGCGAATCTAAAAGAAAAAGAATTTCCAGTCTTGCCTTAATTATCATATTTTTACTGGCACCAATTTCTCCTTAAAATTGTAAAGAAAATTATTTTCAATCAGAATATATGGTGAAAAATAAATCTTTGTCTAATTACGTTCTTAAATAAAATTCGAAGGCATAAAAACAGATGTTTCACGAGTTCAAGTTTATTGTAGAATAAGTCGGCTTTTTTGAGTTTATTATTATTAAACCATTCTCCTAAGTCCAGGCATTATGCTAGGCCATGTAACATGGCCGCTATATGAAAGTCGCACAAACTCATTTTAAGTTAACGACAATTTAATGAAAAATCGAGGATTCAAAACTTTGTGTGTTCGTGAATATTTTAGACCGTTAAAATCAAATTTTGAGTTTAATTGGATACTGAAAATTCATAAAATTCAAAGTATCATAACTCTGTAAATTTTGGTAGTAATAGAACATGTTCTTTTACTGTCTTTCTTAGAAGCAAAGCAATATTTTTTCAAAATTTAGGTTATGGAAAAAGCAGCCCATATAAAAAACTAAATTTCATATACATATGATCCTCTTGTAAAACAAATACTATATCTGAAATCAGTATTTTATTTGTATAATTTTCTAACTGTAAATATCTTTATATCATCAGTGGTTTAACAAGTAATCGCCATCGCAATCTACAGTGAATCTGCTGGTACATAAATTTATAAAAGGTGAATAGGAAAAAAACAAAAAAACGCAATCCTTCTTTAATCTCAAAATTATCTTTTTTTATGTAGTATAACAGCACTCAGTTAAATTGCTGACAATCGAATAAATGTTTAACTGCCATCAGAAGAATTTTATTACGAAATAAATGTTATCAATAAATAACTTTTAAATTAAAAGTCTGATCTCGACAAATAGCTTAACAATTTTATACGTATACTAGCGGCCTTCGCCCGCTACGCTGGTCGGTTTATCTAAAGAAATCTTGAAGAAGTAGTTAGATAAGGTTCAGACATACATTAAAAAAAAAAAAAGCAAGTCGATCATTCAAAAAACGTTGGGAAATATCAAATATTTACTGTAATTTTTTAAGAAAAACAAAGTTTCGAAAAAAAAAAATTAAATCTAAAAAAAAATTACACTGACATATTAATGCAAGGAAATTTTCCCAGAGAGAAAATTCGCCTTGAATACAATATTTCAAATTCTTTTAATTGCTTATAGGCGTTAATGCCAACATAGTGAAAAAAAATTCCATGCTGGGAATCGAACCCGGGCCATCAGTATGGCGCACTGACGTTCTACCGACTAAACCACATGGAACGACAGCCAGCTTGAAACTTTCTCATACTTAAGTAGACTGGCGAAAACATAACGATAGCGCGTTTTAAAATCGCACAGTGACATCTATTGGATTTTATATGTACTAAAAAACGTTATGTACTAAAAAACGTGAGCAGCGCACCTAATAGTTTCTTTTGTTTCTTTTTGTTACTTTTTTGTCTGTTGTCCGATTTTGATGAAACAAAGCCTATACACTGCCCGGGAGTGTGCATTCTTCATTAGTGAAAACCGCATAAAAATCCATTCAGTAGTTACGAAGATAACCTCGAACAAACAGACAGACAGACAGACAGACAGACAGACAAAAAATTCAAAAAATTTTTTTTTGTGTTTCATTGGTTTTCTTTTATCGCCCTGACTCCATTTTTGTCAATTATCTTCAATTTACAGACACACCGGGTCCTACTGTTTTATTATATGTATAGATGAAGAAACGAATACTTTTACTGACATCACAGCTCCTAACTGAAACTCAGTCAGGGTTATTTGAGCCCTTAGATAATGAATTGCATAACTTATATCATATTTGTAATAAGTTTGAACTTGAACACGTTTTTCTCTGTTACCTTATGACCTGATGTTATGCGGAGAAAGTGAATGCATACCCGTGTGTACCTGACATCGTTTTGAGTTTCGCATTTAGGTCACTGTGTTGACTAGAGCAAGGCATTAGATTCCCTCTTCAATTTCATTTTCTTACGAAATAAGCAGAATTATTCCATTATTAAATTGCTTACTGTATTATTACTTGATCCCGGCCAATATCAATCAATTTAATATCATCTGTAGTATTTTTCTATTCAGTGGCGTAGCTAGCGGGGGGGGGGGGGGAAGCGGTCTGCCCCGGCTGTCACCCTCTAAGGGATCACACCCAATCTTTATTTGCAAATACATATATGAATGATTCTCAAAATAGGGGACAATTTCAAAAGTGAAATCTTAAAAAAATTACTGTTAGCAAAACTTCTGAAAAAAAAAATAGGTGTTGTTAATATAGTATTAGGTATACTTTACATGTAGTCAGCAGAGCTAAATATTTAAAAATTAACTTTAAAAAAATAATTAGTATTTTTTGAGCCATGCTAATGACAAAACAAACTGCATGGAATAAATATATTAAGAAATTTTTATTTTCTTCATGTTTAATTATTTTTTTCTATATTTATTAGCCTTCCTTTTTAACCGACTTCAAAAAGGAGAGGAGGTTATCAATTCGACGCGTATGTATTTTTTTTTTTTTATGTATGTACACCGATTACTCCGAAACTATGCAGCCGATTAATTTGGTTTTGGTGTTAAATTAAAGAACTTACTCTCGGATTGGTACCACATCCATTTCATACAAATTGGTTCAGTAGTTTTTTAGTAATTAAGCAAAAACTATTAAAATTAGTGTTTTTTCGGTAATTAAAACTGTTGAATTAGTTCCTACAATAGAGCGAAGTCAGGATGGCCGAGCGGTTTAAAGCGCCTGATTTAAGCTCTGGTTCTCGAAAGTGACAATGGGTTCGAACCCCGCTCCTGACATACGTGTGTACAATAATTTTCCGTATTATAATTTTTACATATATATTTTACAAATTAAATACTAATTATGCTATTAAGAATATTTTGTATTTAACCGTTAGCACAGCGTATCAGAGATCTTTTATCAACTCAATACTTTATCGGTGAAAGAGTGCTAAAATAATTGACTTACAAAAAATAACATGACATTGAATAAGTTTCCGAAGCTATTCCGTATTATAGTTTTTACGTATATATTTTACAAATTAAATACTTATTATGCTATTAAGAATATTTTTAACCGACTTCAAGAAGGAGAGGAGGTTATCAATTCATCCCGTATATATATTTTTAATGTATGTTCACCGATTACGCCGAAACTATCCAACTGATTAATTTGGTTTTGGTGTTAAATTAAAGAACTTACTCTCGGATTGGTACCACTTCCATTTCATAGAAATTGGTTCAGTAATTTTTTAGTAAACGGGCAAAAACTATTAAAATTAGTGATTTTTCGCTAATTAAAACTGTTGAATGAGTTTCCACCATGGAGTGAAGTCAGGATGGCCGAGCGGTCTAAGGCGCCTGATTTAAGTTCTGGTTCTCGAAAAAAAGCGTGTGTTCGAACCCCACTTCCGACATACATGTATACAACAACCTATTTCGTATTATAATTTTTACACATATATTTTGCAAATTAAATACTAATTATGCTATTAAGAATATTTTGTATTTAACCGTTAGCACAGAGTATCAGAGATAATTTACCAACTCAATACTTTATCAGTGAGAGAGTGCTAAAATAATAGACTTGCGAAAAATAATATGACGTTGAATAAGTTCACCGAATAGATAGCCGAGCGGTCTAAGGCGCCTGATTTAAGTTTTGTTTCTCGAAAGAGAGCGGGGGTTCGAACCCCACTCCTGACTTGCATGTATACAATAACCTTTCTCCGCATTATAATTTTTACACATATATTTTACAAATTAAATACTAATTATATTATTAAGAATCAGAGATCTTTTATCTCCTCAATACTTTATCAGTGAAAGAGTGCTAAATTAATAGTCTTGCGAAAAATAACATGACCTTGAATAAGTTTCCTGACTTGATTGCAATCAGGATAGCCGAGCGGTCTAATGCGCTTGATTTGTTGTTGTTGTTGTATGTATGTCGGCCAATTATCTACACTATGGGATATAGGCCCTAAGGGGTGGGATGCCCTCCGTGGGGGTCTTTCTAAGGGAACCTAACCCGTATTTACGCAACGTTCGAAGAAAACCACGGAAAACTCCGAACGGTTAGGCCGATGGTCGCGATTGGGTTCGAACCCAGCACCTACCGTCTACCAGTTTGAGGTCAGAACCTCTCGGCCACTGGTGGGGCCCGCGCTTGATTTAAGCTCTGGTTCTCGAAAGAGAACGTGGGTTCGAACCCCACTCCTGACATACATATATACAAAAGCCTTTTCCGTATTATTCTTTTTACAGATATATTTTACAAATTAAATACTAATTATGCTATTAAGAATATTTTGTTTTTAACCGTTAGCACAGAGTATCAGAGATCTTTTACCAACTCAGTACTTTATCAGTGAAAATGTGCTAAAATAATAGACTTGCGAAAAGTAATATGGCGTTGTTCACCGTTTAGATTGCAGTCAGGATAGCCGAGCGGTCCAAGGCGCCCGATTTAAGCTTTGGTTCTCGAAAGGGATCGTGGGTTCGAACCCCATTCCTAACATCCATGTATAACATACATTATTTTTTCCGTATTATAATTTCTTTAACTGACTTAAAAAAGGAGAGAAGGTTATCATCAATTCGACCGCGTATGTACTTTTTTTTTTATATATATGTTCACCGATTACACCGCAACTATCCAACCGATTAAACTAAGTATTACGGTATAAATAACTAAAAAGTAAGAAATAAAATAAACTTTTTCAAAAAAAAAATATAACCGACTTCAATCAACGCTCTAAAAAGAGTTAAATAATTCTTTAAAATACCCTAATGATGAATTGTTATCTAATAATCACACATCAGATATCATGTACCGACAAAAAAATGGTTATAAGTTTAATACATAGAACTTAATATCCAGCAAATATGGTTTTTCGACAGAATATTTTTTACAAGAGATTAATTTACATATTTTTGATTTAATTTATGAATAGATACATATAAAAAGTAATGAATTACTTTTTGAAGTTGGTGCCAAACTATTGTAAGTATAGTAAGAATTGTGGTTATATTATGCCTAATACCATAAATAAAATGGTAAAAATCATTATTGATTGTGATTGTTTGGCACCAACTTCAAAAAGTAATTCATTACTTTTTATATGTATCTATTCATAAATTAAATCAAAAATATGTAAATTAATCTCTTGTAAAAAATATTCTGTCGAAAAACCATATTTGCTGGATATTAAGTTCTATGTATTAAACTTATAACCATTTTTTTGTCGGTACATGATATCTGATGTGTGATTATTAGATAACAATTCATCATTAGGGTATTTTAAAGAATTATTTAACTCATTTTAGAGCGTTGATTGAAGTCGGTTATATTTTTTTTTTGAAAAAGTTTATTTTATCAGCAAATGGTTTCCATTTTTACATATTTACATATAAGGAGAATAAAAACATTATTAAAGAGCAAACTTTGTTTACATAAGCAACATTCTGACACTAACAATGTAAGAAGCTGTCTTAGTGATTTTCTGACAGATTTAATGCATATTTTAGGGATAATAAATGTAATACCTAAATTTATATGTAAAATTAAACTTTATAAAAGATACAATACAAGCAATGATTACATTTATGCACATAGGAGTCTTTAGCATGGACATAAAAACCATGCTAATGACACTGATATTTGTCCATGCTAATGACAAATTTTAATTTAAATAAGATTATGAGCCATAATATAATCACAATGCAATAGTCCTTTCCGGAGCTTTTTAAATCACAAAAGTCCTATGCAAATAAGTAAAATAAAAATTTTAATTATAAAATAAACATGAAAATTATTATACATTCTAATGACATACAATTGATGTACACCCCTAATATTCAACTTCTATTCTTAAAATACAATACATGCTTCTATTTTCAGGCTGGGATAAAATGGCTACTTGTTGCCATGGAGAAACTTTATATTTTCAAACTATTGTCATATGTGAAAATGAAATTTTGATTAATAACCAGCTGTTATAGTATGACCTTGTTTTGAAAATAGAATATGGAGGACAAACTTTAATTTTTTTTTTATATATACTATAATTTTATTTTTAAAAAGAAATTTATTGGATAAATCCTTTCCTTGATTAATTTAAAGAAAGAATAACATTTGTTTTATTTTATAAACATGATATTAACTCTTGAAAAAGCTAGTATATACAAGGCACAGCTGCTGTGGACATCCATGCTAATGACATTTTGAATATTTATTCTGTTATTTTAAGGTGTTTTTAACTAAAAAGTGAGTAATTCATGAGTGCAAATAATGAATAATATTAAGAGAAACATATCTAAACATAAAAACATGACAGAAAACCTCTCAATATTTTTCGTATGCCGAAAGACATAAATTGTCCCCTATTTTGAGAATCACCCATATATATATAATCTTATAAGATTTTGGAAAAGAATTCTGAAATAAAATAAAATTTCTAGCGCATGACACAATCGAGTTATTTTCTTTTCTTTGAGAATGTGAAATTTTATACAGAATGGTGTGTCTAAATAAGATATGTACCAGGGATTAAAAAAACAACCTATACAATGAGATGGTAGCAAAAGAGAACTTCTACATAGAGACACCACATTGACTTATGCGGACTATGGGTTAAGTAATAAATCACTTCTGTTTTTTTTTTTTATGCTGGAGAACAAAAGATAAAAAGGGAATGGTATGATCATTTGTTATAATAATGTAGAATTGCGATTGAAAAAAAATTGACGAATCGGCGGGAGGGGGGAGGAGGGGTGACACCATGGTGGCTTGGGGGTAATATCCGCCCCGGGTGTCACCTATTCTAACTACGCCACTGTTTCTGTTATTTTATATGTAAATAAATCATGTTTGAGATTGCAAATTTGTTTCTGATCTTTGATTAATAGCTCTGTAGGAAGTAGGGATAGTAAAATTTCAGGTACTGATAGTCCAAGAGCCGAAAGCACAAAAACCTATGTTATCGAGCACAAGATCGAGCATGGTCCTTTATTTTATGGAAGAGTAGTAATAGGGGAATCTAATGATCCATGTATGGCGAAAATGAAGTGATGCATAAGCCAAAAATTATTACCACTATTGGCTCACTCGTAGTTTTATCATTGTTTTCCTGCTCCCAGTTTAACATGTTTTCATACCTTTGATTGTACGGCAAATTCAATCATAGCCGCCCTTAAGGTTATGCGACAGGTGTGACCTCACAGGGCCTCGCGCCTAAAGAGGCTTCGCACCTAGACACGCAATATTTTTTCTTTAATAAAGTGCAGAAGGTATAATAAAAAATCCTTAGTATAAATGTATGATTTTAGTAAAGAAAAGATAGTGGTCTACCATAAAATATAGCCTATGTTGGAAGAGGGACTTTCACCATCAATTTTCCACTATTACTTTTGAGATTGGTTCAGTAATTCCAGAAATTACCCCTACAAACTTAGAAACAAATGCTACTCCTTTTTAATAGTTAGGAGATCGAACTCCGGCTACACGGATAAAAGTATATAGAGGAAAACTATTCTTTTTTATTGATAGTATAGATAAGATTATGTTAACAGTTTGAAAAGAAAGGGCCTCGCTAAATCCTTGCACAGGCCTCGCTTTAAGCCGTCCTCTATAAGGATGGCTTTGAACACTAATCTACAAGTAAACCACTAGTGGTATTAATTTTTGGTTTATGCGCCACTTCGCTTCCGGCAGACATAGATCATTAGATTCTCTTATTACTACTCTTCCATAAAATAAAGGTTTTTTTTTTCTTGTGCTCTATAACATAGGTTTTTGTGCTGTCGGCTTTTGGCCTACAATTAAAATTCTCAACGGATCAAGTTCTACCTTACCCAACTTGAAAATGCTATTTGAAATTCATTCTAAATAAGGACTTACAAGAAACGAAAATCATGTGTTATATATAGATTACGAATATAAAGCAATTTCCAACACTTTCAGATTACTGTAGAAAGACTTCACTGCATAAAATGCTGAGAGATTATTTAATAAACCTGGGAGAATTCGCTGCATGAGATTTTCTTTCTCCATCGTACCTTTTTTAAGATTCTTATTTAAAACATTTTTCATTTTAATAAAATTTCAAAGTGTGATTTCGATTACTTTACCTCTTTTGTGAATAAAACTACTAAGCCAAACAAAAAAGTTCATATTAAGTGAATGTAAAGCAAAAAAAAAAAATAATAATAATAATTGGGTAATTTTGAGAGACATTCTCACTAGCGAGTTCTCCCGGGTTAAACAATCTTCAACTTCAAAATACAAAGAACATATTAAAACCTAAATATCGTCAATATTTGCAAAAATACGGAACTCTTTTTTGCAGCCTTGTATGATATTTATAGATTTGTGTATACAGTAAATAGTATTCTAAAAATTAAAAGACCTAGGTAACGCTTAGTACAGTTGAAGATTTTCCTTTTATTGAAAATTATGTTTATACTGATGACATTCCTTATGAGTTTCAGAGCCAAAATTGGCAAATTGAATTTATTTTTATTTATGTTATTATGTTAATGTATCTTATCGCGTGCAGTGCATTTGAGCCTTCCCACCGTAATTGCACTTATTCTCTAAAGCGAAACCAGGGTTCCCGGGGCGATACTCCCTGTCAAACCTGTATTGGAAATTGATTCATAATCTGCGCTGGATTTTACATTCCTGTTTATTGTAATTTTCCCTGAACTAAATATCTTACGACTATATATAATTTATTATATTATATAATTATATATTATATATATAAATATCCTAAATATCTTAATATTAAAATTGGGCATTAACAACAAAACAAGATGAAAAAAAATCCACAGTAATATTTTTGCGCATTCTTAATTTGTATAAATTTTTTAATATTCCAAGAAAAAAAAAAAAAAAAAGTTGAATGTAGATTCTGCCATTGCAGAATTCAGTTTCGCCTCCGATTAGAAAAAAAAATCGATAGAGGTCTTTTAGAAGGGCGACTCCGTTTAAAATGCAATGAACTAACTTCATTTTTCTTGTGTGTGTTTATCAATATAACAGCAAACAGAACGGCGTGAAATACCTAATTGATTAGCAATTTCTCTCTGAGACATTGGAATTGCGGAATAATAAAGAGATACAATTTGACGTGCTACTGCTTTATTGACTAGATTCATCAAAAACGGATTTTTTCTTTAGTTTAAACGCTTTTTTATAGACTCTGAGAAAAAGGAAATGCATTTTAACAATAAAACGAGTGGAATCCCGTCAAATTCGACGAATGAAATGTTTAAAAGACCTGATCGATTTGGTTTAAAAAAAAGCAAAAGTAATTACATTATTGAATCAATATACAATAAATATATTTCCAAACTTAATGTCAAGTTTGCCAGTCAGAATTTTGCATGCGAATATTCGCACATCTTTAGTTAAAATTGTAATCTGAGTGCCGGCGAAATCCAGAAGTTTTATTTTACATGCACTCACAGAAAAATACACTGCTGGCCATCGTAAATGCAACACCCTGAAGGAAGCATGCAAATAATATGAAATTTACAACATGCATTAGCTGAGGTGAGATATGCAAATGATTAGAAATTCAGCGCAGACGCATATCAAGCGCGCCTGTGGCGCCACCTCAAAGCGCTATTTAAGGCTTGGAGATTTCGACGGTTTCAAGTACAGCAATTGTGTTTTTCTTGTTTTTTTTTCAAAAAAAAAAAAAAACGATAAATTATGCCTCGTAGGAAACAACGATCATCTTTTGATCAAGTATCCGAGTTTGACAGAGGAAGGATAGTGGCATACCGAGATTGTGGGTTATCTTTCAGGGAAATCGGTCTCGTGTTGGACGAAATCAAACAACTGTGATGCGGATATGTGATCGTTGGGTGCAACAGGGTACGACGGACAGACGTGATCGACCGCATCGACCTCAGTGCACCACGTCACGTGATGACAGGCAGATTGTACGCATGGCAGTGACGGACCGCTCAGTCACATCACGAACCATATCACAGCAGATTAAGTCTGTAACGCATCATCCAGTGTCTGCGCGTACCATTCGACGTCGTTTACAGCAGAATGGTCTGTCCGCAAGACGTCCGTTGCTTTGTCTACCTCTGACGCGGAACCACAGACGTCTCCGCCGCCAATGGTGCGATGAAAGAAGGATGTGGACGACAGAATGGAATGAAATTCTCTTTACTGACGAGTCACGCTTCTGTATGCAACACCACGACGGTCGGGTTCGAGTCTAGAGACACCGTGGAGAGAGGATGCTGAACAGCTGCATTATGCACCGTCACACTGGTCCTGCACCGGGTATTATGGTATGGGGCGGTATCGGATATCTCTCTCGCACTCCTCTAGTACGCATTGCCGGTACTTTAACCAGCCAGCGCTACATCTCCGAGGTGTTGGGGCCAGTTGTCCTTCCTTACCTTCAGGGCTTGCCAACAGCCATATTTCAGCAGGATAATGCACGGCCACACGTGGCACGCATTGTCCAAGGGTTCTTCGTCAATCACCAGATTGAATTGCTTCCCTGGCCGGCGCGCTCTCCGGATCTTTCGCCGATAGAAAACATGTGGTCCATGGTTGCTCAACGACTGACCCAGAGTTCATCCCCAGCTGTCACACCAGATCAACTTTGGCAACGTGTGGAAGCTGCTTGGTCTGCTGTACCCCAAGAACACATTCAAAGTCTCTTTGAATCAATGCCGAGGCGTGTGGCAGCTGTGATCTCCAACAACGGCGGCTACTCTGGGTACTGATTTTGGCAGGAATAGAATGCTGTAAATTTAATCATTTGTTACTTGGTCAACATGTTACCTACACAATAAATTTTGTTGTGATATCTCTTGTTTTTCTTGGTGTTGCAATTTGGGTGGCCAGCAGTGTAGTTTTATTTAAAAAAAAAAAAAAAAAAAAAACTCATTTTATTTTTACTGTGATATTATTTTCACTAACTGAAGTCATCTGAAAGTAAAATCTCAATCTCAGTGTCCGTAAAGAAAAGAAATATTGAAATGTAATATCGTTATGAGTAAAAATGCGATGCTTTAAATAATGACGTCATTTTCTCTTCAAATGTTTTTTAAAAGTCACCGTTATTAGTAATATGAAAAAGGCATCCGTAATAATATTGTAATTCCCATTTATCTGGTTGCTGAATGACATCATTTTCCTTATTTGAAATTTTTCTTATTTTATTAATTTTTATCATAAATTATTTTCTGTTATTTTATTTACATTAATAATATTATTTCTCAGTTTTTTTACTTCGATTAGTGCATAATTATACGCAATCATTTTATTGTGGTTAAATTTTACGAACACAATTAACTTTTTTCTTTTAAATCCGAGGACATGTTCACTAATGAAATAAAGCTTCTGACTAGTGGAAAGTGATAATGGAAAATAACTTTTTATTATCAAGAGAAAAGCTAAACTGAGTTGCCACCATATTGAAGAAATATCGTAACAAGCATTTAAAATTAAAAATAAAATATAAAAATGGAAATAAATTAAAAAATAGCTAAAATGGGCACAACTACAAATAAATAGCTTTCATTTAAAAAAAATAATTATCAAAATCGGTTGAGTAGAAAATTCAGGGCTGATGACTAGAAAAACAGCCAGGTCTTTTAATTATATAGATTGTATGAATGTCTCGTTTTAACGGCCATATTGTGAAAAATTGGGTAACAATTTTTGACACGACACTTTTTAGCTTGTCTGAAAGCATCGGAGGCTAATAAAAATAAAAAAAAA
The DNA here is from genome assembly GCA_964019185.1 of Maratus speculifer. Lineage (NCBI taxonomy): Eukaryota > Metazoa > Arthropoda > Arachnida > Araneae > Salticidae > Maratus > Maratus speculifer. The sequence continues at coordinate 133,817,359 of OZ025291.1, read as the reverse complement.
ACATATAAATACTTTTATAAATACATCCAAAGTTATTCAGACAATACCAATAAAAGAACCAATGAAACCAGTATTTTTACAATCATATTATTAAAAACAGTTGAAGTTTGAAGAGAAATAGAAGGCAGATTACCAAATTACTAAGAAATATGTGGATAAATGGACATTATATAACCAGAGTAATTCATATATTACCATACAATAAACCAATGGAACCAGTATTTTTACAATCATCTTATTGAAAACAGTTGAAGTTTGAAGTGAAATAGAAGGCAGATTACCAAAATAATGAAAGATAAATGGATAAAAAGGCAGTAGAAGGCTTTTCCATTAAACTACTTCATCAGGGGGGTATAGTTTAACAAAAAAGCAAAAACATCCAACCAGTTTCTGTTATGAGTCGTGCTGAAAGCTAAGAATTCGACTCACAATACACCCGACTGGCTGGAAGCTATTCAGATGACAAATTAGTAGAAAGATACACATAGAAGAAAATAAAATCAATATGACAAAACAACAATAATACATTATTCCATTAAAAAAAAAAGGATATATATACTAAGATAATTTACCATTACCCATATCCTAGCAAGATTTGTAGTGCAATCAGATACAAACTACATGTGACTTACTAACAGTCACGGTTATGGTCATAGTATAAATCGCATAGATAATAAAATAAAGTTGTAACAATAATTATAAAAATTAGTAAAACATATACTATATAATTCATAATATATTTAGAAAAAAAAATAGATGCTACTATTAGAAATATTATATTTTTATTTTAAATCAATTATTAATATTACTATATTAATTAATTAACTAGAATATATTACTACAACTTCTAGCGGAAAATTATTTTAGTGCTGCCATCTAAAGGATTAATATATTAATTAAATTATATGCTTATGGTGCTGCCCTCCATTATAGGAAAAAAAATAAATTATTTATTAGCTAAGAATTTCCAAGAAGAATTTCTATTCTAATATTTTACAAATAATTTCTTTAAGACAAATACAATAGACAACCATAGCTTATCTCAATAACTTGATTTCCAGCCAGTCGGGTGTATTGTGAGTCGAATTCTTAGCTTTCAGCACGACTCATAACAGAAACTGGTTGGATGTTTTTGCTTTTTTGTTAAACTATACACCCCTGATGAAGTAGTTTAATGGAAAAGCCTTCTACTGCCTTTTTATCCATTTATCTTTCATTATTTTGGTAATCTGCCTTCTATTTCACTTCAAACTTCAACTGTTTTCAATAAGATGATTGTAAAAATACTGGTTCCATTGGTTTATTGTATGGTAATATATGAATTACTCTGGTTATATAATGTCCATTTATCCACATATTTCTTAGTAATTTGGTAATCTGCCTTCTATTTCTCTTCAAACTTCAACTGTTTTTAATAATATGATTGTAAAAATACTGGTTTCATTGGTTCTTTTATTGGTATTGTCTGAATAACTTTGGATGTATTTATAAAAGTATTTATATATTCAACTTCCATAATGATAAGATGCATAAGCACAATCGTTAAAGGATAGTTTAGTCTTTTATGTGATTTATGTCATCATAAGATAACATGGATTCTTGCAGCTTTTAGTGGATTATTTCACTTTAGGCCCATTTTGGCATAAATTAACCTATTTTTTAAAAAAAAAAACATAATTGTAATTTAACAAATTATAACGACTATTTGGAAAATGATATTTTCAAAGACTAAAGTTTTAAAGACTTATAAATAAATTCTATGCTTAAATTAATAATAATAATAAACATCATTTTTATGATGATCATAACGAGTCAGTCATATTACGTGAGCCATGTATTAAACATTAATATTTCAAGACCAATGATTTAAAAAATCTGTAGTTTATAGATATACGAATTTAACAGTTTAAAATGTGCATTTTTATTGGATGGAGTTCATCAGACTGACTTCTGAACACCTCATTTTACATACGACATTGATTAAACATTAATATTCCTATACTTATCCTAAAGAAATTTTAAATGTAATTTCAGTTTTACAAATTTTTAAATTTCGAAACATCGCACATTTAAAATCTTTACACCGTGTCGTAAAGAAAAAAATGCACTTTTAAATGAAATTTGTTTGAAATCTTCATCACAATTTGTTTTCAAATTATTATTTTCCTTAAAGTTTTTATTACCTTTTTTGTCATCGTGGCAACAGAAGTATTCCATTTTTGGACATTAAACATGGACCAATCAGAAAACGAATCAAATAAAATAAGTTGCGGAATTCAACTAATAAAAAGATTCAGATATACTTCGAATTTCCTATTTTTTTACCGAAGGCAACAACTATTTTCCAAATAGTCAAAAACACAATAATATTTTTTTGTACTTTTAATTTGTATAAATTTTTAAATATTCCAAGCAAAATTGAAAGAAAAAAAAGCTTTTCAAATACATTATTATAATGAATGACAGCTTAAAACAATTGTATGGGTATATTCTTAACTCTTGAATAATTAACTCTTCCTACATCGCGCCACCTCTCAAAATCAGATTTTTTCTGAAAATCGTTATAAAATATTTAAACAAAAAACAAATATTTGAAATTCATTTAACAAAACTGTTTTCTTCAGCTGAAGAAAAATATTTTGAGTGTTTATCTGGAGTTCCGTTTCAAAGTGCAAATGTGATCATAATTATATCTTAAAAAAATATGCTGCAATAGATTAAAGGCTTCCTGAAAAATAAATGCCCAGTAACTGCTACCGCGCGCGGTTTGACATTGAATCTAACGAGAAGTGCGTGTGTGACATTGAATCTAACAGGCGATGGTGTCATCTGTATCTGATCATACGAAAAAGTGTGATTATTTTTAGAAGATTTTTTTTTTTTTTTTTTTTTTTTTTTTTTAAATCAAGCTTTTTATATTTAGTAGCTATCCGAGGTACTATCTGTATTTTAATATGGCATTTTATCAATGACGGCGGGAAATCTCACGTGTCTCTCTCAGGGCCGTAGCTAGAAGCGAACAATAGGCGGGGGGGGGGGGGAATTCAAGAGAATATAGGAGGGGATCATATTTTATTTTCTCTCTCTCTATGACAAAGAATGATAAATTAGTGCATGTTCACATTGTAGGTATTACGTTTATTATTAAACTGTTGTAATAACTTCATTTTATGCTAAGAAAAGTATACGACAATGAAAATTTTTACTGTATAACTAGTACAATATTAAACATCATGTAACTTTCATCTATGCGAAGAGGATGAAACACTTATTTTAGTTACAATTTAATAATTTTGCAAAACTGTGAAAGCGCCTCAAAATTAAATTAGATTTTTTAACAAAATTTCCTTTCAATTTTCGGAACAGAAATTCATTTAGTGACTTTGGAATTTTTTCCAGGGGAGGTTCAAAATATTTTAGGGGGAGGGGGGCTGAGCCGCCCAGCGCCCTTTTAGCTACAGCCCTGGTCTTTCTATTCAAAGAAAATTAACTAACGCTGTCACCGCCACTGAAATTGATTTTTTTCGTGACCGGGGATCTTTCTTCGTTAATATTAAGAAAACTACTGTACACAAAAATATGAAAATAGAGAGAAATGTTAGATAAACACGCTGATACAAACAGTTTTTAGATCTAAGAATTATTCAAAGAGATATTTGATGCTGAAATTGCTCAAAATCGTTCCATTAAAAAAGTTTCATAGGAGCAAAAATTTTACATAGAAGTTTTATTATTTTTAGATCCTTTTATACATTACGAGTTCCCGGTTTGCAGGCTGCAATTAATTTTTTAATCTAAATTTTTTGTCATTTTATTTTCATTTTACATCCAAATTTTAAGCATTTCGAGGGGTATTTTTGACATATTTTAGGAAAGATTATTATTTTAAGTTGCTGTCAATTTGTAAAAACAGCGCAGAGCTTAATATTTCTTCTAAATAAAAATAAATATTTACATGTGACTATTATAAACAGAAAAAAATCCTGCTAATTAGAATTAAATGATGTCATGTTAAAAGCAAGAAAATATTGTAATTACGTCATAAAAACTATATAAATACGTGAGTTAAAAAAAAAGAAAATATTAAAATAATAGAACCATTAATATGCGCTAAAAGCCGCAAATGGAGGAAGTTACGTTATTTGCCAAGTAATAATCTTGCCAAGTAATAATCTTTTAATTGTTGTTGCCAACTTCAATGCAATACAAGTTAAAATATTTCCTTTCTAGCAACAAAAGTATTTTCACATGAATTTTAAAAGACAATTAAAATTTTAAAATAATTAAATCAATGTACTTTAAAATAGTAAATAGGAGGAGTAAATAGGAGAAATTATGTCATATTTAAAATTACCAAACAAAAATGCTGCAAAATAAATTAAATAAAAAAATATATTTACATGAATATTTATTTGACATTTTGAGATGGTTTTTTTAAACAAATGTTGTGAGTTCTAAGACATTGCAAATAATATTTTCTTATTTACAAGAAAAGTATTTTTATGCGAGTATTAAAAAAGAAAGAAAAATTAGGGGATAATTACGTCAAATTTAAAACGATACATTTAAAATGTCTTATTTAAAACAGCTTTTTTAAAAGCATTGTTCAAAAACTTCGTGGAACAAAGACCCTGTTGACTTAATTCATTCTACATTATCTTATTTGCAAATGTTTAACTGATCTTATTTAATCAAAGACGAAAACAGTCATTGGATTTATTCAACAAAAACTGATTCGACCTTAATATTCCCCTCCAAAAAGAGGGATGAATGGAAATCCTTTTACAAGAAGATCGCCACTGGTTTTTAGGTGCGTTCGTAATAATGCAAATACGTAGCACCTATAGCTGTCGTTCAGTTCGTCCACCCGTCCGTCTAACAACACAAAAACTACCCAACCGAATCGTTTGAAATTTAAAATATATAATTATTACATAATTTTGTCGAGTCATTTCAAATTTTATGAGAATCGGATGCATAGATCAATTACAGAGACAATCAAAAGTATTCCGTTACATTACGGTCAATGGGGAAAAATGTTTCAAATGCATTTTAATGGTGTTACACTCATTCGAACATAATAATATTGATATGCATCTATAAAACACATATCGTAATATACATTTTGTGATCTGTAGTGCAGAGAACATTTGTTATTGATTTACAAGGACACTCAAAAGTATTCCATTACATAATGGTATAGGGAGAACATTGTTTAGTGCACATTTTAATTGCAATTAACTATTTATAATTTTATGAGACTGATATATGAGAGTGATATTTTTAAAACTTCTTTATCGTACGAACGTACCTCATTTGCTACCTTCAAGTGCAATTTTTAACTTGTTTAACTATAATACAATCTTCCGTAGTTTTTTTTAAAGCCGATCAAATTAGCATACTTTTAGAGGATGCTGTGTCTGACTGTGTGTTGACTCCTAGTTTATTAAAAAATCGGTAAATCTTTTTGCGCTGGAAAAGAAGATAATTAAATAGTTTAAAACTTTAACCCTTTATGCACTGATGTTACTTTTAAAAATTACTTCTTTCATATATATTCTTATAACTTTACATTCAGAAAAATTTACCATAAAATTTATTTATTTTGTATATTAATAAAAGCACATATTTTCTTCCATACAAAATACTTTGCTGGACCAAATTTAGAAAGTACAGAGAAACAGTTGAAGCTAAATATTTTTAAAAAGTGGCAATTATCTTAATCATTTACGTAAATGTAGCATTTTTTATTAAAAAAAAGTTATATGAAACATTTTTAACGGTAAAAGCCTTTTCATTTACAGAGAAGATCATAATACAGTTAAATACATTTCTTTTATAGGAATTATGATATTTCTATATGAGAATTTTTTTGTTTGTTAATCTGATTATTTATATGAATATTTTACAAAAATGTTATAATTATCGATTTATTTAATCAGTTTTTATGAAAAACATAACTAAATTTCGCCTTATTATTATTCAATAAACGGTCAAGTGCGAGTATTACTCGCGCTCAGAATGTTCCTTACAATAAATATAAGAATTATTAACTATCTTATGTTATTTAAAGAAAAAAAAATATTAAGACTTTGTAAAAAACTATACAATGTAACTTGGGTATAGCATAGATGCCAACATCTCTTAATTATTCCTGAGTCTGGTATAATGCAAACAAGTTTAAAACCAGAAAGTGTTTAAAAGAAAACGTGCACTTTTTCAACATGGTACTTACTACAATCACCGCAAAAAAAATCTTGACACTTACGATTTCAGACATTTTGTTAAATACCTAGAAATACGCGTCATATATTTTCGAGAAGGGTTTTCCCCGAAATCCAACAGGGGACCGTCAACAAACTGAAAAAGAACGAAGATCTTTTGGATAATCCTGTCAAAACTAATGTAGCAAAAGCGTTCAAACTGCACATTATGATTAAGTGGCTTATTGTAATATACTGTGTTTATTTTTATAATGATAGCATCTATACTCGTAGAGAAATTAAGATTTTTATAAAAACAGTCCTAAATTTTTCCGAGTTTTTTGCTTAAAATTTGCACAGTTCTTAATATAAAATAATGTTCTTTTCTGAAAATATGACAAACAACATTGTACACAATACCCTGCCATCGCAATTTAAAAATAATAAAAATTGTAAGAAAAATGAGTAGGTTTAGTAAATAATTTTTCTTTGCGTATGCGTCAAAGATAGCATCAAAATTTCATTTGCATATTGTGTTAGCTAAATGTATAGAGCAACTTCTCTAAAAGTTTCAAAAACATAGCTTGTAAATTCTGAAAATGATTGTCTCTATAGAATCAACTCAAAATCAATTATTCCCGAAAGGAAGCGGTCCCACCAGTGGCCGAGAGGTTCTAACCTCAAACTGGTAGACGGCAGGTGATGGGTTCGAACCCAATCGCGGCTGTCGGCCTAACCGTTCGGAGTTTTCGTGGTTTTCTTCGAACCTTGCGTAAATACGGGTTATGTTCCCTTAGAAAGACCCCCACGAAGGGCACTCCCCCCTGGTCCTATATCCTTAGCGTAGATAATCGGACGACAAAAATAAACCAAACCAAACCCGAAAGGAAGCAAAAAAAGGAGGGGGGGGGGTTATCCAAATATAGTTTTACGTGCAATATTGTGTCGGCACTAATCAATGGAATATGGATACAGCACCTCATCTTTTTGCTTCATTTAGGGAATAACGGATTTTGATCTCATTCTATCGACGATAATTTTCAGAATTTTTAAGCTATGTTTTTGAAACTTTCACAAAAGTTGCTCTATACATTTAACTAACATAATATGCAAATGAAATTTTAATAGCGTTGACGCATGCGCAGTAAAAAATTATTTAGTAAACCTACTCATTTTTCATACAATTTTTATTATTTTTAAATTCTCATGGCAGGGTGTTATGTACAATGTTGTTTGTCATATTTTCAGAAAAGAACATTATTTTATATTAAGAACTCTGCAAATTATAAGCAAAAAACTTGGAAAATTTTGGGACCGTTTTTATAAAAAAATTAATTTCTCTACGAGTTTACATGCTATATTCATAAAAATGAACACAGTCTATTAAAATAAGCCACTTAATAATAATCTTCAGTTTGAACTCTTTTGCTTCATTAGTTTTGACAGGGTGTTCCAAAACATCTTCTTTCTTTTTCAATTTGTTGACGATCCCTTGTTGGATTTCGGGGAAAACTCTTCTCGAAAATGTATGAGGTGTACTATTTTGTTTACACACCTGGAGTTTCAGAATAAGTTTCCAGATATTTAACAAAACGTCTAAAATTGCAAGTGTCAAGATTTTTTTTTGCGGTGACTATAGATTTCCTTTTAAAACCATTAATTAAATAAAATTTCCGGTTGGAAACGCTTTTGTCTACGATCAGACTCCGGAATAATTAAGAGATGTTGGCATCTATGGGCATTACTGTATAGAGTTAGAAAAGTATGAATGTCCATATAATAAAATTTTAAAGAGATATGAAATCTAAATAATATTAGATACTGCTATTCTACATAACATTTTTTTAGTCTTATTTGCATTTGTTTTCCGTTTCATTTTCTGTTTTGTTTAAAAAAAAAAATTATGAACTTAATTCGGTACTGACAATAAAAATAGTGCATATTTAAAGCTCATTTGGCATTTCATAAAATCAAACTCAACGTAGTATTAATTTTTCGTTTTTACATTGTAGCTGAAATAAAATACTTGTTTAAAGTTTAAACCTGGCACCGTGCTAAGGGCACTTCAAAAGTATGACGCAAATTTGGCACACCGCCATGGTCCGTGCCACGTTTTTCCAGATAGGTTTTAACACAAGAAAGGCCGGAAACTTTAGACAAGTTTCATAAAATCCCGACTTCCTTTCACAAAAATTTTAACTTAACAAATTACAACGACTATTTGGAAAATAATATTTTCAAAGGCTATATTTTAGACTTATAAATTTTCTATATTTTTCTATATTTTAAAAAACAATAATAACATCATTTTTTTGATGATCACAAAGTAGCTTATGAAATAACGGAGTCCTATTAAGATGCCTGGGCATTTAGAGTCACGTTAATATTTCTGGCCAGTTATAAACAAATATTAAATGAAATTACAGTTTAACAATTTTCGGTAATGCAAATTTTTAAATTTCTAAACATTGCACATTTTTAATTTTTACACCGTACTTTTAAATGTAGCTTGTTTGAAACTTGTATCTAAATTTGTCATTGAGTTATTAATTTTTTTTTGTTTTTGTAGTTTTTAATACTTTTTTTTTATCATTATGGCAACAGAAATATTTCATTTCTAGACATTAAGCATGGACCAATCAGAAAAAGAATAAAATAAAAAACAGGAGTATTCCATGTTTGGACATTAAACATAGACTAATCAGAAAACTAATAAAATGAAATAAAATGAAAAAAGTTGCTGAATTCAACCAATGAAAACATTTAGATATACATCAGATTTTCCAATTCTCTACCGAGGACAAAACTATTTTCCAAATAGTAAAAAGTATTTTACACCAAAATTCTGAGTTAAAACAGTTTAAATCTTTTATTTACCTTTTTCCTCTTTGTGTATTTTATGCATTTTTACAATAAAATTTCTGGTTTAAGCCGAAATGTATTCATATGGTATCAGTCAAAATGACCACTCACAGCCATTCTACCCTTAATTAACCCCTTGGTGTGAGCGGCCAAGATACGTGCCGTATAAGGTCCTCAGACTCTTTGATTATTTCTCATTAGTAAATTTTGATTGTAAATTTTGCCTTATGTAATCCGAGTATTTTTTCGATTCAATCAGGCAAAAATTTCTGTTTTGAAGAACAGGTGATAAAAGATTGAAAAATTTATAAACGCTCGTTTCGAAAGATTTAAATCTTAAAAACACGAGAGGTGTATTGTGAGATCCACTCAATGTAATCTAATCGTGAATGCCATAGTATTTATCTGATTATCCCATTAACATCCAGTGGCATGTTTTTAGATCACTACACTTAGTAGCAGCAAAGTGTTTTTCACGCAATTAAATATGGAGATAGTTATATGATCTCTTTCACAAAACAATTTCTTTGATAAAAAAAGTTAAAAATATTCTTCTTTTCACTGTGGTGCGAAATCTAAAATTTAAATTTTAACGAAGGAAATAATTTGGACATTAATGGGTTAGTTCTAGTTAAATTAGTCTGTTTTTACAGTTATAGCTTTTGTACTGCTATTAGGTATTGCATTATTCAAATATATCATTAAACGTTGTTACCTGGGCTTTAAAAGTTGATGCTACGCAGAGTACGCCGCCCTCGTCATTATTTATGTCCAAATCGTCCGTATCTTTAAATGTTAATATCTCGCTTAATTTTCGAAGATTTTCATCATTATCAAAATCATTATTAAAAATGTTTTTCTAAGTTTGTAACGACAGGTACCTCAGGGCTCTTCAACACATTTGCTGAATACCCATACATCAAAATTTGTGTGTAACGGAATAATGCTCTTTTCTCAAAAATAATGTGACATACAATTATCACATAGTTTTCCTGCGAGGTTTAAATTAATGTATATTAATGTATAATGTCTCTTCTAATTTTTTCATAATTTTTGTTTCAGTACATTCGCAATTAGATGGGGGTTAATATTTTTTTGCACTACATTTTCGATGATACCTCTTAAATTATAATACCTAAAATAATAAAAAAAAAAATGCATTTTTGAGTTCAGTGTAATGAAAGCTTTCACACGATACACAAGGAAAATATTTGTTTCTTCAAATAACATAATTAGCCCCTCTACCCCCTCCTGAATATATTTGTAAATGTTTAATAAATTGTAAATACGTGGGTCAATAGTCTTTATCAGTTTCCCCAATTTGAACTTTCCATCTTTTATAGTTTACGTGCAATATGGCTGTGACAGACGGACAGACAGACACAGAAGTGATCTTATAATGGTTCCGTTTGCAGTTTTTAAGTACGGAACCCTCAAAATTCTAGTATATCTTCAGATATTAAAGAAGATAATTATTGAGGTGATGTAATTTCTTGATAAATAATTCCGTAGATAAAGAACTGTTGTTACTAGTCTCATTTTTTAAATTTTTGTAGGTGAACAATATACTTTGTAGGTGTACAATGTACTTTGTAGGTGTACAATGTATCTTTCAATGTACACTACATGGTCAAAGATGACCGTCCACTTGCGATTTTTGACATTTTGTTGAATATTTAGAAAAGTACATGAGGAATTATCCTAAAACTCTTTATGTGTAAACATAATACTATAAGTCATATATTTCCGCGAAAGTTTTTTCCCGAAACTCCATAGGAAGCCGTCAACAAATTAAAAAAGAACGAATATCTTTTGGATAACCCTGTCAAAACTAATGTAGCAAAAGCGCCCAAACTGTAGATTATGATTAAGTGAATTATTGTAATAAATTGTGTTCATTTTTACAGCGATAGCATATATATTCGTAGAGAAATTAAAGTTTTTATAAAAACAGTCCCAAATTTTTCCAAGTTTTTTGCTTATAATTTGCAAAGTTCTTAATGTAAAATAATGTTCTTTTCCAAAAATAAGACAAATAATATTGAACACAATATTCAATAATGAAAATAAAAAAATAATAATAATTGTGTGAAAAGTGAGCAGGATTACTAAATAATTTTTCATTGCGCATGCATGAAAGCTATCAAAATTTCATTTGCATGTTATGTTAGCTAAATGTATAGAGCAATTTTTGTGAAAATCTCAAAAACATAGCTTGAAAATTCTCAAAATAATCGTAGAGAGAATAGGTTCAAAATACGTTATTCCTAAAATAAGGCAAAAAGATGAGGGGCTGTATCCAAATATAGTAGTACGTGCCATATTGTGTATGCTATATTGGCACTAATTAATGAATAAATGGATACAACCCCTCATCTTGTCCCATTACTTCACGGACACCCTGTATAAAACATTATAGTTACTTTAAGACCAGGGTAAAGTCGTGAGACAGAAATAAAATTTTAAACTTATAAAAATTATCAATTTTAATCTTTAACACGTTGAATGTCACGGTGACTGACACTGAACTTTCCGTTTAGGCCACGTCAGCCACCTGTGACTGACAGTTTAAAATATGATATAAAAAAAATATGTTGTTTTAAGTAATTATTAAGAAAGTATAATGCTATAACGATTAAAAGTTGAGTAAATTTTAAATAAATTTTCAGTAATTACTTAAACAAATATATATTTTTTTAGTTTTATATCATATTTTAGACTGTTAGCTATCGATGACTGACGCAGCCCGAACGGAAAGTTCAGTTGCACTTAACGTGTTATGCTGTTAGCGATTTCACAGACCGTCTTTTTTCCCCAATTTTCTCAGTTTAACTATAGATATTTGAGAAATGCTGTTTCGTTTGGAACGCTGGTACCGTAATTTCCGGCGTATAATCCGCGGATCAAAGAATCATTTTCCGACCCAAAAATTTTCAAAAAGAAATGTGACTTGTTAGATCGCCGTAAATACTTCTCTTCAATCGCAAAATAAAATTTCTGTGTCCAAAAAGAATTGTTTGATTCGCTGATTATACGCCGTAAATTACGGTATTATAGCGAGAGACGTCTGAATAACTTTGGATGTATTTGTAAAAGTATTTATATATTAATTTTAACTAAGTTATTTTTCGGTCAAGTGGTCTCATTCTGAGATGTCTCTCATAGTAGCTATGCGACAAGTTTTGACACAGAAATTGAGGATTAAATTACCATAGAGACCGAAAGTAAGGTCCCTTCCGCATATGAGCCCCTCATAAATATGAATATTTCCTTTTCTGTAAAAGTGTCATTTTTAGACATTCTCTTCAAGTTTTATTTCCTGACGTTTTCAAACTTTTTGTTCCATATCTTCTAAATGAATATATCTCGCACAATTTATTTTTATCTAATCTCTTTACGTATCACTGTATCAGAATGGAAGATACCTTCAATATTATTGTATTAATGTTTTTCTCGTGTTTTATGCACCAAGTTTTAATAAATATTTATATTAAGATTTTTTGTCATATAGTATTCTTATATCTCGATTAGTTATTTTATGTAAATTTGTATCATTTATTTATTATTTTTATTAACGGAAACTACTTAGCTCCCATGGAAGGTAATTTTAAAATTAAAAAATATTTATTTTATTTTATTTTATTATGAAAATTGTATAAATCCTGCAAAATTTCATTGTTTCCAAATATAAATTAAAAAATCTCCCTATATATAAAAAATCCCCCTCCTCATATACTCCCTATTTTCCTATCTTTTTTACAAAAATTCCAACTATAAGACCCCCCTCCGGAAAATCATTAGAATTTCCTGTCTGCTAGAAGAGGGGCTTACTTTCAGTGCCCCTTTGTAGTTTTCAGTGTTTTGTCGATCTTTATTAAAATGAACAAAAACAAATGTATTCTAGCACCAAAATTTAGATTATGGCATCCGTTTTTTAGTGCAATCAGTAATTAACTAGAACTTTTTTTTAAATTCTAATTTTAAATTTGGTTAACCTAAGTACAAATATGATGCCTTCGGTAAATTGTATGCCCTATTCCGTTCTGTATTCCAATTAGAGTTCCGGACTCTATTGACGAGTTTTATCTTTCTGCATGAATTCTCAAAAAGGAAGTCGTCTTTATCCATCAAGGCGTCAGCATACGTTGCAGACTCAATGTTAGATGAGATGAAAAAAGAAATATTAGTTTCCTTTTGCACTTTTAATGACATGAACCAAAGTTTGACTTTTGCCATTATTTTGTTATTAAAGGTCATGCGTGTCATAAAAGGAACTTACAATGAAATTATGCTTAATCTCTTCAGTCCTGGTGTCGCCTGTAAGGAGACATTTTTTTTCCTTTAAATTGATTTAGATGCTTCTAGAATTGTTAATATTACATACAGTTGGCAAAAAAAGTATTTGTACACTCTAAAATTTTGAATTTTTAACTAAATAAAAACAGATATTTTGTCAAAAATAGTTTTAATACAGTCTGTTTACCGTGCGTTTTAAATTACACAACAGAAAATTTCGATAAAGATGTAAAATAATTTTCTAATAGGAAAAGTTTAAAAATTTCTTGCAAAAAAAGTATTTGTACATTTCTCCATCCTGATATGTACTGTGTTTTATAGTGTTTATGCTTCAAAGGACTACTTTTACAGAAGCTGTTAATAATTTTTAACTTCATATTATATTTGTCTGACATTTAATCTAATTTGCTCTTGAAGTAATTGAGTATAGAACCTAAAACTAGAGAGGCACCTCTAGATATATGAAATCCTATGATTGAGCATAATAAAAATTTTAATTCGCAACAAGAATTTGTAAAAGCTATTAAATTACCATTTACAACTATTGGATGTATAGTGAGAAACTATGAATAAATTAAAAGCATCGAAATTCAATGAAAACCAGGACTTCTCAGCAAACTAATAATGAGGGAAAAAGGGAGTGTCGTTAAAAAAGCTTTAAAAAAATCCTATGCGTTCGGTTCAAAAATTTGCTGGAGACCTTGCAACATCTTCTCGCATCAGAATAATACCTCAAACAATAAAAAATATTCTTCTCAATACAGATTTAAAAGAAAGAACCTCAAGGAAAAATCCATTCATCAGCGAAACAAATAGGCGTAAACGCATAGTATTCGCTTTCGCATACAGAAGTAAATCATTGGATTTTTGGAAAACAGTAATTTTTTCTGATGAGAGAAAAATCGGAATTTTCTTACCACCAAGCATTCGAAAAAATTGGCGTAAAAATAAAACTGTTCTAGATCCAAAACGTATACTTCAAACTATCAAGCATGTTGGGGGGAATATTATAGTTTTGGGATGTATAGCTTCTAATGGAGCAGGACATTTAAATTTTATTGACAATAAAAGGACAGGTTTAACATACATTGATGTGTCGCGGTATAATTTGTTAAACCGTGCCAAGAAATTATGCGTAGAGGAAGCTTTTCACTTTCTGCAGGATAAAGACCAAAGCATACTGCTGTGATCACCAGCACATGGTTACGACAATACACGAAGACGACTGGTAACTCCGCTAAAATCTCTAGACTTGAATCCAATAGAAAATTTGCGGATTCTACTAGATGCAAAAATCCGAAAAAAAATATGTATCAGTAAAAAACAGTTTTAAAGAAGCTCTTATTGTGTCATAGAATAACATTAACCATACCGCTACAAAAAAGTTGGCGGAATCTATGTCACACCATCTAGAAGTAGTCCTAAACGTTAAATGAATTCACACAAAATACTAATTTGTATCATTTTCCTAAATTTTCATTAATTATATTACATTAATATAGTGTACAAATACTTTTTTGCATTATAATTTTGTATATTTGTTTATTATAATGTAAAAAATCGATTCGTTTAATTTTGTTTTTGCTTCTATAATATTATAATGCATTAAATTAATGTATTACAGTATTTTTTGCTTAAATCTTTTGTTTAATTTCATGATAATTAAAAAAATGAAGTGTACAAATACTTTTTTTGCCAACTGTATGACCCTTCAAATAAATGCATGCAATAAGTGTAAAAGTTCGGAGATGATTTGTATTAATTTTAAAATGTTTTTTGCGGTTTCTCGTAATATTTGTATCAGGACTGAAGAGGTTATGATAAATTAAACCTCCAGAAGTGTTTTTAAGCTGTAATTTATTTATATGGAAAATGAACTTTAATAAACATGGCTACTAGTTATGATGAATTTATCGCTCACCTGAAGAAAATTGTTTAAAAAATTTAGTCCACTTGAAAATTAGCATTAAATTTCTAAATTTTAGATAGTTCAGAAATTAGTAGAACTCCTTCTTAGATTAACATGTAATCGGAGTAACAAATATTGTCGCATAACTACCATGAGCGGTCTGTCAGACCGCATAATCTAAATAATGATACAAAAAAGAAAAGAAATAAAATGCTACATTATTTCTCAAAACACTATTTTTGTACTAAACTGCATGTACAGGACTATTATATTTAAAATTCAGCTATTCAAAAAATTTTAGTGGAAATAAACGGAGTCCAAATATATCAAAATTTGACTAGTTTCTGTAGTTAAACTGATAACTTGTGAAAATGGAAAAACGGAGCGGTCACAAACAGTGATCACTAACACTGGTTATAGGTTAAGAACAATGATAATACAAAAATATTTTCATTAAAATATAACTATGATTGAAAACAATTCTTTAACAGTTTCATTTGATTGTACTGCTATTTTGAGGTAATGTGCCATCCCACCATGAGGATGAATGGGACAGTATGCATGCATGTTTAAATAAAGAATACTGCCCAGTTAAACTGATGGCATTGAGCTCACAGGCTACAAATACTAATTGTACATTAAAGCCTTATATTTTCAAGGGTTAATTCCGTTCGAAAAAAAAATTAAGAAGGGGAAACAGCTCTCCCCTTTCCTCTTTTTTTATACTTAATCATTGAACCTCCTATACTATCAAAGACATGCTTTATCATATAAAAAATCTATATCCAAAATTCAGAGCAAATTAGATAATTCTTAATAAAAACCCATTTAGCATTTATATAATTTAAAAGGAGTTATCCCCTTCTTTTATACTTAACCATTAAACTTCCAAAACGATTCAGAGATTTGAACGAAATCTGAAAATTCTGCTTGAAAAACCTATTTATATAAATTAAGAGGGGGGGGGAGGCATTAGAACCCCTGTTGCCCCTATTTATACTTATTCAATGAACACCTAATAGCAGTCACGGAATCGCCTCATCAGAATGATCCTAATCTAAATTTTGAACGAAAACTTAATTCTGCATGAAAATCCCATTTATATCAACTAACGGGGGGGGGGGATTAGAACCCCTGTTCCCCCTATTTATACTTATTCAATGAACACCTAATAACAGTCACGGAATCGCCTCATCAGAATGATCCTAATCTAAATTTTGAAAACTTAATTCTGCATGAAAATCCCATTTATATCAACTAACGGGGGGCATGAGCCCCCCGTTCCCCCTCTTATACATATCGAATGAACTCCAAAAACTAATCAGGGAAGCGCCTTATCAGGATATACCTATATACAAAATTTCAAGTGGATCCGATATTTTTATCATGAGTTATCGCGTTACGCACATACGCACATACATACAGAACGGGCGGGCACATAAGCTCTCAGGCTATGATAGCCTGTGAGCTAAAAAATTCATTAAAAATTTAAAAAAACAATTGTTTATTGAAATCCGTATGAAAATAAGTTGCTAAATGCTGAAGTACTCTTTAAGTAATATTTTTATATTAATAACTGTATACAGCTTAAGCTATTAGTAAAAATGCAAAAATTGCCCCATTCATCCCCACTCTCCCCTAATTAAATAAATTTTTTCAATTCATCGGTTCATTTTTGAGGTTTAAATTTTATATGAGCGCCTTATTTTCAACGTTTTTCGTGTTAATATGATAGCTGGAGGTAAAGTACCTCGATAGTAAACAAAGTGGTCTTAATTCAAACTCCGATGCTGGAAGTTGAGATTTTCATATCAAGGTGGATTTAATTATTACGTTATCTTTTATGCAACGATGATTCTATTACGCTAGCAGCGTATCTGGATCACCAGTAATTGAATAAGGCTTAAAATAGATTTAAGAAATCATAACATTAAAATAATTCTGGAGTCTGCAAACGAAAAACATCCAGTCGTTTAAAAAATCAAAAACACATTTATTTTCACACAAAAAAGAACTCTCAAAAAATTTAACTAAAAAAAAACCGAAATTGCCAAAATACAAAAACAAAACTTTTGCTTAATGTTTACATTGAGTTGAGAGTTACAGTGCGCGGGTGTAGATGCCATGAAATAAACAAACAAAATCTCTGAAGACATGACATCCTCCCACCTTAAGTTGTTGAAAGACAACTTAACTTACCAAACATTTAAAAATTTCAAAGAATAACACATACACAATAGACATTTCTAATATACTCACTAACACGAAAAATATATAAGATATATATACTGAAAGTCACATTTAAAGTTCAAAAATAAATTTGTTTACAAGTCCAGTTTTTGTGGTTTTTTAACAATTCTCCCACTTTTAGTTTTTAAAACATCATCTCTGAAAGTTTCATTGGAAATTTCAAGTGGGAAGATTCTTTGGACTGGTCGTAGAAGTTCTCCTTTTGCTGTTCTCAAACGCACTAATCTGTTAATACCATCCTTTCCAGGTAATAATTTAATAACAACACCTAAAGGCCAGTCATTACATTTTACATTATCACTTCCAATCAACACAACTTCTCCTAGCTTAATATCTCTTTCTTGTTTCTTGTTTTCATTTCTTTGAATTAAAAGTCCCAAATATTCCGATCTAAATCTTTTCCGAATATCAGTTATCAACTGTTGACGATATTTTATTCTTTTGTTGAGAACAACTTCATCCACTTGATCTAAATCCGGAACACCAATTTGCCTGAAATCTTCCAAAAATGAGTTAGGTGATAAAGGTATCAGTTCAGAATCCGTTTCTGATATATGACTAACAAGGAAGGTCTCCATTGGGGGCATATTCAGAATTTTTTGAAAAAAATACGAATTAAACTACTCATGTAGGTAATAAAGGATCAGTGAAAATTAGCGGCGGAATTACATTATTAGATATGTAAAAAAATAAAATAGTTTAGAATAATTGGCGTGAAAAGCTGAAAGTGACGCGGGATTTGGCGAGCACTGCATTTCCTCGCCAAAAGCAGACGATTTTAACGAATCTGAAAATTGATTTTAATTGACTTCTCTGTTAAAAATCTGCAGCATTTACAGCAACGTCAATCCACTACTTTTATAGAATATCTCTCTTCTGACCAATGAGAACGTTCCATAGCACGGTGATTGACCATGTCATACACTGTTAAAAATCTGCTGCATTTTGTTGCAACGCACTCCACCGCTTGTATATAATATCTCTATTCCAGCCAATGAGAAAGCTCCATTTCACGGCCAAGTAACCGTTTTCTATACAAGCAAGGGAGTGCGTTGCAACAAAATGCAGCAGATTTTTAACAGTGTATTTTTCAATTTGGAACAATTTTAATCAATTTAAATTGTGTTTTAAATGATAAAATATATTAATTTCATTTTGTTATAAGTGCATATAAACGTATATGACAAAATTACACTTAAAGTAAAGTAAAAATGCAAAACTAAAATTACTTAAACTAAACTTATTTAAATAAATTGAACATAGAAAGTTTTTTCTTTAAAAAGTATTCGAAGCGTAAAAGCGTATTTTTCAAAATTTCGTTTTTTCGCCAACCGGAGATAAATCGCCAAATAAACGAAATTTTTATTATTTTTTTAGGGACGTTATAAGGAGGTTCCGCCGAATTTTTTTTTATAAACATATATAACTATATGAGAAGAATATTCTGTAATTTTTTCAGATTTTTCTGAGTATGCCCGTATGGAGACCTTCCTTGTAAGCGGTCGAGAATTTATAACAGACTCTGCATCACATAAAACGGTGACCATTTCTTCATAAGATAAAAAAGCCTTTCCGAGAACTCTTCTTAGGATCTGTTTCATTACTCCAACTAATCTTTCCCAGAAACCGCCCCACCAGGAGGCAGTGGGAGGGTTGAAAAGCCATTGTATTCTTCGTATACTACTAAATTGTGCAATCTCAGCCCAATTCACGGTTTTCAAATAATTTGATGCACCGGCAAAATTGCTTCCATTATCACAATACACAACTGATGGCCTTCCTATTCTTGAGATGAATCTACGAAAACTTTGAAAAAAAGCTTCAGTAGTTAATGATGACAGAAGTTCAAGGTGCACAGCTCTGAAAACCACACAGGTAAATATGCAAATCCAAGCTATACTCCCCTCCTTTAAATACAGCGGTCCAGCTAAGTCAAAACCGATTATTTCAAAAACTGCAGCAACTTTTATTCTGTTTTCTGGAAGTGATGCAGAGGTGGTAGTCACATTTCTTTTGGCGTGTCTTAAGCAAATAACACATTTTGATAATACTGCTCGAACAGTTTTTCTCGCATTCAGAATCCAATAATGTTCACGTAGAATATTTAAAATCATTTGTAATCCTGCATGTGAATTCTTTTTGTGTTCAGTCATTATCAGTCTCTCAACGGCTGGATGATGGGATGGCAAAATGATAGGGTTCTTGAAATCTTCTGAATCCTTCCTATACGTTAATTTTGTCTTCACTCTAAGTATTCCCTTTTCATCTTTGTATGTTGTTAAAGAATTAATTCTCTTTCTGTTGACTTCATGACTAAAATATTCCTCTTGTATCATCTTTACAATCTTTATTTCTGCTTCTTTTAGTTCCGCATAAGATAATACACCCATGATTCTAGAAGCGGAATTCCTACAGTTGAAATGAATCTATTCATCCAAGTTGCCATTCGTAGCATTCGATCATAGCTTGAAAAATAATAGTAGTACTAACCTGAATCTTCGTTATAGTTTTTACTACTACTTTTATTTTCACATTGATTTAAAGAACACACAACTGGAAGATTCTTAGAAGTTGGATTTGTTTTTCTTTTTTCTTTCAAAATAGATGACTCGTCAAAAACAGGTTTGGTAACTGGCCAGTTTTCTTCAGTTTGTAGAAGCCATTTGGGCCCCTCCCACCATCTACTGCATAAAAGTTGGTGAGCCGAACACCCTCTTGAAGGTAGGTCAGCAGGATTATGGAAGATGCTCCAGGAAGATGCTTCCACGAAGTTGGATCAGTCAGTTCTCTTATCTCTCGAACTCTATTATTTACAAATACTGACCAAGGTTCTTCTCGATGAATCCAACTTAATACTGTAGTGGAATCAGTCCAGTAGTGTTGCTTCACATTGTCCCACTGGAGTGCACTGAGTACAGATCTGCACAGTCGAGCTCCCACCGTTGCAGCCAGCAACTCAAGACGAGGAATAGTGATGGATTTTACTGGAGCAACTCTCGATTTGGCAGCCAAAAGATTTATATGAACAACACCAGAATATTCTATGCGAACGAAAACAGCTGCTGCGTATGCAAATTGGCTGACATCACAAAATGTATAAATACTTAGATTATGTTGATCACTTAAAACAGGAGAAAAACAGCGGCTTACAGACAAATTTTTTAAGGAACTTAAATCTTCAAACCATTTTAGAAATTCACGTTTCAAATTATCTTCAACTTCTCTATCCCATGGGATGTTGTCTCTCCACATCTTCTGTAACATTAATTTGGGAATTAACAGAAAAGGACATAAAAATCCAGTGTGTAATGGAAAAAATCACTCTCTTCGATACAATTTCGAGTTAGTATGTTTTCATCAATCCAAATTAATTTTCAGTTCATCTTCTTTACGATTCCAAATTAATCCTAGAACCGAAGTAACTTGTTCTGGGTCATCATCTCCTGTGTACTTCCATCCTCTCAAGTTGAATTTTCCTTCAGCCAAGATATGATGACTCTCCTCGATGAAAGGTAATATTTCTGCTTCATTGTCCAAACTTGTAATTAAATCATCTACGTAAAAACTTCGCAGAAGTATGTCAACTGTTCTCTGACTATATTTCAAATTATTTTGATATTTTTTCAAATGATGTTCAAGCACAGCTTCTAAGAGAAAAGGGCTGCTTTTCACACCAAACACCACACGTGTATGCCGCATTATCTTTGAAACTACATTTTCTTTTCCATTCCACCAAAAAAATTTTAGAAAATTCCTATCTTCCGGTTGCACACTTATTTGTAAAAAAGCTTTCTCTATATCGGCAACTATGACATATTTATGTTCTCTAAACCTGAGAAGAAGATTAAGATTAGGGATTAGTTCCAATAAATTTGGTCCGGACTCTAAACACTGGTTGAGAGATGGAGAATCTCTAAGTCTGGCAGAGGCATCAAAAACAGGGCGTACTTTAGTTGTTTCATGTTGTTTTACAACAGGTCTGTGTGGCAAATAGTGTTGTTGCAGGGAAGATGGAGAGTCAACTGTATCATCTTCAATTATACCTAACGATTCCCATTCTTTGAACACATCATCATAAGCTGTAAACAAATTTTCTTGATGCAATTTTTTCGTCGATGATTCTAATCGTTTCTTAGCAATCTCTTTATTACTCGGTAAAGGCAAATGATTCTCTTTCCAAGGTAGTGAAACTTCGTATCTCCCATCTGTATTGATTCGAACAGTTTCTTCGAAATGCAATTTAGTAAGATTTTCTTTTTCCCTTTTGTTTTTCATTTCAACTGGATCACTTATCCCTAAAACCTCTAAACTAAAAAGATCGGAAATAGTAGCTTCTCGTACAAACATCGAAATTACCATCATAGCTGTATCTTCTTTTTCAGAACGCAATTCAGTTTTCCCTATGAGAGTCCATCCTAGATAGGTTTCCATGGCTACTAATCCACTGGATAGAACTCTTCTCTTTCCAGTAAACAGTCTACCAGCAACATCTGCTCCAACAAGAATATCAATTGGTCCAGAATTATTTTCGATGTCAAACATTTTTATATTCATAGATTGCAATTCTTCAATCCACGGTCCGTACGAAACAGAAGGAACATCATTGCAAATAATATCCTGATCAACTACGTCAAAATTACAATTAAAACTTCCATCTAAGTTTCCTAGTTCAATTTTGTATACATTATGAAACTTCTCGTTGATCTTTTCTCCTCCAAAAAGTGCATGCGACAAATGTTGCTGCCGTAAAGGTGCTAATCCTAAAACGGATACTATTTCTTTTCTAATATAAGACTTTTGCGATCCCGAATCATACATAGCTCTTACGATTAAATTACAATTTTTACCTTTTATTTTAACTTTCAAAGTCTGCAGCAAAACTTGTGGCGCTTTCGAAATACTCGCCAAATTTAGTGATTTATCCTGCTCTTTAACTTCTTTTTCCACATTATTTGATGCAGGTTTATTTACCTTTTTATTTGACTCGGTGCACATAACTGCATAATGCTTCTTATTGCAGATCATGCATTTCACAAAGCACCTACATTTTCCTACCCTATGTTCGACTTTTAAACATTTAAAACAATAACCTTTATCTTTTAAAATCTTTAATTTTTCATTATAAGACATTTTTTGAGCCTTAAAGCAATTAGTCGGTTCATGTTTTCCGCTACAGAAAACGCAAAGTTTTTCTGCACCATCTGAAGAGCTCAACAAACTAGCCGACGTAAATATTTTGTCTTTCTTTAATTTGCTTCCACTTTTATATGACGTTGCATCCGTCAAACCGAAATCTGTCATAGCCAAATTAATCCACTCTTCTGATTCAACTTCAGTTTTCAAAAATTTTAATAAAGCATCTAATCTCTTTTTGGAATTATCGCCAGAATCAAAATTCAAACCTCGCTGAAAAGCTCTAAGCAAATCCTCTGGCATGCAAGACTCAACTAAAGGATAAAGTAAACATGCACATTCGGCAGTTGTAACATCAAGCGTTTCAAGTGCACGAATTTGGGTTTCTAGATTATCATAAAATGCACACAAATTATTCGAGGAAAAATTTGAATCGGCATTTTTTTAAACTAATTTCAATAATTCTCTTACATAAACCTCTACTTGTAAATCATGGCGACCAAAACGACTTTTCAAACAGTCAATTGCTTTTGGATAGTTCTCGCCAATTGGCGGAAAGCTTTCAATCACTTCTCTAGCACGAGACCCTTCAACTGTAGACTGTAACAAATATTGAAATTTATGTGAATCTTCAATACTAGAATCAACATGAATTATTTCAAATTGGCTCCAAAAATAAAGCCATTCTTTAATATCGCCATCAAATTTTCGTAGTTCTAATTTAGGCAATTTAAACTTACTTTTATCAACAGTAATATTTTCGACAGTATTAATTACAACAGAGTCATCATTAGTTGAATTTAAAACTCTACTCACGTTTTGTTGACCGTTGATTATTCTTCTTGCTTTCGTTTGAATTCGTATAGCTTTATCCCGAAAATCTTCTACAACTTCAAATTCTGCATCAAATTCTTTATCGGGCAGAAGTTCAAGAATATTTGAATAGGTTTTTTCTAAGCGATCAGCTTTCCCTTTAAAAACATTCAGTTCTGCTTCCAGTTCGCAAATATCAACGCTTTCTAAGGCTATCAGATCTTCTACTTCATTATAAGCTTGGTGCGAATGCAGTTTACTCTCCTTCTTGGCGCGATTTTCAAAAATCGCCAAATTGGCACGTTTTTGCGTCTTGTCTCCCGGAGCACGCTGTTTTGCTCCGGATGAAATGAAAATGCAGGGTTGCCATATTGAAACATTTATCGCTAAAAAAAAAAAAAAAAAAAAGTCACCTTGGCGAAGGAGAGTAAACTGCATTTCACCCCACCGGTCCCGCCGAGGGTACCAAAAAATATATTACGTTATCTTTTATGCAACGATAATTCTATTACGCTAGCAGCGTATCTGGATCACCAGTAATTGAATAAGGCTTAAAATAGATTTAAGAAATCATAACATTAAAATAATTCTGGAGTCTGCAAACGAAAAACATCCAGTCGTTTAAAAAATCAAAAACACATTTATTTTCACACAAACAAGAACTCTGAAAAAATTTAACTAAAAAAAAAAAACGAAATTGCCAAAATACAAAAACAAAACTTTTGCTTAATGTTTACATTGAGTTAGAGTTACAGTGCGCGGGTGTAGATGCCATGAAATAAACAAACAAAATCTCTGAAGACATGACATTAATTAAGAGAAATTTCATATTTTTTGCCAATTTATGGGTTCTATTATTTCTATTATTATTATTATTATGTTGTGATAAGTAATCACTGGCATTCATATTTTTTTGGAATTCAATTTTTTTCTATTATAAATATGTTTCTATTTTTTCTATTTCTATTATTCTATTTTTTTCTATTTCTATTATATTCATTATTTTTTTTTCTATTTATTAATATTCCAAAATTTTAAATTTCGTTTAAGCAATTTTTTTTTTTTTTTTTTTTTTTTTTCGAAATAAAATTTTTTATTTATATCTCCGCTAATTTTTTTAATTTTCGGATTTTATTTAAAGAAATTTGATTTAAACATTTCTAATTTGATTAAAATAAATAACTTCTTTTTATAATTATTTTAAAATTAAATTCATTGGTGATACCATCCATGTAAAAATCTAATAATTATAAAAAAACAATTTAGATTTATTAATTAAAAGATAAGTTGTTTTGAAAGAAATACTAAACGAAACTCTCTGTGCGATCTGCGATAGCACATATCCATTTGTTTAAAGTAGTTAAATTCTAGAAAGGTAGCGATTTTAACCACATAACTACCCCGGGCGTATCTATACGCCTCTAAAGAATGCCTTCAGGTATTATAAAAATGACAAACCGTCAGGACAGCAGGCCAGTTTCACCAGCAGAGCCGTGTTCTGCATACTTATAATACGTGAATTTTCATGTTGTTATTTCAGAAAATCAATCACCATTTTATTTAATTGAGGAATTGTATTATTTACCCATAAATACTGTTATTTCAAGTTTCACAGTTTAACTCATAATTTTTAGTTTGATTATAGATACTGGTAAAATTTTGTTTCGTGTTGAGCCTTATTGCTATTTCTAGAGACTTTTGAATAGCTGAATTTTATTTATAATAGTCTGGTATATAAAGTTTAATACTTAAATAGTATTATGAGACTTAATGTATATTTCTCTATTCATCTTTAAATTAAGCGGTCTGACAGACCGCTCACAGTAGTTATGTGACGATTTTTGCCACAGCAGTTAAGGGTGTATTTCAATTCAATTTGCTTACTTTGCTATTTATTTTTAAATTAATTTTTGTCTCAAACGCATCAAACTTGCATATTCTCTTATTTAGAAAGTACACAAGGTGCTGTGATTGTCGATTCTTTGAAAAAATGCAGAAAATTGCGTAAAAAGAGCAATCAAAAACGGCATTTTGAACCGATTTTTCCGAAGCGGTAGATCTGGGAACGAAAAAAAGGTCATACTGAGGAAGATAATTTTTTATAAATCAAATTCTAATGAATTGAGCGTAAAAGGACATTACATGGCACCTTATACGTCTCTTCAAAAATCCCCTCAGCAAGTTTCATGTTTATGCTTTAAAAAAATGTGTCTGAAATTGTATCAGAAAATTTCGAGCTGTTGAAGGTGGAAAAGCTTTTTTTGGAATACACCCTTAAGAGTTAAACAAGGCAATGAAGATCGCATCCTATTTCGTTAAGGGGTTAATTTGATCTGGCTAAAGTCTAGAATCCCTACTAAAATCAGCATAAAAGTACACAAGAAATGATTTTGATATTAAATCAAAATAATCTCACAGGAATCAATGTGAAATGCATAGAGCTAGATTTTAACCACATCTATGTTTTCCCGATGTCATACGGATAATGTGTTTTCGCCAATCCTGATTTGCCCGTACCACGTGCGGGTAACTACACTCATATCATAATTTATCATTCTCGCCAGGGAAATTTTATTGTAAATTTTGTATTATTTAATCCAAACATTTTTCTGATCCATTAAGCAAAAATTTTTATTTTAAAAAACTGATACAGTCGGCTCTCGTTAATTCGAACTCGTCGGGGCCACAAGAAATGTTCGAATTATCCGAAGTTCGAATTATGGAAAGTATGAAATGAAATCATGCTTAATAGGGTACTATTACAAAATAATTAATATTATAGTGTTTTTAAATTTATTTCGTCTGTTATCATTAGAATACGACTTAATATTAAATTAGAATGTATAACTACATAAATTAAAAGATTAGAAAAAAGTATAATGAAAGAAAAATTTAAAGCGTCACTGATGGATATACGGGATACTAAGATAGTGGATATCAAATGCATTGGATTATATGTATTCTTGTTCGGAACAATTTTCACAAAAATCAAAGAAAGAAAGTTATTCAAATGATCTGAGATCTGTGAGAAAGAAAAGAAAAATGAAAAATCGGAATTCTCGTTAGTTCGAGTTAAACGAAGTCAAGAGAAAATGAGTTCAAATTAATGAAAATTTTTAACGTTAGTCTGCCATTGAAAATTTCAGGAGTTCATATTTAATTTGAATTAAGCGAAGATTCGAATTATCCGACTTCGAATTAACGAGAGTCCACTGTAATAAGATACTGATTTGTAAAAGACATGAAAAAAATAGACATTATTTGAAAGTTTTTTTTCAAAAATATTAATCAATTAAGGGGTTACTAACATGAACTCAGTTTACTTTATTATATTTAAAATTTACAAGGGAAATTCAATAAAACAAAAAAACATAACAAATAAATAAATTGAATTTTCGATCCATTCTGGATTTCTAACCCAAATTCTGACACAATTAATGAATTCCATCTTTCAGCATTAACTCTCAAAAGCAAGTCGTATTTATTGATCAAGGTGTCGTCGGCAGGCGTACGATGCAAATCCAATGTATGATGAGATTAGAAAGGAGATGATGGCTTTCTTTTGTATTTCCAATGCCATAGATCGAAATTCTGCTTTTATTATTATTTTTGGAATAAAAGCTGTGCATGTCGTAAAAGTAACTGATAAAACAAAGAACCGCTCAAAGATGAACTGAATCCCAAGAAATGTTCTTAGCTCTCTCTTAGCTGCTGTTCTTACCCCCAGAAACCAAGGGGTATAGGTGAAAAAAATTAACTAAGTGCCCATGCGACATGGAAATATGCTTTATTTTTTC
Organism: Maratus speculifer; assembly: GCA_964019185.1. Taxonomy (NCBI): domain Eukaryota; kingdom Metazoa; phylum Arthropoda; class Arachnida; order Araneae; family Salticidae; genus Maratus; species Maratus speculifer. Next base: position 133,790,096 of record OZ025291.1, on the reverse strand, counting down.
TTTTCAGGTAAAGAAATATACGTTATTTCCTAATTATGTACTGCATTCTAGGGATCAACCTCTTTTACGGAATAATAATAAATATTGATTAATTTAATTATTGATAAATTTAAAGAAAATTGTACTCTTATTTTTTTTCACAGTTATTCAAATAAGAGTTCAAAGACCACAATGAAACAAGTGGCAGTTTCTATTTTAATTCATTCAACTATTCAATTATTATTTTAATTCAATTATATTGAAATTTAACGTTAGTTATCTTTGACCTCAATTTACTTCAAATTGAATTTTTGTCACTTGTACCCCTTGGCTTCTGAGATTTCAATAAAACAGAAAAACATAATAAGTCAGTAAATTGAATTTTCGATCCATTCTAAATTTCTTTCCCAAATCCTGACTCGATTAATGAATTCCATCTTTCAGCATTAACTCTCAAAAGGAAGTCGTGTTTATCGATCAAGGCGTCGTCGGCAGGCGTACGATGCAAATCCAATATATGATGAGATTAGAAAGGAGATTATGGTTTCTTTTGTATTTCCAATGCCTTAGAATTTTCTTTATTTTATCGAAATTCTGCTTTTATTATTATTTCGGGAATAAAAGCTGTGAGTGTCGTAAAAGTAACTGATAAAACAAAGATACGCTCAAAGATGAACTGAATTCCCAGAAGTGTTCTTAGCTCTTTGAGTCTTTTATATCGAAAAATGGAAAAAAAAAGAACATGGTTATTGCTGGAATTAATTTATTTTGGAAGGTGAAAATATAGTTTATTAATTTCGTTTTTCGAAATAATAAAATATCTAATTACCCGATTTCGATTCAAACATGTTATAAAAAAAGTAAAATTTACTTTATAAAAGGACCCTAGAAGCCAAGGAGTACAGGTGAAAAAATTTATCTAAGTGCACATACGACATGAAAATATGCTTTTTTTTCTTTTCAGGTAAAGAAATATAAGTGATTTTCTAATTATGTACTGTATTGTAGAGATCAACCTCTTTTACCGAATAGTAATCAATATTGATTCATTATAAATTCAAAGCAGATTGTACTCTACTCTTTTTCACAGTTATTAATAGTTCAAAGACCACAATGAAGAGAGCGGCAGTTTCCTATTTCAATTCAGTAAATTATTAATGATGTTCAAACTTACAGTTAATTATCTTTGAACTTAATTTACTGCAAATTGAATTTTTGTCACTTGAAACCCCTTAGCTTCTGAAATCCTCATATATAACTTAGAAGTGAAATTCAATAAACCGAAAAACATAACAAGTCAGTAAATTTAATTTTCGATCCATTCTGAAGACAAGTTCTGACTCGATTAATGAATTCCATCTTTCTACATTAACTCTCAAAAGGAAGTCGTATTTATCGATCAAGGCGTCGGCAGGCATACTACGATGAAAATCCAAAGTATGATGAGATTAGAAAGGAGATTATGGCTTTCTTTTGCATTTCCAGTGCCTTAGAATTTTCTTTATTTTATCGAAATTCTGATTTTATTATTATTTTGGGAATAAAAGCTGTGTGTGTCGTAAAATCAACTGATAAAATAAAGTTACGCTCAAAGATGAACTGAATCCCGAGAAGTGTTCTTAGCTCTCTGAGTCTTTTATACCTAAAAATGAAATAAAAGGAACCTGGTTATTAGTGGAATTAATTTATTTTAGAAGTTGGAAACATAGTTTATTAGTTTCGTTTTCGAAATCAAATATCTCGCAACCCAATATCGATTCAAACATGTTAAAAAAATGGGTAAAATTTATCTTATAGGAAGACCCCAGAAACCAAGGGGTATAGGTGAATAAAATTAACTAAGTGCCCATGCGACATGGATATATGCTTTATTTTTTCTTTTCAGGTAAAGAAATATACGTTATTTCCTAATTATGTACTGCATTCTAGGGATCAACCTCTTTTACGGAATAATAATCAATATTGATTAATTCAATTATTGATAAATTTAAAGAAAATTGTACTCTTATTTTTTTTCTCAGTTATTCAAATAAGAGTTCAAAAACCACAATGAAACAAGTGGCAGTTTCTATTTCAATTCATTCAATTATTCAATTATTATTTTAATTCAATTATATTGAAATTTAACGTTAGTTATCTTTGACCTCAATTTACTTCAAATTGAATTTTTGTCACTTGTACCCCTTGGCTTCTGAGATTTCAATAAAACAGAAAAACATAATAAGTCAGTAAATTGAATTTTCGATCCATTCTAAATTTCTTTCCCAAATCCTGACTCGATTAATGAATTCCATCTTTCAGCATTAACTCTCAAAAGGAAGTCGTGTTTATCGATCAAGGCGTCGTCGGCAGGCGTACGATGCAAACCCAATGTATGATGAGATTAGAAAGGAGATTATGCCTTTCTTTTGTATTTCCAATGCCATAGATCGAATTTCTGCTTTTATTATTATTTTGGGAATAAAAGCTGTGCGTGTCGTAAAAGTAACTGATAAAACAAAGATACGCTTAAAGATGAACTGAATCCCAAGAAGTGTTCTTTGCTCGCCGAGTCTTTTATACCAAAAAATGAAAAAAAAGAAAAACATGATTATTAGTGGAATTAATTTATTTCGGAAATTGAAAATATAGTTTATGAAAATGAATTTGGTTCAGTTCTTTAGTAGTCGTAATCGGATTTCTAGAACACACACGCAAAATAAATAAATGAATCGGTAAAAAATAGTGCTAAGTTTTTCTTTCCTTGCCATAATTGATTTTGTTGACAATCTATATTATAAAGTCCAAACGTATCTGTGCGTATCGCATACGTCATTTTACGAATGGCAACACTTTGAAATTTGAAATAAAATTTTGGTTTTGCATTTTTGCTTCTAAAATTTTTTTAATTTCTGAGAATCGCACATTTTTAATTTTTACACCGTCATGTAGGGAAAAAATTGTACTTTTAAATGCAATTTATTTGAAAACTGTATCTTAATTTATTCTTGAAATATTAATTTGTTTGTTGTTTTTATAACTTTTTTTCTAAATATGGCAACAGGCGTACTCCATTTTTATTAAAAGCAAAGGAAAGAGGAAAAAAATTGATCACTGTATCTTTATGTTGCCATTTTCTCTTTAAAAGGGAAAAAAAATTGAAATTTAAATATCGTTTGTTATAAAACCCGGTAAATTTGGATTTTACTTACAAAAATTTCATTTACACGTAAAAGAATATGAACAGTTTAATATCTGTTTCAGCTAATAACATTGAGACTTCAAGTTTTGAATCAAGATGATAAAATAAATATACCATTTTTTTGTTTTTAAAAAGTTAAATACAGATACGAAATATGCATTTGTAAATTTTGATGTGGTGAAAATAATGCTGGGTTTAGATTTCACGGGGATGTGTCGCTGTTGAATAAATTTTGCTTTTTTTTCATATTGGAATATTAGCATAAAAACCTTAATTGTTAACTCTATCATAATAACAGATCTTTTAATATTTGTTACTGCTTACATGTTAGAACGAAGTTTAATTTTGACAATTTCTATAACTGAGTTTTATAGAAATAGTATTTTGTTATCTTTACGTTAAATATGATTTAAGAGTTAGACTTACCAATATAAGATTCATTTTACTGTAATTAATTTCGTATGTTTATTATAAATCAAAGAAACAGTTTCTTTTTAAACATTTTCTTTCGTCAAAATTTGACGGGTTCTACCTCGTATATATAATTGGAGGAACTGGAGTACGACAATCAGTTCTTTCTAGTTGTAGATAACTGACTAGCTAATCATAAGCCTTCACACTTCCTCTATCCCCCCGTGCTCAATGTGCTTAACCAATCCGTTCAGTTTGACTTCTGTTTTCCTCTCTCCACCAGTTCTTGTGAACACTTCACGTTGGCGAACTTAGTACTCTGCCTCTCCAAGTATGTAAAAAAGTTTCTGAGGCTCCTGAAGATTATTTGAGTAATTTACAAGACTTTTCAGAAGAAGAATCTTTTAACAGTGTATCTGATATCGTTCATTGAACTTTCTAATCATGAAACAAACTCAGAAATTAACGGAGATATTCTAGAACGTCCACAAGCTTCCCAAGCATTTTTCTTCTTCTAAAAGTTTGAAGCAGGGGATGGAAAAATGATCTGACGCACTACATTAAGCCACGTCCAAAATTGCACTGTACGCAAGCGGCAAGTCCCTCCAACTAAGGGTTAACGTAGCAACGTTATGCCATGATTCTACAAGCTTTTTTCTTTTTTTATTATTTATCTATGTTTTTTCCTTAATTTAGTTTTAATATAGTCCCTGATCAAATTGATAATATAAAGTAAGAGATATACCTAAAAATTTGACGCATGACGCACTCCATACGCCGTCCCTCCATTGTACTGTACGCAAGTCCCTCCAACTAAGAGTTAATGTACCAACATTATGTCATGGGTAAATCGAGGCTTGAACAGAAAAATCAACATATCGGTAAATTAAGTTTTTGGTCCATATTTAATTCCTATTACAAATTCTCACTCTATTGACAAAAATTCCACCTTTCTGCATTAACTCTCAAAAGGAAGTCATGCTTATCGATCAAGGCGTTGGCATCGGATGCAAATCCAACGTATAATGAGATGAGAAAGGAGATTATAGCTTCCTTTTGTATTCCCAAATCCATAGATCAAAGTTCGGCTTTTGTTATTATTTTTAGAATAAAAGCTGTGCGTGTCGTAAAAGAAACCGATAATAAAGGTAACTCAAAGATGAATTGAATCCCAAGAAGTGTTCTTGAGCTGTGAGTCATCTATATAGAAAATGAAGAAAAAAATAATTTTTTGGTAAGGTAAATTTATTTTGGCATCTGGAAATGGCATTTATTAAAACGACAAACTTCAATTCCACAGTGGTCATGTATTCAGGATTGTGTTAGTAGCACTAAGTAAATTAATGTAAGTTTTTTTTGTGTGATTATACATAATAAATATTTTAATATTCTTGTGATGTAATTGATTCTGATGAGAACATAAAACAATTCGGGAATTGTGTGTCAATTTTCGAGAATGAGATAACTCATACTATAACTAGTTTTTATAAATATTCAGATCTTGGCTGTACCAAGAGCTGTTGCACTAGCTGTTGCTTTTTTATACAAAAATAAAATAATAAAATTTTTTATGATTAAATATGTTACATAACGTAATGCAGAAATAATATGAGTCCATCTTAAATTGGACGTAATCACCATGGTAACCAGGTACTATTACCTACCATGGGATATCACTAAATTAATTACGTATGATGGATTTAACTGAATGAAGAAAACTTTTATACCCTTTAAGCGGCCTAAGCGGGTTTTTCCGTCATGTAACATTTAAAAACAATGACTTATTAACGCAAAATCATTATTAAATTTAATTTTTTGAAGCGAATAAGATAAATAAATATGTAAGTTTGTCAAATAAAAATTTTCATAGAAATACCTTTTAAAGATACTGTTTTATGAATTGTTAAAAATGAATGGAATATTTTTCAGGCTGCTTAAAGGGTTAACATATTTTTAAGTTTTAATTCAATTTTCATATAATTTGAAATGAACCGAGAAAATTTTGAAATGATTGTCTATATTGCAGTTTAAATCATTCGCTCGGTTAGTTTTAGTGTTGTTGTATGTGGATAGATGGAACAGACGACGACTGTAGATGCTTACATATTTATATAATTACGAATGCATCTAATACTTTCATTAGAAAGATCCGAAGAGATTTTTGTTAGTCGAAATAACCATATAAAATCATTTTTCCTGATTCATTCATGTTTGAAAAAAAAATAGATAAAGTTTACTTTGTATTGTCTTCAAATTAATTTATTTTTCAGGTAGCAGTGCCACGTACTTCGAAATTTTAAATTGAACTCTTTATGCTCTAAAAAAAATAAAATATTAATATGTTGGAATACATATCAGGGGCTTACAATTATAATACAGGGTAATACAGGGTAACGAAAAATCCCAGCCGGCTATCGCCCAGATAGCTTAACAGGTAAAGCATTGGCCTTGTAAGCCAAGTATCCGGGTTCGATTCCCGGCCTGTGCAATTTTTCGCGCAGCTGGAAATCTTCAATTCGTATGATAACTTTAACAATCAGTTTGATTGTGTTAAAATAATTAGTATAATACAGGGTGTCCCAGAACTTCGCGTACAAACTTTGAGGGGTGGTAGAGAACATCGTTTGGAACCACAATTACATAGGAATGCATGGGTGGAAACGTCTTGTTAACCCTTTCACAGATTGTGGTTTGTACATGAAACTACAAAATTTTTAATACAAAATGAACATTGATACCAGAATTTTAATATGATTTTTCCAATTATTATGTATGTGAAATGTATTTTCTTTCTTCTTTGCAAATACATTTTTCCGCGATTTCGGATGTCATTCATATTTTTTCCACATTTTAGCAATTTCTAATAGCAACTAACAAGGAAGGTCTCCATACGGGCATACCCCGAAAAATCTGAAAAAAATTACAGAATGTTCTTTTCGTGTAGATGCATACTTTTATAAAAAAATTTCGACGGAACCTCCATTCAATATCTGTAAAAAAAATAATGAAAATTTCGTTATTTGGCAATTTATCGCCGGTTGGCGAAGGAACGTAATTTCAAATACTTTGTGTCAAATGTACTTCAAGGAAAAAAAAGTTTCATGTTGAACTTGTTTTGATAAATTTAATTTAAATAACTTTAGTTTTATAAGTTTTAATTTCTTTTAAGTATAATTTTGTTATATCGATATTTATATGTATTTATATTCAAATTTAATCACCAAAATTTGAGATTTAAAACGAAATTCATAATTTAAATTAATTAAATTTGTTTCCTGCTCAAAGTCCATTTGAGAATTATCGATTAGATTTTGTTGCTATGAAACGTGGCTTTTATTTTTTAATACGCTTAAATTTATGAAGGTGATTTTTCTCAATATGATTTTTTTTAAATCTATGAAAATATTTTTTAAAGTGATTAATTAAATAGCTACTTCAACAAGTAATATATATATGTGCAATATAATATGTATATATACAGGGTGATTCCAATTTTTTTTACAATGAAAGAGGGGTGATAGTACACACCAAGACAAACAATATTAAATAGGAGACCAAGGGTCCAAAACGTTTTCCTAAGGAAATAGCCGCCATTAAAGTTTAGGAACCAAAATTTCAAATAAACATAAAAAACGGAAAAATCGGTCGATTGATTTGCGGTTTTCACTAAAATTATTCTTTATGTCGGCATTTTCTTGAAATTAAATTATAAAAATAAATTTCAAAAAATGCCGATAGAGGGCGCTTTAGACTTTGGAGTAACGAACAACTATTTTTTGCCGGTATGTTTTGCATCCCATTAAATGTTTTCGTAAGTTTACACTCAAACTTAAATTTTGAGCTCAAAATCTGTAGTTGGGAGTGGTTAAGTAACACAAACTGAGCTGTGTTCAGAGGGTTCAAATTTCAAATGATTAAAAAAAACCGGAAAAATTGGTCGATTAATTTGCGGTTTTCACTAAAACTATTCTTTATTTAGGTATTTTCCTGAAAATAAATTATAAAGATAAATTTCAAAAAATGCCGATAGAGGGCGCTTTAGACTTTGGAGTAACGAACAACTATTTTTTGCCGTTATTGTTTGCATCTCTTTCAATGATTTAGGAAGGTTAGATTTAAACCTAAATTTTGAGCTGAAAATCTGAATAATAGGGAGTGGTTAAGTAGCACAAACTGAACTGTGTTCAAGGGGGAGGGGGAGGTTCAAATTTAAAGTAATTATAGATAATGGAAAAATTGGTCGATTCGTTTGCGGTTTAAAATAAAACTATTCTTTAAGTCAGTATCTTCTTGAAAATAATTTTGAAAGATAAATCTCAAAAAATTCCGTTAGAGGGCACCTTAAACTTCAGAGTAACCAACAATTCATTTTAACCATTATTTTTTGGTTCTAATTAAATGCTTGCAAAAGCATTTTAAATGTTCTCGGAAGCTTAGATTTAAACTTAAATTTTGAGCTCAAATCCTGAATCGTTATGAGGAGTTAAGAAGCGCAAACTGAAGTGTGTTCAGGAGTTAAAATTTAACCCTCTTTCCTCCTCGAGCACAATTCAATTTTTCGCTACTTAAACACTCCCATCGATTCAGAATTTCAGCCAAAAATTTCAGTCTATGCATTTGAAAACATTTAATGAGATTAAAAAAATAACAGTTAAAAATAGTTGTACGCTACTCCAAAGTCTAAGGCGCCCTCTATCGGCATTTTGTGAAATTTATCTTTAAAAATTATTTTCAAGAAAACACTGATTGATCAAGAAAACTGCTGATTTAAAAATTAGTTTTACAAAAACCGCAAACGAATCGAGCAATTTTTCCGTTTTTTACAATTATTTGAAATTTGAACCCTCTGAACATAGCTAAGTTTGTCTACTTAACCACTCCCAGCTATTCAGATTTTGAGCTCAAAATTTAAGTTCAAGTCTAAGCTTACGAAAGCATTTAATAAGATGCAAAAAATAACGCCAAAAAAGAGTGTTTCGTTACTCCAAAGTCTAAAGCGCCCTCTATTGGCATTTTTTGAAATTTATCTTTATAATTTATTTTCACGAAAATAACTAAATAAAGAATAGTTTTAGTGAAAACCGCAAATCAATCGACCAATTTTTCCGTTTTTTTTAATAATTTGAAATTTGAACCCTCTGAACACAGCTCAGTTTGTGTTACTTAACCACTCCCAATTACAGATTTTGAGCTCAAAATTTAAGTTTGAGTCTAAGCTTACGAAAGCATTTAATGAGATGCAAAAAATACCGGCAAAAAATAGTTGTTTGTTACTCCAAAGTCTAAAGCGCCCTCTATCGGTATTTTTTGAAATTTATCTTTATAATTTAATTTCAAGAAAATGCCGACATAAAGAATAATTTTAGTGAAAACCGCAAATCAATTGACCGATTTTTCCGTTTTTTATATTTATTTGAAATTTTGGTTCCTAAACTTTAATGGCGGCTATTTCCTTAGGAAAACGTTTTGGACCCTTGGTCTCCTATTTAATATTGTTTGTCTTGATGTGTACTATCACCCATCTTTTATTGTAAAAAAAATTCGGAATCACCCTGTATATGTATGTAATATATTAAAGTCTCTCATTGCTTCAATTATCGTATTTAATGTTTAAATTCATTAAATACGATTTACACACATTCTAAATATCCAATAGTTTTGAGTCCCATTATTATGGGACTCGGAGTAGCTATTTGCTTTTGGCGTGGAAAAGAGCTGTCCGCCAAATTGAGTGATTCTTTCGAGTTTTCACGCCAAATATTCGGAACAATTTTATTTTTTTTATATAATTTCTAATGTGATTCCGCCGCTAATTTTGACGGATCCTTTATTACATACATAAGTACTTTAATTAGTATTTTTTTCATAAAATTCTGAGTATGCCCAGTATGGAGACCTTCCTTGTAAGGGTTGGCGATGGGGCGATGGCCCCCTCCCTGGCGCCCAGTAAAGGGTCTACAAAATTACATTAGATTCCCGTACAAAAATGAAGATGGAGCTAAAACTCAAGACCAGTGCGACAGTGGTCGGGTCGCGCCAAATTTAATTTACGAGGCTGGGACTGTGTCAGGTCTTCACACTTTCAGAGTCGGGGCGGGTCGGGTCCTACTTTTTTCTGCAGAGCTGAATCAAGCCATACTTTTTTTTTCTGATCGGGCCTGGCGTAGACTGCCTTTTTCCGAGAGGTGACTAAAATTTCCAAGCCCAGGCTCCGTCCGGTATAAAAGCTAAACGCTCAGTCTCGGGAGGCGATTGCGCCCCCCCCCCCCCTTCCATGTCTGATAAAGGGTTTGCGAAACGATATTATGCTTCCCCGTAGAAAATGAATTGGAGACCAAATACGAGTCCGGCGGGGCCTATCCAGGGCCACGACTTTTTAAATTCATGAGACTCGAGCTGGGTCAAGTCTTATTCTCACTTTTAGAGTGGGCCGTGTTCTTATCTTTATTTTTCTGCAGATTACGGTCGGTCCAGACTACTTTTTCTTCTATGTCGAGTCTGACCTGAAATTACCCTTCCTAGATGTTTGGGAAGAGATGAGACCAATGGCGGATCTAAGGACGGAGAGATTGGGCGATCGCTCCCCCCCCCCCCCCCCTTGAGCCCAATAAAGGATTCTACCCAATAAAGAACGACATTAGATGCTCGCATGGAAAAGTTGTTGGTTTTAAACTCGAGATCAACTTTAATTTATTTTAGGGTCAGGTCTTCACACTTTCAGAACCAGGACGGGTCGGGTCTTTTTTTTTCTGCAGAGCTGGATCGAGCCACACTGTTTTTTCCAGGTCGGGTCTGCGTAGACTTTCTTCTTACTACAGATATACAAAGGCCAAAATTTTCAAGCCCAGGCTCCGTCCGGGATAAAGGCTGAACTCTCGATCTGGGATCGATACAGCCCGTATGCTGTGGCGGTTCTAAGGCGCGGGAAGAGGGGGGTGAAGTCCCCCCCCTTGAACTAATAAAGGGTTTACAAAGTGACATGATGCATCCTCACGAGAAATAACTTGGGGCGAGGCTCGAGCCCGTCACTGACTGACACGGGTCGCGCTAGTGTAAAGTCCACGAGACTTGGACTGAGTAAGGTTTTCTTTCATTTTGAATCAAGTGGTGTCCTGATCTTGCTTTTTTTTTTTTTTTTTTTTTTTTTTTTTTGGAGATTCGGGTGGAGACAGGCTTCTTTTTATTCCAGACCGAACCTGGTCTCGATTTCACTTTTCCTAGAAGTTTGCATTGGACAAAATTTCCTGGTCGTGGCTCGGCCCGGAATAAAAGCTAAATATTCGGTCCGTCTTTTATCTAGATTGTATGATAAACATTATTGGTCCGACTGCGACCTTTGCAGCTAAATGTTCGGTACGTCTCTGATCTGAATTTCTTCGAAGTATCACATTCACGGATAAAAGCGAATTTCGTTAAACGATCGCGGAAAAACGCAAATTTCGTCAAACGATCGCGATCAAAACTGGGTCAACCTTCTCCCTAGAGTAAATCTGCAACTGATTCAAATCCGAAATGTATGACAATCTGCCACGATGCGCTAACAAGAAGGTCTGCATACGGGCATACTCCGAAAAATCTGAAAAAATTACAGAATGTTCTTCTCATGAGGATATATACGTTTATAAAAAAACTTTCGGCCGAACCTCCGTACCCTGCCCGTAAAAGAATTAATGAAAATTTCGTTATTTGGCGATTTATCATCGGTTGGCGATGAAAAGCAAATTCAAAAAATGTTTTTTTGAATGGCATTTTAAAGGAAAAATGTTTCATGTTCAACGTGTTTAGATAAATTAAATATCTTTTGTTTTGTCAGTTTTAGTTTGTTTTACGTATAATTTCGTTATATTGATATTTAGCTGTATTTATATTCAAGTTTAACCATCAAAATTTGAGATTTAAAACGAAATTCAAATTTAAATTCATTAAAATTGTTTCAAATTCAAAATCTAGTTGAGCGTTGATTTTGTTGCTATGGAAACAATCTGACTTTTATTTTTAAATACGCTTAAATGTATGAAAATAATTTTACTGAATAAGAATTTTTTATATATGAAAATATTTTTTCCAGAGATAAATAACTACAGCAACAAATAATATATATGAAATTTAATATATATATAATGTTTAAACTCGCGCATTATTTATGTTTAAATTCAATTATTTAAATTCATTTTTACACTGATTCTAAAAATTCAAAAGTTTCCGTAGCATTAAAATTGTTTGCTTTTAACGGAGAAAAGAACTGCTCGCCAAATCGTGTGACACTTTTACCTTTTTGCGCCAAATATTCAAATGTATTTTATTTTTTTACATGTTTTCTAATGAAAGTCCGCCGCTAATTTTCACTAATCCTTTATTACATATATGAGTAGTTTAATTAGTATTTTTTTCAAAAAAATCTGAGTATGCCCAGTATGGAGACCTTCCTTGTAAGTGCAGCTAAAAAGTAAATATAAACCCGATGAATAGCAAAATGTAGTTGTTAACCGGACCCAGACCCGACCCGAAGCAAAAAAAATCAGAAATTAACTTGACCCGCAGCAAACAGTAGAAGTTAATCGGATCCAAACGCGACTCATAACAAAAAAAAAAATTAACACGATCGCCAGCAAAAAATAGAAACGAACCGGACAACAAATTTTGTGAAATGATCGCAGAGAAAATACGAATTTCTTCAAAGGATCGTGAAACAGACATTCATTTTGTCCAAAAATTGCGAAAAAGAACGAAAATTTATCAAAGGACTCACCTAATCAATTAGGGTCAAAACGAACCCTTCTCGCAAAAGTAAAAACGAAACCCTAAACTGCCCCGAATCAGAATTGTATGTCAAACTGCCCCAAATGCGATGAGCACCGTTATAAGGTAAAAGTCAAGCCGACCAACAACAAAATGTAGTAGTCGAACGAACCCAAACCCGACCCAAAACCAAAAAAATCAGAAATTAACTCGAACCGTACCAAAGAGTAGAAGTCAACCGGACCCAAGCACGACCCAAGTAGAAATTAACCCGACCAGGGGCATAAATGGAAGCCAACCGAACCCAGACCCGACCCACAGATTCAGCCTGGTGGGGAGGCCTACCAAATGGTTTTAGCCATTACTAGCCCCACCCAAACCCGACCCACAGCAAAAAAGTAGACGTAACACGACCCACATTAAAAAATGAGCTCTGACCCGTGCATCAGATTGGAGTTTCCAAATTTCCAAAATCGCCCCCCCCCCCCTTGAGGACTCTCCAGATCCGCCCTTGACCCCATACTATCCTATGGGAGGAAATCTAGGTTTTGCCAAAGATTTTCGTCTGAAAATCTTTGGCATTGTATTCATGGGCGGACCGCTGGATTCAATGTATCAGAATAGAGAGTTAGCTCTCCGTATTATTATCGAGCCACACTTACACGATGCACGATCACACGTCGTAAGTCACACTTACGATCACACTTACAAGATGCAGCTTCGCCACATTGGCACAAAGAGGTTTGTGACTGACTACCTTAATCGACAACTCCCAAACGATGAACTGGTCGATGTGGCCGGGATGACAAGATACTGTTTTCATGGCCGCCCAAATCACCCGGCTTTTCGCCGTGTAGCTTCTTTGTTGGGGGTATGTTAAAGACTTTGTTTACGTACCATTGTTGCCTAACACTTTGGCTGAGTTGCGGAACCGTATCACGACTGCGTTTGCGACCATCGACTTGACCATACTGAGTAATGTGTGGAGCGAACTGAATCATATAGCCAATTAGATCTATATACAACCCATCTGTTTGAGATTAATGTATGAAGCCTCCCGCCAGAGAACTCTGATACCCTGTCCAAGTTATTCTGACCAATCGTGCAAATCCTGGACTAAAACAATGACCATGTGCACAGAACAGAAATCACCTTATTCGCTGTGAATTTGGGCAGGGCTTACGCACGTGGTCCAATGAAATGGTTTAGGGTTTGAAGCTGAATCCAGCTTCTCTTTTTCGGAGGTTTTTAGCGAAATGCGCTGGCCGTTATGTATCTAGTTGGCCATGTCTGAACTATCGCCTTGACATCTGCCGTATCCCTCAAGGAGCAGATATTGAACATCTGTAGTATGGATGTCAATTTTGTATACTTTCGGTTTATTTTCATGTATAAATCATTGTTGTAATCATTGCTGCGGAGTCGAAGTCGGAGTCGGAGTTGCTAAAAAATGTGCCGACTCCGACTCCGACTCCGGGTTTTTTTCTTTAGACAGTTTGAAGTGAAATTAAACCAGTTATATGTAATTTTAAAAACATAAAAAAAAAAAAATTGTAATTTAAGAAATTACCCCAACCATTTGAAAAATGTTTCACTCGATACATTCATCTATCATTTTAAGCTAAATACCAGTTGTTTTATTGTGTATTATCCGTGCCACTGCTATAAATGACTTTATACATGCTGCAATTTGAAGGTACGGTTCGTTTAAGTTATATCACTCTATTGTCGCCAAGCATAAAAGTTGGCGACGAAAGAAACATTTCAAACTATTTAACATTGTTGGTGCAAAAGTAATCATTATTAAAATACAGCTTTGGCATATACTGTTATACTTGTAAGACTTTGGCATATATTGTTTGATTTTACAGAGCAGAATTTTGGTGATGGAGGTTTTAAACCAAAATCGATCGCAGCACATGCATCTGTGAATGGGTCCATCAGACATCGAATCAAAAAAGTTTTTTCCCAGTTTTTCCCAAGCCGATTGCTTTTTAGTTTTCTTTTTAGGTGGTGGAAAATCAAGAGTAATAGCTATAACATTTTCCGGCTTGTTAGAATCACTATTGGCACTCAAATTTTCCTGGTTAGAACCGACCGATAGTAAAACGCCATGGCTAGTGGATTGGTCGCCCTGGCGACATGATGTTTTACAATTAATCGGTTCGGCATTAAATTGCTTCCTTTTTCGTGATCGCCTTTCAACACGTAATTGGTTTTCAGCGGCTCAATAATCTTTTGATTTTATCATTTTCTGCATTGAAAGACGTTTTTGCGCCAAACCAAATACAGTATTACTCAGTTATCCCGTCGACCAATTTCGCCAAATGATACGAATCGCCAAACTAATAAGCAACTTATACATGTTGACTAAATTTTTATTTTAAATAGCAAAAGAAGAAATAAAAATCACTTTATGATTGTTTAAGTACGCGTATTGTGTTTAATATCATTGAATGCGATATTCACGTTCATTCATTTCTTTGGCTTCGGCTTTTTCCGTATCTGTTAATTTCCGTCTACCCATTTTTAAATTTGTTAGTTTTCTCCTTTATTACAATGATTTTAACCATTTTAATTTACTATTCAAATAAAAATTCTTCTAAAAGTAAAGAATTTAATTTAAATTCAAATAAAAATTCTTCTAAAAATAAAGAATTTAATTTAAATTCAAAAGTGGTAACATCATTCAAAAGTGGTAACATCATTCAAAAGTGGTAACATCATCGGGTCCATTCTCCCGAAAACAACAACCATTTTTCAAATGGTTAAAAATAATTGTAATTTAAGAAATTACCCCAACCATTTGAAAAATGTTTCACTCGATACATTCATCTATCATTTTAAGCTAAATACCAGTTGTTTTATTGTGTATTATCCGTGCCACTGCTATAAATGACTTTATACATGCTGCAATTTGAAGGTACGGTTCGTTTAAGTTATATCACTCTATTGTCGCCAAGCATAAAAGTTGGCGACGAAAGAAACATTTCAAACTATTTAACATTGTTGGTGCAAAAGTAATCATTATTAAAATACAGCTTTGGCATATACTGTTATACTTGTAAGACTTTGGCATATATTGTTTGATTTTACAGAGCAGAATTTTGGTGATGGAGGTTTTAAACCAAAATCGATCGCAGCACATGCATCTGTGAATGGGTCCATCAGACATCGAATCAAAAAAGTTTTTTCCCAGTTTTTCCCAAGCCGATTGCTTTTTAGTTTTCTTTTTAGGTGGTGGAAAATCAAGAGTAATAGCTATAACATTTTCCGGCTTGTTAGAATCACTATTGGCACTCAAATTTTCCTGGTTAGAACCGACCGATAGTAAAACGCCATGGCTAGTGGATTGGTCGCCCTGGCGACATGATGTTTTACAATTAATCGGTTCGGCATTAAATTGCTTCCTTTTTCGTGATCGCCTTTCAACACGTAATTGGTTTTCAGCGGCTCAATAATCTTTTGATTTTATCATTTTCTGCATTGAAAGACGTTTTTGCGCCAAACCAAATACAGTATTACTCAGTTATCCCGTCGACCAATTTCGCCAAATGATACGAATCGCCAAACTAATAAGCAACTTATACATGTTGACTGTGTTTAATATCATTGAATGCGATATTCACGTTCATTCATTTCTTTGGCTTCGGCTTTTTCCGTATCTGTTAATTTCCGTCTACCCATTTTTAAATTTGTTAGTTTTCTCCTTTATTACAATGATTTTAACCATTTTAATTTACTATTCAAATAAAAATTCTTCTAAAAGTAAAGAATTTAATTTAAATTCAAATAAAAACTCTTCTAAAAGTAAAGAAATTAATTTAAATTCAAAAGTGACCACATCATCTAAACATGGTAACATCATCTAAAAGTGGTAACATCATCGGGTCCATTCTCCCGAAAACAACAACCATTTTTCAAATGGTTAAAAATAAAAGTGGTAACATCATCGGGTCCATTCTCCCGAAAACAACAACCATTTTTCAAATGGTTAAAAATAATTGTAATTTAAGAAATTACCCCAACCATTTGAAAAATGTTTCACTCGATACATTCATCTATCATTTTAAGCTAAATACCAGTTGTTTTATTGTGTATTATCCGTGCCACTGCTATAAATGACTTTATACATGCTGCAATTTGAAGGTACGGTTCGTTTAAGTTATATCACTCTATTGTCGCCAAGCATAAAAGTTGGCGACGAAAGAAACATTTCAAACTATTTAACATTGTTGGTGCAAAAGTAATCATTATTAAAATACAGCTTTGGCATATACTGTTATACTTGTAAGACTTTGGCATATATTGTTTGATTTTACAGAGCAGAATTTTGGTGATGGAGGTTTTAAACCAAAATCGATCGCAGCACATGCATCTGTGAATGGGTCCATCAGACATCGAATCAAAAAAGTTTTTTCCCAGTTTTTCCCAAGCCGATTGCTTTTTAGTTTTCTTTTTAGGTGGTGGAAAATCAAGAGTAATAGCTATAACATTTTCCGGCTTGTTAGAATCACTATTGGCACTCAAATTTTCCTGGTTAGAACCGACCGATAGTAAAACGCCATGGCTAGTGGATTGGTCGCCCTGGCGACATGATGTTTTACAATTAATCGGTTCGGCATTAAATTGCTTCCTTTTTCGTGATCGCCTTTCAACACGTAATTGGTTTTCAGCGGCTCAATAATCTTTTGATTTTATCATTTTCTGCATTGAAAGACGTTTTTGCGCCAAACCAAATACAGTATTACTCAGTTATCCCGTCGACCAATTTCGCCAAATGATACGAATCGCCAAACTAATAAGCAACTTATACATGTTGACTGTGTTTAATATCATTGAATGCGATATTCACGTTCATTCATTTCTTTGGCTTCGGCTTTTTCCGTATCTGTTAATTTCCGTCTACCCATTTTTAAATTTGTTAGTTTTCTCCTTTATTACAATGATTTTAACCATTTTAATTTACTATTCAAATAAAAACTCTTCTAAAAGTAAAGAAATTAATTTAAATTCAAAAGTGACCACATCATCTAAACATGGTAACATCATCTAAAAGTGGTAACATCATCGGGTCCATTCTCCCGAAAACAACAACCATTTTTCAAATGGTTAAAAATAAAAGTGGTAACATCATCGGGTCCATTCTCCCGAAAACAACAACCATTTTTCAAATGGTTAAAAATAATTGTAATTTAAGAAATTACCCCAACCATTTGAAAAATGTTTCACTCGATACATTCATCTATCATTTTAAGCTAAATACCAGTTGTTTTATTGTGTATTATCCGTGCCACTGCTATAAATGACTTTATACATGCTGCAATTTGAAGGTACGGTTCGTTTAAGTTATATCACTCTATTGTCGCCAAGCATAAAAGTTGGCGACGAAAGAAACATTTCAAACTATTTAACATTGTTGGTGCAAAAGTAATCATTATTAAAATACAGCTTTGGCATATACTGTTATACTTGTAAGACTTTGGCATATATTGTTTGATTTTACAGAGCAGAATTTTGGTGATGGAGGTTTTAAACCAAAATCGATCGCAGCACATGCATCTGTGAATGGGTCCATCAGACATCGAATCAAAAAAGTTTTTTCCCAGTTTTTCCCAAGCCGATTGCTTTTTAGTTTTCTTTTTAGGTGGTGGAAAATCAAGAGTAATAGCTATAACATTTTCCGGCTTGTTAGAATCACTATTGGCACTCAAATTTTCCTGGTTAGAACCGACCGATAGTAAAACGCCATGGCTAGTGGATTGGTCGCCCTGGCGACATGATGTTTTACAATTAATCGGTTCGGCATTAAATTGCTTCCTTTTTCGTGATCGCCTTTCAACACGTAATTGGTTTTCAGCGGCTCAATAATCTTATGATTTTATCATTTTCTGCATTGAAAGACGTTTTTGCGCCAAACCAAATACAGTATTACTCAGTTATCCCGTCGACCAATTTCGCCAAATGATACGAATCGCCAAACTAATAAGCAACTTATACATGTTGACTGTGTTTAATATCATTGAATGCGATATTCACGTTCATTCATTTCTTTGGCTTCGGCTTTTTCCGTATCTGTTAATTTCCGTCTACCCATTTTTAAATTTGTTAGTTTTCTCCTTTATTACAATGATTTTAACCATTTTAATTTACTATTCAAATAAAAATTCTTCTAAAAGTAAAGAATTTAATTTAAATTCAAATAAAAACTCTTCTAAAAGTAAAGAAATTAATTTAAATTCAAAAGTGACCACATCATCTAAACATGGTAACATCATCTAAAAGTGGTAACATCATCGGGTCCATTCTCCCGAAAACAACAACCATTTTTCAAATGGTTAAAAATAATTTATTATTGTTATTTTTGGATTATATCGAGCTACCCAAGTTAAAGCTTCCCAATTCCCGGAAGTACTCAGACAGTAGATGAAAAGCGTTTTTAATTGAAAACTCTAGTATATGTGTACAAAAACCTTGGCGCCAATGCCTATTATCAATACAATTTAAACGTTTTCTTCGCTGAAAGTTTAATAGCATTCTATAAAGAATTTTACAAATAATATTAGACAAAAAAAAAAAATAAATAAAATAATAAAAACGAAATATGGCGTTTAGTGGTGAGAGATTATCTGTTGGCACCTAGATTTTTACACCTTGCTTTAGGTGATCCCGAATTATTTCCTACCTAGTAAAATTTTCATCTTTCTTTCTTTCTTTCTTTTTTTTTTTTTTTTTTCGAAATTTTTCTGTTCTAAACGACACGAATCAACATCAAAATCTTAAAGATTTTCCATTTATAAGGCTAAGATTCCGAAATACACTGGCCTCCAAAAGTTAAAGTACAACCGGTTTTTTGCGTCTAATTTGCAAAGGAATGAATATAGAAATAACAAATTTGGAGGAAATGTGCGCTAAGCTGTTATTTATTAAATGCGACATAGAAATTTACTTAAGTTGAACGGATAAATGAAAATACAACAAAAAAGCACTCATGGTGGAAATTTCCATTCTTGGAAAAATCAGTACATCGCAGTATTATGCAGCAAATTGTGACAGAAACAATAAAAAAACTGGTTCTAACACGAAATATGTACAACCCAGGACTTGAATGCATTGGCGGCATCGACTTTCCATACTCTAATTTAAATTGTCAGACACCAAAATAGGTAGCACTCACCAGACATGGAGTAAGTCTTGTTCCAGCTAATTTAATGACCTTGGAGGAGGACTTAAAGCCGCAACCTGTCTTCCAAGATAGTCCTAAATATGTTCTATCGGATTCAAGTCTGGAGAGTGAGCTGGCCACTCCATTCTCTCCAAAATGTGATCCTCGAGATAATCCTCAAAAACCACAGCTCGGTGTGATCTCGCATTATCATCCATTAGAATGAAACTATTGCCAATATCACCAGCATATGGGCGCACATATGAATCAAGGATCTCTCCCGATCTCGCACCAGTCCTCCATGGAACACATGCAGGTGAGTGTGGCCTTCGAGTGAGATCTCTGCCCAAACCATGATTCCACAGTTTCTGTACCTGTGTGTTTTGACAGCGTTTGATTTATGGTATCGAGTGCATTGTTCTCTTCAGATCAGAAGACGTCCTGAATTGCTCACCAGTGTGAATCTGGACTCGTCTGTGAAGAGTACAGAAGCCAACTGCAGTCTGGTCCAGGAAACATGTTCTCTTGTCCAACATAAGCTGGCCCTTCTCTATACTATAATATATATTCTGTACAATTTGTGGTACAAAGAATATTTATTAATAATTTACAGGGTCCCACAGAAGTATTTCCTTGCATAATGGCTTAGGGAGAACATTGTTTGGTGCGCAATTTAATTGTATTAAACTATTTAACATTTTATGAAACTGATATACATTTATGAGGATTACTACAAGTTACTTCCTGTATAAAAGAAAGCAGATGGTATTTACAGGAATACACGAAAAATTCTGGCTACTGTACTGTATCCGAAATGCTGTATACTATTACACCTACATCTGAATATTTTTAGGTGCGTTCGTAATTACATAAATATGTAGCACCTATAGTCATCGTTCAGTATGTCCATCGGTCTGTCCGTCCGGCCGCCTGTCTGTCCGCATATAACAGAGCAAATACTATCCATCCAAATCATCTGGGATTTAAAATACATAATGGTTGAATAATTTTGTCGAGTCATTTCAAATTTTATGAAAATCATATGCATAGTTTTTCACAGGCACAATCAAAAGTATTCCATTACATTACCGTCAACTGGAAATATGGTTTCAAGTACATTTTAATAATTGAATAATTTCTTTTGAATATAATAGAATTGATATGAATCTACGAAGTATGTATTAAAATATACATCCTATAGAATTTATTATAAATTTATTATTAATTTACAAGGTCACACAAAAGTATTTCACTATACATAATGGCGTAGGAGGAAACATTGTTTGGGGCGTATTTTAATTATATTAAACTATTTCACGTTTTATGAAATTAATACGCGTTGCTGAAGCTTAATACAAGTTATTACTTCCTGTATATATACAGGAACACACAAAAGATTTCGACTATTATAGTGCCCGATGTACTGTATACTATAACAGCAAGATCGAAATATTTTTAAAACTTCGTCCTAGTACAAACGTACCTCATTTGCTACGCTTCACATGCAATTTCCAACTTGTTTCGTGAAGCACTAAGAACTGAATTAATGCCGAAGTAGTGGAAATTTTGCCTTATTTACTTGCTTTCTCTTATAATTTTAACCAACAGCCACACTAGTTTATTAGCCAGCCAGGAGTCGGAATCGGAGTCGAAGCCTTTAAAATTTCCGGAGTCGGAGTCGGAGTTGGAGTCGGCCATATTTTCCACCGACTCCGCTGCCCTGGTTGGAACCCAATTATGTTCTGAAATAAATGCTTCGGAAACCCGCTGATTCTTTTATAATAACCCTGCATTAAGAAAAAGGAACTGAAATATCTCTAAAATAGCGAAGCCTCAACTATAACGGTTTTTGTAGGATTCATGACAGCCGCGGAAATCTTCAACCAGTAATCTTATGTAGAAAATTTCTATTAATTTAAACGTGTTATTTATGAAGAGTTTAAATTAAAAATAATGTCAAATTCTGACATTTTATTTAGTTTTTCAGTAGTTTAGCCACATTGTGACAACTAAGACAATCCACTCTCCGTGTCAGTGAAAGGATTATAATACTTTGTCAAACTGACACCAGTGAAAATAACAGACATTTTTTGCCATATTTGTGACAGAAATTTACCATCAATGAGCCGCTTATATTAGGCGAAATTTTCCATTCAAATTTACTAGTGGAAGTTTTTATCGGCAATAATAAAAAATTATTGATCTGATTAAAAGTAACAGCCGTCATCTTGTGACAGCTTCCTCTGGTACTTCACTGGCAACTGCTAGACAAAAAGCTATATGTCTTCTCCTCTTTATTCTTAACTCCATTGCTTTCATAGGTACTACAATTGTCCCTCCCCCGCTTTCAAGTTTATTTTATTATAGATTAGTATGAAAAAACTGACCAACAAAGCTTGCTTATTTTATTAAATATTTTTAACCGACTTCAAAGAGGAGGTTATGATTTCGACCTGTATTTATTTGTTGTTCACCCATAACTTCCGAAATGTGAACCGATTTTGATAATTATTTTTTTGTTTGAAAGTGTAAGATGCCCGTGTGGTCCCATTTCAATTTATCAAATTCTGGAGGCGAAATTTTAAAATGGAGGGCCAAAATCACAGTCCAGTGAAATCTAAACACCTGATTGGTCAGTGACTCGCGTCCTTTTTTTGAGAACAATCTCTTAACGGTAGGGGAAATGTCGCCTTACTCCTTTTTCCGAGAAAAAATCGTAGCGGTAATTTTGAAGTAAATCTCATCTGTTTTCATTTATAATTTAAATTTTTCACTCACATTTTATAAAATGTCTTCAAAATATCTTAATTGAGTTAATTTCGATGGCTTATCGTAAAAAAGAACCGACGATAACAATCACTTTAAAATTATTTTACCCCTCGCTCTTTTTCAAAGGGAGAAAGAAGTTCGATATTTTCACCCATACCACACGACCAATGAGGTTGCTAGATTTCACTTGACTGTGATTTTGGCCCTCCATTTTAAAATTTCGCATTCTGGAGATTAGAACTTTTTTAAGATAGAAACATTAAAAATTCAAATCCTTTTTGAAGTTGTCGTCCAATTAGAAGCGTTTATTTTTCATGCTGTTACTCTTACGCAGATACATGATCTTACGAAATTTTGAATGAACCGGATTCATGTAGATTTTGCGCTATTGAAAATTTAGATTGACCAATAAGAAAATTTACTTACTTAGCAGCGACAATTTCGCAAAAAATGAAGGCTTCTAATTGATCAATCTGGTTTCGTTAATAGCGCAAAATCTACCGGATTACGGCCAAGCTCTCTTTCGCTGTTAACAAAATAAGATTGGCCAATTAGAAGCCTGCATTTTTGAGAACTTTTCACTGCTTGCTTCAAGTGTTGACTATTTACTACACTGTTTACTTCGATGAAAAGTTTGCAAAAGTGCAGGCTTCTCATTAGTCAATCTCGTTGCGCTAATTGGTTGAAAAAATATGTTTGTATACACTATTAAAAATTTGACCCATTTGCTACAGAGTCACTCCACCGCTTTTATAGAATATCCCTTTTATGACCAATGAGAATGCTCGATAACACAGTAAAGTAACGGTTTTCTATAAAAGCGGTGCAGTGATGCTGCAGCAAATGGGTCAATTTTTTAACAGTGTATATGGGTCGTAGTTACTGTTGCAGAGATGAGAGTTCTTTCCAAAGTGCTAAATCTTAATTGAATCAATTCTCGTATGCACCGAAATGGAAGGTCTGCATCGATGCTTACCGACATGGAAAATAGGTGTCAAAAAGCTTAAAATCCACCTTTAAAGTACCTGTATATGTCAGAGCACAAGTGCCTGTGTATCAGGGTGCTTTTTATGCCGGATGCACAAAGAAATTAAAATACATTGCTATGTGAATCGATATTGTCTTGAGATTCAAATTCAGTTATCGAGTTATATACCGGAATGCTTACAGATTTTCTTTTGACAGAATTCCTCGATATCAAAGTGGTAATATACAGGATTATTTGAAAAGTTGAGAAGAATATAGACAAAAGAAAATGGGGAAACATTTTGATGAGTCTGCCATTAAAGTGAAGCTAGTTAACGTCTTCACTCGGGGCCTCCGTCGCCGAGTGGTCAAGACATCACGCCGGTAATCGCTTGCGAACGTAGGAGGGTATGGCTTCGAATTCCGCTGGTTCCATTGCACACACTCTTTGCGTTGAGCACCCGGCTATTTTTCCTTCGTGTTATAAAATTTTCCTTGCGCTATTTCGTCCCTGTATATTGACGATCACATATAAGCAGATTTTCATGTCGAGCAGACAAATTAGGTGTATGTGTGTGTATTGTTCTTGTACTCATATAATCGTACACGTTCAGGCGACTATCGTCAAGTTTTGGAATAGAAAATTCCTACATTTTATGTAGTTTGGAAAACCATATCTGTCGATACCTATTTTCGATGTGAACCTTAAAATTTGATGAATGCGGTAACTTTTCGAGTTCTTATCCAAACAAGTTCCCACATCCGAAAAACCTAAAGTCCACAATGATACTAACCGACATTGTAAGTTGCTTTCGAATTGCTGAAAATGAAATAGGAAATTGAATGAAAAAAAGCACTTAAAAGAATTAAATAATCCTTTAAAATTATCTAATGACAAAACGTTGTCTAAAAATCAGACATCGGATATCAGGTACCGGCATAAAAACAGTTAAATTTAATATATGTAATTTAATATCCACCAAACATGGATTTTAGAGAGAATATTTTTTTTAGAAGAGATGAATTTGCATATTTATGATTTAATTTATGGATATATACATATAAAAAGTAATGAATTACCTTTTGAAGTTGCTGCCAAACTATCTTCAATATAATAAGAATTGTGGATAGATTGTGCCTAGTACCATAATTAAAATGGTGATGATCATTATCGATTGTGATTGTCTGGCAAGTTTGTAATTTGCAAATTTGTACTGCAAGTTTGCTACAAATAAACATAAATTTTATTATATTTGTCATGTAGATGTTACAAATTTCGATAGGCTGTTGCATAATATTTCTTGAATGTTTGTCATTAATTTACTGAGATAGATGCGTTGCCTCGTACCTTTATAATTCTTCACGTACACGACTTTATGAAACACTAAAAACTGGAGAATTTAAACTAGTTTATTCATAAGTAGAGAATAAGAGAAAGGCTTAAAAAAAAGTAAGTAAAAACATGAAGGAGCATTTTCCATGTGAATTATTATCTTTATAGATAAAATAAAAGAGGATGTACGAGGACAATTTTTAAAGTAAGGGCCGTTTATGAATTAAAAAAAAAAAAAAAAAAAAAAAAAAAAAAGATTAAAGAAAATATTTTTTATTGCTTACATTTGAAAGGCACATTATGCAGCTACTTCTCAACATAATCTCGGTATAAATTAAAACATTTATCATAACGTACAATATATGTTAATTTCATCTAAATAAAATTTTGCCGCTGCCCTATTCATCATTCGGATTTTTTAATTCTATCTTGCGCACTCTTTCAAAACAGAATTTTTTAACACTCATTCTGATAGCATGTCCAAGAGGAATATACTACAAACTTGTATTTTAAAAATAACGGTGCTAGTAGAATATAAAAATTGTCATTAGTGGCATTCAATGGGGACTAGTTTTATATTCTACTAGCACCATTATTTAAGAAATAAGTTTGTAGTATATTAATCTTAGACATGGTATCAAAATGAAAGTTAAAAATTCTGTTTTGAGAGAGTGGCGCGAGATGGAATGAAAAAAAAAAAAAATCGCAATGTTGAATAGAGCGGCATCAAAATTTTATGCAGGTGGTAATTAACATCTACTGTACGTTATGATAAACGTTTTGATTTATGCCGCGATTATGTTGAGAAGTAGCTGCATAATATGTCTTTCAAATGTAAGCAATAAAAAATATTTCCTTTCATTTACTTTTTTAAAATAAATAAACGGCTTTTTCTTTTAAAATAGCCGCCGTTTATTTTCAGGAACTCTTGAAATGATATTATGATTACAGTATTATAATAAATCGTGTTTAAATTAGTCAATCAGACATCCATTGTGTTAAAATATTCATTCAGAATTTAACTCATCCACTACAAAACATACGCTTTTCCGGTTTCTATCAATTATAATCAATGCCCTTAAGAGTGTATTCGAAAAAAATGTTTTTTCACCTTCAACAGTTCGAAATTTTCTATTTTAAAAGTAAAAACATGGGACTTGTGGAGGTGAATTTTTAGCGATGTATTAGATGGCGTGTGATTTCATTTTCCATTCAATTCATTAGAATTTGATTTATAAACAATTATTTTCTCAGCATGACTGTATTTTATTTTACCTTCCCAGATCTCCCGCTTCGGAAAATTTGGTTCAAAACGCCAAGTTTGACAGCAGTTTTTTGCGTTTTCTGCATTTATAAAAAAAAACGACAAGCACGATACATTATCTAGTTTCTAAATAACAGAATTTTCCAGATTGATGCGTTTGAGAGAAAAAATGAATTTAAAAATTAATTTGAAAATAAGCAATTTGGATCGGAATACACTCTTATTCAATTTCATTTATTGTGTGCACACAGCTCACCAGTTTTAGGAAAAATCACCCAAGCCCGACGCAGTGATGTATGAAGCGTCGGATTATGCGTCGGATGTATGAAGGTGTGGTTGAATTATTCTTTCTATGACATTTGCACCGGTGGAAGACGTCTTAATCGATAAACATGGGTTATTTTCTAGGAAAGAAGCAGAAAGTTCAATAAACTAAGCTAGCTAAATTCGAAGTCGCTGAATTGGCGACTTCTAATTAGATACGATTAAAAAATTGAAACGAGTATGTAAATAAATAGATAATTAAAACTATAAAATAAATTTATTGCATTTATTTGAAAAGAATTTTTGCTGCATTCGAAATAATTAAAAGAACTGTCTACGCAAATGAAAAGAACAATTCCTCTAAAAAGTTTTTGAATTGTTAAAACAGTCATTATGAAAATAGTTATTCTAATTTCAAATACAATAGTCCTAGTAATATATATACATGTTATATGTATGTATATGGGTGATTCTCAAAATAGGGGACAATTTATGTCTTTCGGCATACAAAAAAAATTCAGAGGTTTTCTGTCATGTTTTCATATTTAGATATGTTTTTCTTAATATTATTCATTATTTGCACTCAAGAATTATTCAATTTTTAGTTAAAAACACCTTAAAATAACAGAATAAAGATTCAAAATGTCATTAGCATGGATGTCCACAGCAGCTGTGCCTTGTGTATACTAGCATTTTTCAAGAGTTAATATCATGTTTATAACATAAACAAATATTATTTTTTCTTTATATTAATCAAGGAGAGGATTTATCCAATAAATTTATTTTTAAAAATAAAATTATAGTACATAAAAAAAGAATTAAAGTTTGTCCTCCATATTCGATTTTTAAAACAAGGTCATACTATAACAGCTGGTTATTAATCAAAATTTCATTTTCACATATGACAATAGTTTGAAAATATAAGGTTTCTCTTTGGCAACAAATAGCCATTTTATCCCAGCCTGAAAATAGAAGCATATATTGTATTTTAAGAATAGAAGTTGAATATTAGGGGCGTACATCAATTGTATGTTATTAGAATGGATAATAATTTTCATGTTTATTTTATAGTTAAAATTTTTATTTTATTTATTTGCATAGAACTTTTGTGTTTTAAAAAGCCCCAGAAAGGACTATTGCATTGTGATTATGTTATGGCTCATAATCTTATTTAAATTAAAATTTGTAATTAGCATGGGCAGATATCAGTGTCATTAGCATGGTTTTTCTGTCCATGTTAAAGACTCCTATGTGCATAAATGCAACCAGTGCTTATATTGTATCCTTTGTAAAGTTTAATTTTACGTATAAATTTAGGTATTACATTTATTATCCCTAAAATATGCATTAAATCTGTAGGAAAATCACTAGAACTGCTTCTTACATTGTTAGTGTCAAAATGTTGCTCATGTAACAAAGTTTGCTCTTTGGTAATGTTTTTATTCTTCTTATATGTATATATTTAAAAATGGAAACCATTTGCTGAAAAGGAAGGCTAATAAATATAGAAAAAAATATTTAAGCAGGAAGAAAATAAAAATTTCATAATATATTTATTCCATGCAATTTGTTTTGTCATTAGCATGGCTCAAAAAATACTAATTATTTTTTTAAGTTAATTTTTAAATATTTAGCTCTGCTGACTACATGGAAAGTATACCTAATACTATATTAACAACACCTATTTTTTTCAGAAATTTTGCTAACAGTAATTGTTTTAAGATTTCATTTTTGAAATAGTCCCCTATTTTGAGAATCACCCATATGTGCATGTGGATGAATGTATATTTAAAACACAAATAAAAGTAATGTTTTAGAAATTCATATTTTTCAATATGCGGGTAATGAAAAAAAAATACGATGAGGGAAAATTAATTACCATAGCTTTTTAATTTTACGGAACGCATTTTTATTTATTTTGTAGAGAAATTATTTCATATTATTTATATTTCACTTAATGGACTTTACAATAGCGCAAATCACATAGCAGTTCTAAACAAGCATGAGGTAGATCGCTTTAGAGTTGCATATGATTATCTGCCATTTTCCACAAAAAATAATAATAATAAAAAAATGATAAAAGTTACATTTATCGAAAAACCCTTAATTAATTTTTGCGAGACACGATACACTCGAATATGTGTGTATTTTGCGATTCTCTCCTTAAAGGGGGTGGCTAATTGATTGTAATCCGCGTATTAAACGTGATATTTTTGTACTGCCTGGGTTATGGTTGATTGACTGTAAAGAACCCGCTTATAAAGCGGCAGTTTTAACAGTAAGCATATTGTCCGTTTTCTACAGTATGTAGTTTTGATTTCTTTATTATCCTCATAAAATCACATGTGTTTTACGATTTTATGCGTCAGAATCAAAGCTCAAGTTTTGATTTCTTGCTTCAACTTTCTCGCTTCAAAACCCACGTATTATTTCTCGATTCTATACGTCATAATATCAAAGTTTAGTTTCCGCTATTTACTTCTTAAAATATCGTTCAAAGTCGATTGCATATCTATTTGTAGGATGTTCGAAAGTTCTGAAGTACCCCTTTCATATCATCTGCATCCATGACCATGGTCGATGAACAGGAATTGCCTTCAAGAGGGTGAAGGTTCATTGTAGGTACGTCACAGAATGAATTTGCAGTTTTTGATAGGAAATTACGTAAGAAATTATAATAACAAATGAATAGGGAAATAAATATAACTTAACTATGTAAACAATACATAAATAAATATATGAATGGAAATTTAAAGTAAATTTGTTTACGGACACAATTTACCTTGTCAACAATTTCATTTATTTTAATCTTTTCGGTCCTTGGGCCTCTGTTTTTCTCCTTATAAAAACTAAAGTGTCCATTTTTTTTTCTTTTACATTTTGGCATCATTTTGTAATAGCTGAAAGTTTGTTGCGTTGAAAGCAAACGAATAAATGGCTGCATTAAGCGGAATCCTTCATAAAGTAAATGTTATTTTCGTATCATACTTTGCAAAATGGCCCAAAAGACAGTGTGACCAAGAAAGTGATAAATTTTTATAAGTATTTAAATTAAATCTTTTTAATAAAAAATTTTGAGGATTTGTAGATTATTTACTTGTTTAAAGCTCTTAAATTTGTGATTGCGTTAATACAGATTAATGATTATTAAGTTGGTGATTTAACTCTTTATCTACCGCATTATGAATTCATGAAAATTTTACATTCTAAAGCATTTTACGTAAATTTTTTAAACTAAATTAAAATATTTACTTAATAATTTAATATATTTTTGAAGGATTTTAGAAGAATTGAAGGATTTAGAAGGATTAATTAAATTTGAATTTACAGGGATTTTGTGCATTATTTATAACCCCACTCAAATCTTCTATTTTAATTTTTTTTAATATTTTGTAGAATTATATAATGTCCAAATATGATGTTCTTACAATATAAATATAGAAATATTTCCGAGTTGTAAAATCATCATCCCCCTCCCTCAGTGCCAAGAAAACTGACAAGATGCAAAGGCAAAAGAAATAATCCTTTTAAAAATATTTTTGTTTTGTGAAACCAATAATGCTTTTGGAACAAAATAACATAATGTATCTGTAACACATTCTAAACAGTATTATAACTACTTGACATATTAAGAGAATTTTATATTAAGCAACTTTTTTATGCTACTTATAGGTACCGTCGTGAGCTAAAGGGTTAAGGGGATTTTGTAGTTTTAGA
The DNA here is from genome assembly GCA_964019185.1 of Maratus speculifer. Classification (NCBI taxonomy): domain Eukaryota; kingdom Metazoa; phylum Arthropoda; class Arachnida; order Araneae; family Salticidae; genus Maratus; species Maratus speculifer. The sequence goes on along the minus strand of OZ025291.1, from coordinate 133,760,308 downwards.
TCCATAATTTTGAAATCTAAATTATTAAGCACCTAAAGGATCAATTTTAGAAAAGATACTTTTTCTGTCATTTATAATGTCATTATGTTAGGGAAAAGTATTATTTTAGCTTCGGAGCTGAAGAAGTTAAAAAATATGGTTCAAGTGATGAACTCATTGCATTTCATTGTTTAATCCTTTTTAACAATTTTTTTTCAATTTTTAGAAAAAAAATAGTCATTTAAAGCGATTTATTAGTATTTAACTAGTTTTCCATTGTCTGAAAAATAACGACTGTTGTTGTTTTGCGTGTTATTCAATTAATATTCCTATGACAATAAGCTAAGGAAGAATTTTTGGAGATATTTAGAAAATATTATTTTACAATAAAATTTAACTTATATTTGAACTTTCAAATACTTTTTTCGTTTTGTTACACATTATCCTTTCAGGAAAGTAACTTTTATTTTAAATTTAAAGAGTGAAATATATGTTTAAAATAGAAGAATCACAAACCGCGCAAAGAGAATTAAGCAAATAATAATAATAATTATTATTACTAAACGCCTAAACATGTATGAAGTCATATATTAAATACATACATATGCTAACGTTACTACATGTAAATAGTTGCAAAAGTATTTCTTAAAACAAAATAACATTCCATTAAAAAAGACATGTACTATTAGTAGTATACCAGACCCGAAAGGGTTAACTAAAAGTACATTTTGAAAAAAAAAAGTTTCCTTAAACATTATATTTAATTAAAACTTTTTAAAAGTTTATAAAAATTGGAATTTTTTTTATATTTCTACTACTTTTTTAGAAAATTGCTACTTTTGACCAATTTTTTTTAAAGATTTTCAAATGTGTGTTACATTGCATATGGAGTTTTAAATACATTGAATATTACATTTAATATATTTTTTTACTGATATAAATCACGTAAAAAGATGAAATTTAAAGTCTGATTCCTTGCACAGATTTATCCATACATAATAAAGAACATGTAGAAAAATAAAATAAAATAAATAAATAAAAATAAAAATAAATCGCTATCTTAAATAGAAAAAAAAGTCTTAGCACTTTTAAAGCATGAAAGGGAAGAAAATATGAATATGGAGGAAAAACTATTTAAAGTTTTAATTTGTGTGGGTAGTTGCGCTGATTTGTATGAGCAAAATTTAGAGTGTGCAAGTCTGGCCAACTTGCAATTTGTATTTTAAAATTTTTTATTCATGACAATTAGAATTAAAAACAAGTTGGAAATTGCACGTGAAGTGAAGCAAATTAGGTGCGTTCGTACGATAACGAAATTTTAAAAATATTCAGATTTTGTTGATATAGTAGACAGTACATCGGATTCAGTATAGTGGTCTAAATCTTTGTGTTCCTGTAAATACACAGGAAGTAATTTTTATTACACCTCAGAAACGTATATCATATTCATAAAATATGAAATAGTTTAATACAATTAAAACACGCCCCAAACAATGTTTCCCCGTATAGCATTATGTAGTGGAATACATTTGTGTGGCTCTGTAACATAATAATAAATATCCTTTGCATCACAGATTATACAGAATGTACATTTTAGTATACATATATACTTCATAGGTTTATGTCAATTTTATTATGTTCGAATGAGTGTAACACCATTAAAATACACTTGAAACTTTTTTCCCACTGACCATAATGTAACGGAATACTTTTGATTGTCCCTGTAATTGATCTATACATCCGATTTTAATAAAATTTGAATTACTTGACAAAATTATGTAATAATTATACGTTTTAAATTTCAAACTATTAAAATGCATTTGAAACTTTTTCCCCATTGACCATAATATAACGGAATCCTTTTGATTGTCTCTGTAATTGATCTATGCATCCGATTTTCATAAAATTTTAAATGACTCGACAAAATTATATAATAATTATGTATTTTAAATTTCAAAAGAATCGGTTGCGCAGTTTTTGCGTTGTTATATGCGAAGAGATAGATGGACGGACAGACAGACGCACGTACTGAACGACAACTATAGGTGCTACGTATTTACATAATTACGAACGCACCTAAAAAGGAGAGGAAGGTGCACCAGCATCATTTAATTATTCAAAGGATACGTTAGACATTAAAATTCGTGAACCACTCTCTTCTATGCATAAATAAAGCATCAGGAAAGTGCAGTGGAGAATGTGTCTCCCCACTTTATGTGTACAAAATTGTTAGAAAATGTTACAGTCAGTTAAAATGTGTCCTCTATCAGTATAAAATCTAAAAGAAAAATTACCAAGACAATTTACTACTGATATTTTAATTTTCCATTTATTAATTTGCTACAAGATAACTCAGGTCAGTGGGGAGTATGCACACGTTATGCGAAACAAGGTACTGAAATTCACTGATTGGAATATGCACATTCCAGACAAGGTGTCTATGCAAAATTCAATCATAAAAATTTATCATTTTTGTAAAATCTTAGAAAAATCATTAACTGTATAACAAATGGTAAAATCAATGACATGATCATAGCTTAATGTTAAAGATGAGCACATATTGCAAATTTTTAATATGTTCAGCACAATCAATTAATCTGAAGTATGAACTGACGAACTGACTGAAGTTACCTTTCGACACAGTCACTGTGAAGATTAAGACACTTGTTATACTGATGGACAAGTTTTCCTATATCTGCTACATAGAAGTTTTTTGTCAGCGTCTAAAGAAGAAGTCGCCATTCCGTTATGAATATTTGAATAGAATGGAAGTGCTATTTTCGCAGACCTTTCTTTAGCTCTTTAGAAAGGTGACAGTCAGTCGGTGCCTGCTGAATCAATGACCTAACAGATTCTTTCAACGATTTCGAGGTAAAGTGCTCGGTCACTCGGCGTACAGCTCATATCATACAACAAGTGACTTTCAAATTCTTCGAGAACTTAAAAAATAAGTCTGGAGAACAGTATTTCTGCACGAACGAAACTCTCCAAAATGCCGTGGACACCTATATCTCAGGATGCTGAAGAGCGTATTTGAAAATTCGACTACCGATATCACAAACATGCTATTCTTCACAGGATCAGCTCAAGCGGGGGGTCTTACCATATGACTTAAACTCTGCAAGCTAAACTCCGCCCAACAAGGTGTCAGTCTTCACAGTGACTATGTCGAAAAGTAACTCTGATTGTACTTAATTCCTGGTTATAAAATTATTTTGTTATTCATATATTCACATTCGTATTTATTTTACATCCCACCGGAGGTTGAAGAAAATATCCATTATAAATAAATGAAAAGCAGCACGAGATGGACGAATTTCGTACATTGTGTTGTTCTCCTAAAAACGTATCAAGTCAAAAAATTTAGTTCAGACGTTTGTCAAGAAATTCAATATTTTTAATGCCTTTAATCTATCTCCTAATACTGTAGGATTGCTTTAGCTATTACTAAGAATACAATAGAATGAAATATTTTGGAGGAACGCATATTTTCAGACATCCACATTTTTAAGATCGCAAGATCACAGTCGGGTAAAAGAAGATAAGTAATAATTATGAATTTGACAATTGCACCATAAATTATACTGAAAATATGTACTAAAATAAATACACATTACAAAAAGGGTACGCTTATAAAAAAGAATATATTTAAAACACACTTAAAAATTAGCAACGATTCATTCGTTTCTACGAACGTCGTCAGGATACAATATAACGATATTAAATGAGGACCCCAGAAGCCAAGGGGTACAAGTGACAAAATTTCGATTTGGAGTAAATTGAGTTTAAAGATAATTGATGTTAAATTGGAACATCAATAATAATTGAGTGAATTGAAATAGGAAATTTCTGCTTGTTGCATTCTGGTCTTTGAACTCTTATTTCAATAACTGTTAAAAAATAAAGTACGATTTTCTTTAAATGTATAATTAATTAATATTTTTTGTTTTTCGAAAAAAGTGGTTTGCCTCTATAACTCAGCAAATAATAAGAAAATCACTTATATTTCTTTACCTGAAATGAAAAAAGCATATTTTTAGGTCGTCTGTGTACTTAGTTTATTTTTTTCAATTTTGTCACTTATACCCCTTGGCTTCTGGGGTCCTCAAATGTAATTTAAAGTTTCAAAATGTAAACACATACGTCCAAGAGCATAGTTGAGTTGAGATGAGAATGCGTAAACTGCTGAATTAATCATAGCATATTGTGCCAGATTTTATGAACGGAGTATGATAAATGATCGTTACAAGCTCGCGGCCCGAGCTTAATGATTTTAATGGATTCTGAAATTTTATTGAGATATGGATTTTTTACTTCATAAAAATTTAAGTTTTTAAAAATGCATATCTCAATAAAATTTTAGAATCCATTAAAATCATTAAGCTCGGGCCGCGAGCTTGTAACGATCATTTATCATACTCCGTTCATAAAATCTGGCACAATATGCTATGATTAATTAAGCAGTTTACGCATTCTCATCTCAACTCAACTATGCTCTTGGACGTATGTGTTTACATTTTGAAACTTTAACCTCTTCGCTACTGGCGATTATTACAGTATTTTTAATTATTACTGAATTATTTCTTCTCTAGTTTGACTTCAGAGCGAGATTTTTATTTTATTTTCATTAGCTCGTAATCTTAGAATTCGAAACATATTATTCTTATATCGAAATTTCATTTATATTTGAGTATCATTATTAAAATGGGACAAAACTGATGTACCTATTTGGGTACTCAAGGACTGGAGAGGTTAAGTTACATTTAACATCTTTATATTATATCCTGACGACGTTCGTAGAAACGAATGAAACGTTGATAATTTTTAAGTGTGTTTTAAATATATTCTTTTTATAAGTGTACCGTTTAGTAATGCGTATTTATTTTATTACATATTTTTAGAAGATAAGTAGTTGAAATTGCTGTTACCCGAAAGAGACTAATTTCCGATTTGGCAAAGGAAGTCATCAATCAACTAGTGGTTGAAATTATTTAATTTTACACCTTTTTCAAATTTTTTTCTTATGTTTCACTTAAAGCATTTTTAAAAATTTTAACTTCCAATGTATCAATCTTTCTTCTAGGAGATAGAATTTGTAGAGGAATTTGTTAGATTCAGCTGTTTATTCGTTTTCACAAATTTTCAACTTTTTTTGTACGTAAAAAAATTTTGTTACATTTTATTAGATTTACAATTTCGGAAGATACTGAAATTAGTGAAATTTAAATTAACATTTTGCTAATGACCTAATTAGGGTTCTCTTTTTTGCACTTTTGATGACTTGTTCCTCTTTTTTCATAATATGCAAGTGGTTCTGCCTCAGTATTTTCATTGTTAGATGTACTAAGATACAAAGCAAGAACACATGCTCCAAGGTTTAGGTGAAATTAGTGAAATTTAAATTAACATTTTGAGAATGACCTAATTAGGGTTCTCTTTTCCGCACTTTTAATGACTTGTTCCTCTTCTTTCATAATATCCAAGTAGTCTGCCTCACTATTTTCATTATTACACGTACTAAGATACAAAGCAAGAACACTTGATCCAAGATTTTCCTATTTTCGACACTTTGCACACTTATACCTTTGTGTTCGTAATGGATTTTCGGTTTTGATATTTGCATTTATGTATTTTGCTGTGTCTTAAAATGAATGGTGTTTATCTCAAGATTGATAAAATATTTTAACCATGATTCAATTTTTAAATCTTTCGATAAAGCTTGCCACCCCTTTCCCAATTTACAAATGTCTTGTTTTAGGTTTTTTGTTGTTTGAAACCAACTACCTAAGGGTTCAAAGCGCGAAAATTTATCAAATGGTTTGATTTGCTTCTATATTTCTATCACTTATGTCAATTCCTACACATACTTGACATTGGTACATATTGTCATACTACCATTTCCTTATATAATCATTCAAGGGCAATGTGGTTTTAAACATTAAAACTTTGGTCAAATAGTGTAATTATTTATTCGTTGAATCAGTCTATTTTAGGGATAACCAGTATTTTAGTCGGGAATGTATCCGAATTCTTCTATGCAGTCCTATATTTGTATCATATATATGTTACAGGCCAAACCCGATTTTAGGCCAAACTAGATTGGCCTAGTCCAAACTAGTCTATCCTAACGCCCATCGGATAAACTAGTTTTTCCTAGGCCAAACTAGTCTATCCGAATGACCATCGGATAAACTAGTTTTTCCTAGGCCAAACTAGTGTATCCGAACGCCCATCGGATAAACTAGATTTTCCTAGGCCAAACTAGTTTGGCCGAATGGTCATTAGGATGAACTAGTTTAGCCTGCTATTCATTAGTTTGAATTAGTTTATCCTAGGCCGAACTAGATTGTCCTAGGCCAATTGAATTTGGCGTGATTTTTTTTAAATCTAAAGACCGCCACGGAGCCAATTTTCTAGTTTTGATCTAATTTAGCCTAGGCCAATGTAGTTTGACGCGATTTTAGCTCACAGACTATCAAAGTATGAGAGCTAATGTGCTCGCAGATTCTGTGTGCGTGCATGCAACCATGTACGTATGTACGTAATGCGATAACTCCTGATAGAAACATCCAACTTGCTTCAAAATTTGGACATAGATTTATCCTGATAACGAACTTTCCTGATTAGTTTCAGGGGTTCATTGGATAAGAATAAGGGAAGGGGAACAAAAGGCTAATCCGCACCCCCCCCCCCCTTAATTTTGTTAAGTCAGTTTTCCATGCAAAAGTATCAGATTTTATTAAAAGTTTAGGTACAATATCATTTTGATAAGGTGCATCCATGATTAGTTGTGGGTGTTCATTGTTTACATATAAAGAAAGGAGGAATGGGAGGTAACACTCTTAATTTATGTAAATAGGTTTTTCACGGATAATTTACCGATTTGCTTCAATTTTGGATGTAGATTTCTTCTGATAAGGCGTTTACCTGATTAATTTTGGGGGTTCTGAGTTTAAATATAAAGATAGAGATTATTTTTTCAATCGGATGGAAACTTTTGGTTTATGAAAAGATTTTTAATTCGTAACAGATATTGGTTTTCACACACATCATTTCACGCGAAATTATTCATATTAAAAAAGTAAATATCCGAATCCTTTTAACAATAAGTAAAAGCTTAAATAAAACATAAAACTTGAAATTTAGGATACGGGGGGGGGGGGGGTAGAGTAAGGAGCGCTAGATTTTTTTTTTTTAAAGGCTCAGCGTTTTTTAAAGTTTTGGCTGCTAATTAAATATTACCATTTTTTGAAACTTTTATAAACATAATATAACATGATGTTAAAGATTTAAGAAAAAAGATGCCGCGTCAAATACCACTATTTTCTATTAGTAATTTTTGTAAAAATGTTAAATTCTTGTTGGAATTGTTGAAACTTTGTGATAGTTTACACGTGATAGATAACACGTGAAAAAAAAATTGTATAAAAAGTCCCATTACGAAAGGGAAAGAGGGGGGGGGGAACAAAATCAGGAAATATAACGGAAATTCTAGGTTGATCTATTTGAAACTTTAAGACAGTTTATGACATATGATATAAATTTATAAAAATATATTTTGCGTTTAATGCCACTATTGAAGAATAGTGATTTTTGCAAAAATCTTAAATTCTTGTTTTGAAGCGACATCGAATAACATATCTACTGATAGATTCTTTAACGGAGTTTTCTTAAGATACAGTTTTGTTGGTAATAGGGTGCTCTCCCTGGTGTTGAATGTGGAACTAATGCGAGCACCCTGGTGTTGGAATTTGGAACTAATACAACGCGATTTAGGTATTTACGAATATTGAATTGAAGAGAAAGAAACATTATGATAAATACTTAAGAAAAAGGATTGCGCATCGAAATACCAATATTTTCTAATAGCAATTTTTGTAAACTGTTAAATTCTTGCCGGAACTTTTTGAAAAATCCGTAACAACATCTTTCAAATTCTAATTCAATCTGAAATTTGATGAAAATCTGTTTATTAATACTATTTGAAATATTTAAATTATCGCAGAAATCATAAAAATACTAGATAGAAGCGCTACCTATTGAGCCATTTACTCTAAAAACAAAAGAATATTAATTATATCAGGGACTAACTGAATTTGAAGTTTGATGAAAATCCGTGCATTTCTTCTTGAGATAGAACTATTGCGATAATCATGAATAATGCCACATAGCAGCGCCACCTGTTGCACGATTTACTCCAAAAACTAAAAAGTACTTTTGTACTTTATTATATTAAGGACTAACAGAATCTGGAGTTTCATGAAAATTCATGCATTAGATCCTGAGATAGAGCTATTGCAATAATCACGAATAATACCATATAGCGGCGCTACCTTTCAAGAGATTTACTCCAAAAACTACAGAATACTAATTTATATCAGGGACTTGCTGAATCTAAAGTTTGATGAAAATTCGTGTATTAATTCTTGCGACAAAACTAATTACAGGAATCGGGAAAATTGAGCACAACAGTGCCACCTATTGAGCAATTAACACGAATACGTAAAAAGATTTAGTTCATATCGCGGATTTACTGATTCGGAAGTTTGATGAAAATCCGTAAATTAGTTATTGAAATAGTGTTAATGCAAATCATTAAAAACGTGCTTTAGAAGCGCCATCTGTTGAACTATTTACATGAAAAAGAAATCAGTATCGATTTATATCAGGGACTATCTGAATATAATTTTTTATTAAATTCCGTCCATTAGTTCTTGAGATACAGCTATTGTGAAAATTGTGAAAAATGCAGCATATCATAAATATGTTGAGTGATTTACTTCAAAATAGAAACAACACCAACTCATGTCATGGACGAACTGAACCTAAAGTTAGATGGAAATTTGATGGTATTAGTTATTAAGATAAAGCTGATGCGTAAATCGTAAAAAATGCAAAACAATAGCTCCACCTGATGAACGATTTACACCAAAAAATAATCAGCATCAATTTAGACCAAAGACTACCTGAATATAATTTTTTATTAAATTTCGTGCATTAGTTCTTCAGCCGCGTCCCCACAGCCTGCGGCAGCGTATAGCAGGTATGATGCGCGCGTACTGCTGAATGCCGTCTTTCTTTTCGAATGAACTTCGAAGCGAACAAAATTTAAATCGTAGCAAGCGTGCTAAGCACGCACCACCGAATGTAACCCTCCTTTTCGAAAGAATCTCGAAGCGAACGAAATTCGAACCATATCCCCGCTGCCCACGCCAGTCCGATAGCGGGGGAAGCCAGCAAGTTTTAACTAAGCCACGTTATATTAGTTCCTCATTCCAACACCAGGGAGCGTACTCTATTATTGACAAAACTGTATCTGAATGAAACTCCGTTAAACAACCTCTTAGTAGCTTGAGGTCGCGGTGCTTTAAAACATAGAATTTCCGTTATATTTCCTGATTTTGTTCGCAACCACATCCTCTTTCACGCCGAAATGTAACTTTTTTTTAATATAAATTTATATCATATGTCATAAACTATCACAAAGTTTCAAAAAGTTCCAGCAAGAATATAACATTTTTACAAAATTACTATTAGAAAATAGTGGTATTTCGATGCAGAATCCTTTTTCTTAAATATTTATCATCATGTTTTTTTCTCTTCGAAGTTCGTTCGCTTCAACATACGTCCGTTTCAAGATTTTATATAAAAGAAGGGGCCCGAATCGGGAGAAGCCGGCTGGTTTGAACTAAATCGCGTCCAAATTCCAACACCAGAGTGCTCGCGTTATATTAGTTACACATTAGTCCGTTATATTAGTCGTGTTATACTAGTCCTACATACGTACGTACATAAGTATGTACATACGTACGTACATAAGTATGTACATACGTACGTACATGGTTACATACACACACACAGAATCTGCGAGCACATTAGCTCTCAGGCCTTTGATAGTCTGTGAGCTAAAATCGCGTCAAATTGCATCGGCCTAGGCTAAATTAGATAAAAATAGAAAGTTGGCGCCGTGGCGGTCTTTAGATTCAATAAAATCACGCCAAATTGAAATGGCCTAGGACAATCTAGTTCGGCCTAGGATAAACTAGTTCAAACCAATGAATAGCAGGCTAAACTAGTTCATCCTAATGACCGTTCGGCCAAACTAGTTTCGCCTAGGAAAATCTAGTTTATCCGATGGACGTCCGGATAGACTAGTTTGGCCTAGGAAAAACTAGTTTATCCGATGGGCGTTCGGATAGACTAGTTTGGCCTAGGAAAAACTAGTTTATCCGATGGGCGTTAGGATAGACTAGTTTGGCCTAGGAAAAACTAGTTTATCCGATGGGCGTTAGGATAGACTAGTTTGGACTAGGCCAAGCTAGTTTGGCCTAAAATCGAGTTTGGCCTGTAACATATACAAGGGGTGATCAAATGAAAAGGTACGAAACGACGTAAAAACGTAACAGTTAAATATTTGCATAATCCGCCATGGTAGAACGTAGCGAGGCATCTCGGAATGCGATTGGAGTCTCTGACAAGGATCGGAGCATGCGCGGGTGCCCACATGTGCAGTAGAGAGCAGAGTCTCTTATCAAAAGCGGCGTCCAAATGATGCGGCAGTCCGTACGAGGACAGGATGGTGTTCGCGTTTCAAAATTCGACGATTGAGGGGCAGCGAGGTGTTATTCAATTTCTGACTGCGGAAGGTGAGAAACCGGCAACTATTCATTGCCGGATGGTGATAGTTTACAGGGAGAAATGTGTCTCTGACAAGTCTGTCATAAAGTGGAGTGCCCGTTTTCGTGCAATTACACATATGGAACTGTCAGAGTTCAAGTGGGAGACGTTGGACCATCCGCCCTACAGTACGGATACGTCGCCCTGTGATTTCCATGTGTTTGGTTCACTGTAGAAACACCTGAAAGGGAAGCGTTTCAACTTGGACGAAGTACTCAAGGACGCTGTGAAGGACTGCATCTCGTCACGACCACAGGAATTCTGAGAACAAGGAATCCTGCGGCTTGTTCATCTGTGGGATCGTTGTACTCAGGCCTATGGTGAATATTTTGAATAAAGTTTACATTTGTACCCACCGTGTCGTTTCGTACCTTTTCATTTGATCACCCCTTGTACTTTACATAATAAATTAAATATAATTTCAGCTGAAAAGCCCGTAATACAATTGAAATCATTTTATGCAACTAACCATTCGTAATCAGTATTTTATTCCAATTCTTTCGTATAGAATTTAACCACACCACATAATGTACTAAAATTTAGATAAGCTTAAAAACGCATAATTATCTTTCAGACAATGAAATACTCATTAAATTCTAATTAATCTATATGAATAGCTAGTGTTAATTTTATTAACATAAAAGTAATTTTTTCTAAAGACATGAAAAAAGTTCACTCCCGAAAGGATTAAAATACGCTTTAAATTAAAATAATTTGTTTTCCTTTATTCGGCTCGGATAACCCATTTAAAAAAATTATGTGTAATGAAGGAATTAAATAAAAAAATATAAGTACTGATTTCTTATAGAATAATAGATAATTCTCTTTTTAAGACATCGTAATTTTAGTGTGTCACATAAACTTAATTCTAGGTTTAAGTACTCAGTGCAGTAACAAATTGGAAATTATACCTCAAACGTAGCAAATGAAGTGCGTTCATACTACTACAAAGTTTTTAAAATATTCATATCTGTACGGAGGTGTACTAAATTAAAAAGAAAAACTAAATTAAAAAAGAAAAAGCAAGTAGACTGTAAATTTAATGGAATGTTTATTTTCTAAGAGTCGCCGCTTGTTGCAGCATTAGAGCTTGTTGCTAAAAGACCGTTTCTCTCAATCCACTGCGTCACACAACACGTGAGCAGGGTTACACTAAATTGCCGATTGGCGTATAATTGGCGTGGGCTGTGTTTGTCGCCAAGGCGATGTTACAAGATCACAATACAGAAGCAGAACATCCCGCCCGGCGTTGAAATATTTTTATATTTCAAGATACATATGCAATACAAGTAATAACAGAACATGATACAAATTATAAGCAAAAATAAATAAATAAAATAAATAAACAGAAATAATACATGAAAAATTAATACATAATAAAGCACATTTAAGGTTTAAGATCTATGATGTTGTCCTCAATGGGTAATATACTTATTTTTGAAATAGGTCGTTTTAAATTACCCTTAGCGGTACGAACTTCAACTACCCTGACTATCCCGTCCGTGCCTGGGAATACCTTATTAATGCGGCCTAGTGATCAAGTGCAAATGGGTAATTGTGAGTCCTTAAGCAAAACTAGCATTCCTGGCAGAATATTAGGCCTTTTAAATAGCCACTTGTTTCTTTCTTGTAACTGGCTCAGATAATTATTCTGCCAACGTTTCCATATTAACTGCGTTAATTTTTGAGTCCTTTGCCATTTATTTAGCAAATTATCTTTGACCTCACTTAAATTGGATTCTGGAATTAAATTAAGAGGCTTTCCTATGAGGAAGTGACCAGGAGTCAACACCTGAAGATCGTCAGGATCTGTTGACAAAGGACAAAGTAGTCGCGAATTTAAAATAGCCTCTATCTGTGTGATAACTGTCAGGAATTCCTCGATCGTGAGATGAGCTGAGCCCACAGCTCTTTTTAAGAGGTATTTGAAAGATTTGACTCCTGCCTCCCAAAGGCTACCAAAATTTGGCGCCCTAGGAGAGGAGAACTTCCAGTTAATACCTTCAAAAGCTAAAAAGTTCGAAACTTCATCACTCGTAACAAGTCTGCGTAAACGTTTTAGTTCTGCTGAAGCCCCAACGAAATTTGTAGCATTGTCGCTAAAGATTTCAGAGCTTTTCCCACGACGAGCGAAGAATCTTTTTAGAGTCGCTATTATAGCCTCGGATGTCAAATCTGAGACAAAATCCAAGTGCACAGCTTTAGTGACCATACATACAAATATGGCAACATAGATTTTCTGAAAAGTACCCTTTCTTTGACCTTTATATTTTATTTCAAAAGGCCCACTTAAATCTAATCCCACATTTGAAAATGGGGAACTGAGCACTATTCTTTCTGGAGGGAGATCCCCCATCATTTGACTAGCCGTTATAGGTTTAATTTTAAAGCATTGTAAACACTCATGTACAATTTTACGCGCAATATTTCTGCCACCAAGCGGCCAATATTTTTGACGCACAGTGTTCAAAAGAGCTTGGGGTCCTACATGAAAATCTCGTTTATGATAATATTGAAAAATTATTTTCGTCAAGCGACAGCTCGCCGGAAGTATAATGGGGTGTTTATGGTCAAAATTCAAATTTGATTTTGCTAGTCTTCCTCCCAACCTCAATAAGCTATCTCCATCTAAAAAGGGATTTAAGAATTTTAACTTACTTGCGCGATGAACCGAAGATCCCTCTTGGAGGGCCGAAATTTCATTTTTGAAATACTTTACCTGTTCATTTTTTATTAAATAAACCTCGGCTCTCTTTAATTCCTCCAGCAACAGAGGGCCGGTAGCAGATGTTAATTTTTTACATTTATGTATGAATCTGAAAATATAAGCTAAAATTGTAATTAATTTTTGGAAATTATTGCTAAGATTAATTAAATTATCACAGAAATTAGAGTCAGTATGAATAGCGAATGTCAAGTTGCTGCGAGCTTTAAGCTCACTAGAATAATGTTCATCTTTAATGTCACTTATATTAGAGTCAGTTTTTGCTATTGTTTCTTCAAGAATTGAAAGAGGCGGGCCATGCCACCAAAACTGGTTAGAAGACAGGTTTTCCACACTTGCACCTCTTGATATCAAGTCAGCTGGGTTGTGTTCTGACGGAATATGAAACCATGGAAAGTTCTTAGTTTGTTCCTTAATTTGCACAACGCGGTTTCCCACAAACGTTTTCAGGGGATGAGGAGCAGTGTCTATCCAAGCTAAAGCAATAGTTGAATCAGAAAACAAATTGACTGAAGCTATTTGTTTGTCTAATGAATTTAAGACCTTGTTAGTGAGTTTAGCCAGAAGAAGACATGCTGACAGTTCGAGATGTGGCACTGTTATTACTTTGGTTGGACACACGCGGGATTTACTACATAATAAGTGACTGATGGTTTCACTAGAATTAGATGTTTGCATGTATATCACTGCGCCATAAGCCTTGGAAGACGCATCTGCGAAACCATTTAGCACCACTGATTGGTTCACAGCTAGGAAGCATCTTGGCACTTCAATGGATTCCAGTTCTTTAAGACTTTCGAGGAAGGTTTCCCATTGTTTGGCAACATGAGAGGGCAGCTTCTCATTCCACTCTATTTTAAGAAGCCATAGCTCCTGCATGAATATTTTTGCTTTAGCAATCACTGGCCCTAAGAGACCGAGAGGATCATAAATGCGGACAATTTGCGAAAGTACATCTCATTTTGTGAAATCACTCTTTGTGTTGATATTAACTTTATACCTAAACGCATCATTGAAACTGTTCCACAACATCCCTAATGTTTTAACAGTTATTTCTTCAGAATTTCTGCCCAGGGGAAACATGTGATTATCAGTAGATTGGACCTCATTGGTACACCATTTGTGTAAAACCATCCCTCCATTTAGGAGGAGTTCTGTTAATTGCGATTTCATTAATCTGAATTCTTCTAAATTGGATGAGCCCGATAGGCAATCATCCATATAAAAGTCCTTCAAAACAATTTTCGATGCTAACGGGAATTCCTTTTCCTCATCTAGAGCTAGTTGTTGTAATACTTTGGTGGCTAAGTAGGGAGCACAAGATGTTCCATACGAAACTGTTGTTAGCTGAAATACCTTAACCGGGGATGACATACTGTCTTTCCACAAAATTTTTAAATATTTGTACTGGGATGGATTTATTTCTATCATCCTAAACATTTGTTTAATATCCGCAGTAAAAGCATAAATATGCTTTCTAAATCTAATTAATATCGAAAAAAGATCATCTTGCAGAACTCCACCCTTACATAATAAATCGTTCAAAGATTTTCCGTTGGTTGACTTGGCACTAGCGTCAAAAACGACGCGTAGTTTTGTGGTTTTACTAGAGGGTCGCAAAACGCCGTGATGTGGTAAGTAATAGCCATCATTAAAGTTCGTGTTTTCTTTTATTTCATGCATGTGATTTAAATCTCTATATTCTTTAATAAATTCTGTGTATAAATGTTTCATAACAGGAACTCGATATAAACGTTGCCACAGAGAGTTTAATCTTTTCAAAGCAAGATTTTTGGAATTTCCCAAATCGGGTTCTAAAACCTGTGGTTTAAACGGCATCGTGACCACAAACCTACCATCCGGTTTTCTGAAGTGCGTTTTATCGAAGTGATCATTACAATATTCTAATTCTTCACTGTTACAGGGTTTTAAATTTTATACTTCTTCAATTTCCCAGAAAGACTTCAAAGTGTCATTAAGTATTTCAAGATTTTTTGTTAAGAAACAATAATTAGTATTATTATTATTTACTGTTTTGTCATAAATACAACCAGATACAATATAACCGAAAATACTTGATTGCAAATATAAATTATTGCCTAACTTTATTTTTTCTTCATTTAAAAGAGAAAAATACAGTTCAGCACCGATAATTATCTCCACACTGCTTGGAATGTTAAATTTTTTATCCGCTAAACAAATATTTGCTGGAATTTTTAAATCTGATATGTCTATCTTTTTCGAGGGCGTGAATTCACAGATGTTTGGAACGATTAATAACTCAATATCATAACTGGTACTATTTATTTTATATGACAACTTTGATTTGATTCTAGATTTAATGTAAATAGGCAATTTATTTATTCCACTTACAGGAATATTTTTTTTCTCTTTTTTCAAGCCTAATATTTGTGCTGCTTTAAATGTACAAAAACAATTCTGCGATGCGGAATCTAATATTGCCCTGAAAGGAATTTTCATGCCATTTACATCTGTCAAATAAATTATTGCAGTGCTAATTAAAACAGATTTATTATTATCATTTTCATATGAAAAAAATGAATGAGCAGTAGTTTCGTTTTGTGATAAATCTTCCGAAACAAAATTGCTATTTATTGTTTCATGTATTGGGAGATTGTTTATAGGATTGTTTACTGGTGTTGTATAGTTATGTAATGATGAATGATGGCTTGCGCTCTTGCAAACATGACAAGTGCTTTTTGAATTACAATAATTAATGAGGTGGGCTGAACTTAAACAATTGAAGCAAAGTTTATTTTTCTTAACAAGGTTAACTCGCTCACTTAACTTCATGTTTTTATATTTAACACAATGATATAAGGGGTGGTTTTCGGTTTTACAAATTACGCAACATTTACTTTGAGGTTTGTTTGTTTTTATGAATAAGGATTTTGCAGTATATTTAGAGGATACGTTAGAACTTATACTATTTAAAATTTGACATTTTCGCTCAAGAAATTCTAAAAATTCATCAAAATTAGGCACTTCATTATCCTTTAATGTTAGTTCGTATTGTTTACGAGTTTCGTTATCTAGTTTATTTAGAATATTATTCAGCAAAATTGCGTTCGAGAAATTATCTCACTTTAAGATCTTTAAAGCCCTTAAATTTTTCTTTACAATATCTAATAAAATGCGGAGATCCTTAGCGGACTCCTGTTTAATTACATAAAGATTTAAAATATTTTTTATATGACAATCTACCATAACTCTTTTATTCTCGTATCTTTGTTCTAATGCATTGAAAAGTGAAACATAATTTTCATCTGGTGTAAGCAAACTCCTCGCTTCACCAGTCAAAGCAGAACGCAAATAAAATAATTTTTCATTATCTTTTAAATTTGAATTATCATTAATAAGCTCATTAAAAGTACTTTTAAATACGGACCATTCTTCAATTCTGCCACTAAAAACCGGCAATATGACCCTAGGTAGCTTAATGCTAGATGTTTTAGCTTGGTCCTGTTCAATGGATTTTTTATTTGAATCAGTATTTTCATAATAAGCATTAATAGAGGATTTTAAGCTTACCTCTAGTTTTAGAATATCCTCGTCCAGTTGACTGATTGTTTTTTCAGTTTCTTCCAACTTTTCTTCCTCTATTATTCTATAATACTCTAGTTTAAGAGCTTCAAACTTTTCTTCTGTTTTCGACAGTAAGTCCAGGTGAGCTTTCCATTCGGATAAATTAAATGTTTTTCCATCCGTTGCGTTAAATATTCTAGTGACTTGGGCCTTGATATTCCCCCGCCTTCTGTTTAACGATGTTATTTCAGTTTCCGACATTATTCATCTTGTTGACGAAATTCGATAAATTCAATATTTAATTCAATAGAAAAGACACTGGCTCGTTCATACCTCCGGGTCGCTAGGACCAAAATGTACGGAGGTGTACTAAATTAAAAAGAAAAACTAAATTAAAAAAGAAAAAGCAAGTAGACTGTAAATTTAATGGAATGTTTATTTTCTAAGAGTCGCCGCTTGCTGCAGCATTAGAGCTTGTTGCTAAGAGACCGTTTCTCTCAATCCACTGCGTCACACAGCACGTGAGCAGGGTTACACTAAATTGCCAATTGGCGTATAATTGGCGTGGGCTGTGTTTGCCGCCAAGGCGATGTTACAAGATCACAATACAAAAGCGGAACTACGGTACCTCAAAAGTAGCAAATGAAGTGCGTTCATACTACTACAAAGTTTTTAAAATATTCATATCTTTGTGTAATAGTATATTGTACAACGGATACAGTATAGTGGCCGAAATCTTTTGTATGCCTCTGTAAATTCTATCTGCATTCTATTATGCAGAAAGTAACTTGTAGTAAACTTCAGCAACGTATCAATTTGAAATAGCAAATAGTATTTTGAAATAGATTAATAGTATTAAAACACGCTCCAAATAGAGCTTCGCCCTATACCATTGTGTAATGGAATACTTTTCTGTGCCCTGTAAATTAACCCTTAAACGGTAACGTGTTTTTCGGCACCTTTAAACGGTAATCATGTTTCACTCGTGCTTAGCGCTGTAAAAAGTGGTTTAAAGTGCTTTAAAAATTCTAAAAAAATTCATGATATTACATCAGCTACCATTGAACAAGAATCAGTCACAATATTGCTAATTTATTAATTTGTTTAAACAATATGTTTAAATAAATAAAAATGTGAAAAATGCACATTTTCTTTAAAAAATCATAACTTTGGATAGAATTGACATTTTTTGCTGTTTCAAACGGGAAATTGAAGATCAAAAATGGTACTTTCACAAAAAAAAAAAAAAAAAAAAAAAAAAAATAGCCGGTATAAATAAAAAAAAAATGCGTAAGTTTTGAGCATAAAAAAGACGTTTTTTAAACTTATTAGGATGAGCGAAGCGAATCCTCTACTAGGCCACTCAAGTTACACTTTGTCGTACACTTTATAAAAAAACTATTCAGTATTTTGACTTGAAATTAAACATAAGAATAAATTATGATCTGTAAATTTGCACAATGTTATTTTTTTACAGAATAACCCTTAAAAAAGTATTATTTTAATAATTAATTTATTCTACATGTTTTTCTATTATAGACGCATTTTTGCAAATAAAAAATTGAATGCGTATCTTTTTATTTTCAGAAGGAAAATCAACCATGGGGTTAGTAATTATAGGTAGAATCATGATTAATTAATTAAATTAAATATATTTTCATTGTTCCGCCAAAATCGTTAGCAAATAAAAAATTGAACCCGTACCTTTTTCTTTAAGAAGGAAAATAAACCATGGGGTAAGTAATTATAGATAGAATCATGATTAATATATTAAATAAAATATATTTTCATTATTCTGCCAAAATTATTCACGCAATTTATACTTGCTGATTTTAAAAGAATTACATTATGATTTATTTATTAAGGTACTTACTTTGGTAAACTGGCAGCAAAAGAATCGTAAACAAGTAAAATTAATTCTTATATTTGGTATTTAAACTGAATATTTTGTTAGTTTGGTATCCGAATCGAAAGATTGAAGAATAATTGAGATTGAAGAATAATTTAAGAATATTTTAATTGATTGAAGTATAATTTAGTTGAATCAAATTATTACTGTTTATCAGGTTAAAGGTGGTCAACTTGGATACGGTGGGCAAGTTATTAATTTCTCACAAGACATTATGGAATTTTGTACTTTATTACCCCATTCCATTATTTAAACCAGCCTTATATCATAAATAAAAAATTCCGAAGAAATTCTTAGTTATTTGGCTGAATTTACATTTCTAAAATTTAAAGTGCAAAACATGAGCTAACATTTTTGTTTAATAAAAATGCAAAAATAATATGAAAAATTTTGTTACATTCAAATATTTATCTTATGAAATAATGCTTCGCGAATCCAAACAAAGCACGGCTTTTGCTAGTAAATAGGTACAATTTACAATGAAATTGAAATTTTATTAGTTTTTAATCAATTTTATTTATGAAAATGATGTTAATTATCAAACTTTATTTAATTAAACAAAAAATATAATAATCAAAAATTACAGCAACACTGATATCATCATTTATAAACAATTGAAACAGATTTGATGTCTGACACCAAACAATTTCATAAACATGTGTTAGCATAAAAAGTAAGGTTCGGAAACCCAAGTGAGTGTAATGTATCGATTTTTTATGAAAAAAACATCAATACCTAACCAAACAAAATTTTTTCTTACCTTACACTTTTCGTCAACATAAATGGTAACCCTGGGTCACTCGTGCCTTTTCGAAATTTTGACTGGCTCTTACGTCGGCTGTGAATGCACTAAAACATCGGTGTTTCGGGAGCTAATAGCCTACTAGTTTACTATTTTTTTCAGGGTAGTTTAGTCCCGCTCCCCACTCTCTCCTCTAAGCTAGCAAGGAAAGAAAATTTGACCGAGGCACTAGTGACTCATGGTTACCGTTTAAGGGTTAATAACAAATATTATTTCCATCACAGATTGTGCAGAATGTGTTTTTTAGAATATATACTTCATAGATGCATATCAGTTCCATTATGTTCGAAAAAATATAACATAATTAAAATATACTTGAAACTACTTTTTCCCATTGACCGTAATGTAACGAAATGCTTTTGATTATCCCTGTCATTAAACTATGCATCCGATTTTCATAAAATTTGGAATAACTCAACAAACTTATGCAACAATTACATATTTTGAATTTCAAACGATTCGGTTGGATAGTTTTTAGTCTGTTATATGCGGACACACGGACCGGCTGAACGAGGACTATAGGTGCTACGTATTTATATAATTACGAACACATCTAATAAGGTTGATAAACATTGCTCTAAATACAATTTTGATTTAATTAATTTATTTATTTTTTGTCAAGAAATCTTGAGGTATCGAATTTCAATAATCTAATTCAGTTTCATTTCAAGTAGTGCAATGTAATTAAAATGTATTTTAAACAATTATCGCTTATAGATTATAATGTATATATTTTACTAATCTTGAACGTCTTCGGAAACGAACTAAAAATTCTATGCACTTTATTTTTAAAAGGGAACATGCTATAGCATATTCAAATAAGATATATTTTCAAGACAATCGAACATTATTGTAGAAAGTTAGAGTGCGGACATCTAGACAGATGGACAGAAATCATAAAATTTTTAATTCTTTTCGAAAACCTTAGAACTTTTTAAAATCTGAGCCTATGCTTCAATGAAATTCTCCATTAAGGAAGCAGAGGTTCAGGGAATCGCCTGTTCAAACCGCTGCGTACCTTTGAAAGCAACTCGTGTTTATCGATCAAAGTATTTGCCGGGGATGCAAATGTTATGAAAAGGGTACTTCAACACATGCCGCTACACACCTTCTCACAGACTAATTTCACTTTTTTTTTTTTTTTTTTTTTTTTTTTTTGCGTTCAATAGAGGGAATTGATTATTGGAGGTGGATCGATAATAAAATAATGTCAATCGTGTGCTTGAAAGAGATAAAAATTGCACAAAATTATAAAGAATAAAAACGGAGTCAAAATCGATAATTTGGGTGCATTTATTATTAGAAATTGTTTTGATATTAGAAATGTTAAGAAAAGGTACTTCAGCACATGCCGTTACACACTTTACACACAGACTAAAGTTAGATTTTGGCTTTTTTTTCCCTCTCTCTTTCTTTGCGTTCAATACGGGGAATTGATCATTAGAGGTGTATCGATAATAGAATAATGTCAATCGTATGCTTTAAAGAGATAAAAATTGCACATAATTATAAAGATTAAAGAATAAAAACACAGTCAAAATGGTTAATTTGACTGTGTTTAATATTAGATATTGTTTTGTAATACTCAATATTAAGTTTAAATAAATGTATTTCAAATAACCATGTTTCCTTGTGATTCTCCATTAAGGAAGCACAGATTCAGGGAATCGCCTGTTCAAACTTCTGCGTATACTACCCTCGAAAGCAACTCGTGTTTATCGATCAAAGTATCTGTCAGGATGCAAATGTTTTGAAAAAGGTACTTCAGCACATGCCGTTACACATCTTACTCACAGAAAAAAGTTAGATTTTGGCTTTTTTTTTTTTCTTTGCGTTCAATACAGAGAATTGATTATTAGAGGTGGATCGATAATAGAATAAAGTCGATTGTGTACTTGAAAGAGGTAAAAATTGCACAAAGTTATAAAGAATAAAAACGCAGTCAAAATAGTTAATTTGATTGCATTTGCTATTCAAAATTGGTTTTGCAATAATCAATATTAATTTTAAGTAAATGTATTTCAAGTTGTTATTTATGAATTTTATTCACTAAATACATTTATATACATGATTTAATTATTTCAATTCTGTATTTGTTTATTTGTTTTCATATTCTGTGTGATTATCTATTCGAATAAGCAAATTCGGTAAAAAAGTTACGGTACAATCTTATAATCAACTCGGTTTATAGATCAAAGTTTTGCCGGGGATGCAAATGTTATGAAAAGGATACTTCGGCACATGCCTTTACACACTTTACTCACAGACAAAAGTTAGATTTTGGCTTTTTTTTTTCTTTTTTTTCTTTTTGAGTTCAATACTGGTAATTGATTATTAGAGGTGGATCGATAATAGAATAATGTCAATCGTGTGCTTGAAAGAGATAAAAATTGCACAAAGTTATAAGGAATTAAAACTTAGTCAAAATGATTAATTTGAATGTTTGCCATATTAGAAATTGGTTTATAATAATCAGTATAAAATTCAAATAAAAATATTTCATGATTTATTAATCAATTTTATTCATTAAATGCCTGTGATTCTATGCAATTCTCCATTAAGGAAGCACAGATTCAGGGAATCGCCTGTTCAAACTTCTGTGTCTACTGTCCTTGAAAGCAACTCGTGTTTATCGATCAAAGTATTTGCCGGGGATGCAAATGTTATGAAAAGGGTACTTCAGCACATGCCGTTACACACCTTACTCACAGACTATAGTTAGATTTTTTTTTCTTCTTCTTCGCGTTTAGTACAGAGAATTGATTATTAGAGATGGATCGATAATAGAATAGTGTCAATTGTGTACTTGAAAGAGAAAAAACTGCATAAAGTTACAAAGAATAAAATCACAGTCAAAATAGTTAATTTGACTGTACTTGTATGTACTTCAAAATTGGTTTGTAATAATCAGTATTAATTTTGAATAAATGTATTTCAAATTTTTTTAATCAAGTTTACTCATTGAATAAAATTCAAGTCTATACATTAGATACACTAATATAATATTCTTTCTTTATTTTAATTCTCTATTTGTATATTTGTTTTCATATTCTGTGCGATTATCTATTAGAATAAGCGAATTCAGGGGAAAATTTACGGTACAGTCTATCTCTATTCTGGATATCAACTCGTGTTTATCGATCGGTTGTTCAGCTAGGGAGTGCATTTGAGCTATAAGCCTTTTTATGTATTTTCATTTATGTGATGCATGTAAAACAATTAGCACTGATTTGACACTTTAAGAGAATAATCTCCTATTAAGTGTATGCAATTTATCAAAAAGGTTAAAGAAAATTATTATTGCATTATTGCATATTAGTTATATAGCATCCGAAAAAAAAAATAAAAAAATAAAAATTGAATGTTAACATTTGTTTCATTTGCACATTGAAATTAGTAAATCACGAATTAATAACAATCATATTTTTATTTTCCTTTACCTTTACAAGAAGAAGGTATTGCATTAGTGAAAATTTTTGTATTCCGTTTTTGGACAGATTTACACGCTTTAGGGTTCAGATGTTCTAAAAAACATGTTTTTACAAAGTATCTGTTTGTGAGTCTGTGATTCTGTCTGTCTATATGTGACATAGATTTTGTGAGCGCTCTATCTCAAGAACTAATGCCCGGAAGTTAATATAAATTTACATTCAGGTAGTCCCTGATATAAACTGATGATGATTAGTTTTTGGTGTAAATCGCTCATCAGGTGGTGCTACTATGTTGCATTTTTTATGATTTACGCTACAGCAATATCGCAATGCACTGATTTCTATTAAACTTGAGATTCAGTTAATTCTTCACATGAACTGATTTTCTTTACATTTTGGTGTAAATCACTCTGCAGGTGGCCTTGCTATACTGCTTTTTTCACAATTTCCGCAATATCGCTATCTCAAGAATTTATAAACGGATTTTCATCAAACTTCAGATTCAGTAAATCCTTGATATTGACCAGGAGGAGGGCAGCACAGACAATCACCTCATCGAGATTATAGTAAAAATTCGAGAATAATTTAAAACTCAATTAGCATATTAAAGCGCAATCGATCTTCCAAGTCATATATTGATGGAAAACACATGAAAACCCGATTTTAGCGGTTGACTCATAGTTTTACCGTTGTATTTTCTTTTTTCCAATCTTCCATAACATATGTAAATTTTTTATGTAGGTGAAAAAAGGTTCGGGCCAGGATTCGAACCAGGGATGCATTGGCTGAAGCCGCCAATGCTCTTCCAACTGAGCCATCACGGACACGAACACTGGAGGACTATTTCATTCAAAAAACCTTAACGATCATATAATCTGGTCGGATACTATGGATCAGCTCAACAGAATAAATCGAAGGTCAATATATGGAAACTGCAGAGAACGCTGCATACGAAATTATATTAGATTAATTTATAACACGACTTTTTCAATCGGTAATTGATTTACCGATTGAAAATATCGTATTATAATTTAATCTAACAGTCTTTCATGTTTTCATACCTTTCGGTGCAGGTAAACACAATGGTAATCCTATCTCGAGACGTTGCAGTGAGTAGATCGCAACTGGAGTAAATGCGTCATTGACATCGGTCGAAAACTGGTTGAGTCACTTGCAAGATGATTCCAAATTTTTGGAGAAATTTCTTGCTGGTGATGAGACATCGGTCTATCAGTATGATCCTGAAATGAAATGTCGAACTGCCGAGTGAACCCCCCTCCCCCCTGGATTGTTTACCACGATAATGTGCAATGCCACTCGCCGTCATTGTTGCGTGCCAAGTTTGGCTAAATTTAACGTGGCAATATTGCCGCAAACCCGATACAGCCCCGACCACTCTCACTGAGACTTTTTATTATTCACCCAGCTCAAGAAAAACCTGAAAGAGAAACTATTCGACATCCAAACAACTTCTACAAGGTTTCTTAAGAGCCCACTCTAGACACTCAAAAAGACCCGGATGATAATGTTAAGTCTATGGGGGACATTATTTTCAAATATCTCGCTCAAATTTTAATATTTTTAAATGATTTTTTTTTTAATAGGATAGCTGAGGACGATCCACAACCAGCCAGTTTTTATGTTTTCGATTTTGGTTTCAGATTTTTTTTTTAAAATATTACTTTAATTTTCGGAATCGGTTGGAGCAGGTTCTGAAAATTTGAAAATAACGCCCAATATACTTAACATTATCATTCGGATCTTTTTAAGTGACTCGAGTGGCATCTTAGGGGCTGTGCATATATAGCGTTATCAACTTTTTTGTAATTTTGGACTCCCTCCTACCCCTTCCGATATCATAAGTTATCAACTTTCGAACTCCTCCCCCCCCCCTCCCCGGTAATGATATCGTTATGAAAGAGTAACTTTTTTTTTAATTTTTATGAATTTATTTCTTTTGATTAGAGTTACTATATACAAAATTGGTCACGTTAATTTTTCTCAAACTTTTTTGATTCAAATGAAGACAATCAATCAAATATCGCTTTAGATCAAATATCACTTAAAAGAAATAGTTACTATTTAAAAGTATTTTATAACAGCTTTTTGTTACGTAATGAATTCAACAGCAATAAAGTCTTGTTACACTTGTCCCAAATGGGGGAGGGTTGAGGTATAGATAGAAATTTGTATCAATGCAAGTAGACAATATTTTCTTCTCTTTCTATTTTATCTGTTAGTAAACACAAGCTTCATTTCAAATGTATTTCATATATGGTTTTTCAAACCGTGATTATATATGCATACACATATGAAGAAGAAGGGGAACGTCAGACGTTGGGGTATTCTACATTTTAGAATTAAATAATTTTATAATTTAGTGATTTTAATGATAAATTTGTAATTCCTTATAAAGAGGTAAACGATTAAAAAAGATAATGTACTATTTTGAACCAAAGACCATCTTACAAACAAAAAAGAGAATTTTTTATTGGATCAGAAATGATATTGATAGCAAAAGATAAATTCCCCTCCCCCCAACGATACCTTACCGATAGTTTGTGTCAAACACACCCTTCCCCCTAAAATGATAACGTTATATATGCACAGCCCCTTTAACAGTCTTGCACGTGAAGACTTTCAGAGAGCCTATAAACAAGGAAAAAAAACGCTGGCAGCGCTGTGTTGATACCTAAGGATTCTATTTCGGAGAATTTTAGTTCACTGTTCAAAAATGTTTAATAAATTTTGTATTCTAAAAAACATTCTTGAAACTTTTTGAACGTACCCTGAATAACTGTTGTAATTAGCTATATGTCGAGTATTTGTCTGGGAATAACAATTGATTTGGGTTTATCAATATGTCTAATATAGTAATAGTTGATTAATTAATGAGCTCCGCAATCTAGCCGCTGGTAGTCAACTAATTTATAATAATATTAAAGCCTGAGTAAATACATTTTATCCCCACAGGTATTGAGCTGCTTAGAAGGATTAGATGTATTATATTGAGAAACATGTATGTGTAACATGATGTATTGTCATCGCGTTAATGGTTAACATAAAAGACAAAAATGAAAACGTTAAAGACAGAAATGAAAAAAAAAAGTTCACGAATATTAACAACTTGCTCGTACAACATGAAATTCTGAAAACTATAAAATTTTACTTCATTTTTTCCGAAGCTATGTATTTGTACAGAGTTATGTGACTCTTTAAATTTGGATGTCCTTCAATAAGATGAATTTAATTAAATAAATATTTAAAAACGAATAAAGTTGGAATGATTGATTTAAAAATGTTTAAGTACAGTATATAATCATAATTTGAATCTTCGTGTTCAAATATTTCCAGGAAATAATTATTTTTGTTTAGCTCCTATATATTCATCTATTCAGATAATTTTCTTGTAAAATGTCCCTTTTAAATCTCCATTTCTTTATTTATTTATATTTGCTACTTATATTTATTTATATCTATAAAAGAATATTCCAGTTCTATGCAATGCAGTTCTTTATTAGAAAGCACAAATTCAGTGAATCGACTATTAATAATTCTGTGTCTATCCATGAAAGCAACTCCTGCTTATCGATCTAAGTGTCAGCAGAAGATACAAATGTTACGAAAATTTTACTTGGAGAATGGTCACCAAATATCGACACACAGACTAAAATTAGATATAACTAGCGGACCCGACAGACGTTGTCTGTCTGGCACAGACTCCAAAAAATGAAATAAATGTACATAAATATAACTAGTAAATCTGCAGATCAAGAGCCTCAACGTCAGCTTTTCACATCATTTCTTTTTTAAAACACACTTTGGGTAATATTCAACTTCCTGGAAACTGTAATTTAAAATTTTCGAATTACGTAATTATTTATAAGAATAAAATAAGAATAAGAAGTTTTCAGCCAACAAAAGCGTTAAATTAAAGATTTAGTTACGTTAGGATATTCTGAATTTTTCATGATCTATCATTTTTGTTTTTTTATTATAACATAGTGGATATCTTATGGGGGGCGGAGCCCCCCTGAACCCCCCGTAGTCTCATTAAACTTAAATTTGTAACTTTCTATCAATATGCTAATGGTTATCGTATATCTTGTATTTCTTTATACATTTTGATTTATAAGGATAAGTAACAGTTTAATAAGCATTTTTCATTATCCTCATACTCCTACATACCTGTCCACACCTAAATCTGATGTATCAGGAACTTTTGAAAGTGTAAACTCAGTAATCTAGGGTTTTACAATTTTGTTTCCGAAAAAAAAAAGAAGTTTTGGTTGCATTTTGTGGCAGATATCGCGGCCAGACAGACAGACAGACAGAACAGACTGACAGGGGAAAAACAATAAATTTTGTGTCGCCAAAATAAGCCTTCACTGAAGTTTCGACAATGACGTCATTATTCATGAGTTATTACTATCCATGTTTCTTATATTTTTAACGACTACTATAAAATACCTGTTTTATTTCAATTATGACGTCAAATTTTATCAGGTGAAATATTTGTTAAAAATATAATTTTTTGTTTATTTCTTTTACTTCTAATTATGCCTCCATTTTTGTCAGAAAAATTCTTATTAACGAAACAAATTTCCGTGTTTAATATTTAACAAAGTACTATATTTATTTTTATTTTAATTCTAACGTCATATTTATTTTTTCTTAGTTTAATTTTTGGAATGGAACTTGCTCAATTGAAACTTACTGCCTTTGACAAATTATTCCAGCTTTTGAATTTTTTTTTTTTTTTTGGAAACGATAAAGGAAATTGGTTAAATTTTATCTAAAAGATCGCTATTGATTCTGCATGAAAAAGAAGGAAATTTTGAATTATTAAGGAAAATATGTGAATAAAATCAATAAAACATAGCCTATGTTCTTTTCTGGACTATGTTATACACAAAGATAAAAAGACATTAATTAATTCATAAGTTTTAACGTGAATTCATTTAAATTTTCGCGTTCAATAATTACACGCATTCAAATTTATAACATTATAAAAATAAGGATTAGGATGAATGGTTTCTTAGCAACCATTAAGAGAAAATAAAGAAAATGAAATAAAAACATTTGAAATAAGGAAATCTCTAAAACAAATTTGTTTATATTATTGGAATACATTTATAAAAAATCTCCAAAATTTACAGTAATAATTTTAAAAATCTGACAAATAAATAGACAAAATTTCAAAACAATACGAATAATTTAACCGGTAAATTTCAGCATCCATTTATCATAATGTGACATTTTCTCTCAAGAAAAAAAAATGGAAATCATTGGATTTGCCATAGAAAAGCATTATTGCGCAAAATAAAATATTCTATATTTTTCGAATGAATGAACCAAATCTTACAAAAAACTATATAGCTTAATCCCATTGCCTCACTAACATACCCACTTAATTTCAAGCCAATCGGATTCTTTTTACGGAAGTTATCGCGGAACAGACAGACTGACAGACAGACAGACAGACACAAAAAAATTTCGTGTCTCCAAAGTAAGCCTTCACTGACGTTTCGGCAATAATACGCATGATAAATACTACGCTCTTAATTTAGATTCTTATTACAATTATGTAAGGAAATTATTTTTCACTTTGCAGTAGTTTTTGAAGTCGGTTATTTTTCTCTTTTTAGTTAAAAGTTAATGATTTTCTGAAGTCGGTGAATTAAAATTATAATACAGGAAAAATTATTGTAAATCATACACGGCTCGAACACACAATCTCTTTCTTCAAAAACCAGAGCTTAAATCTGGCGCCTTAGACTGCTCGGCTATTCCGTCCGCACTTAATTCAGCGAACTTATTCAACACTTTTAATTAGCGAAAAATCACTAACTATTAGTTTTTCATAATTACTAAAAAAGTACTGAATCAATTTCGATGAAATGTAATTCTAAACAATTCTCGAATCCACTGGAACACACACAAAAAATTTCATTAAAATCGGTCCAATCGTTTAGGAGGAGTTCAGTGACATACACACGCACAGAAGATTTATATATATAAAGATGATCCTTTTGGAACATAAAATGAGACTTGAGTTTACACGGCATTAATTATAAGAGATTTGACCGCGAAGTGCACTCTTCATAAATGTGCACTTTAAAAACACGAATTTTCATTTTACAAAAGTTATAAAGAAGGAAACATTCTAAAAATGATTATTTTGACTGTATTTATCTTATACTATAATACGAGGAATGTGTGTGTGTAAATTTTATCTTAAAAACGGCTTTAATAATTTTGACAAAATTTGGTATTTTACCATTTTTGGGCACGAGAAGACCCTTGGGCTAGGTTGCATGCTCGAGAAAATTCGATTAGTGGGTCATTTTGGGTCACAGTGGGTCCGTATGAAGCTAATTATACCTAAAAAAAGGTTCTAGCGATTTTAATGAAACTTTATATCCAGACGTTTTTCGGATAAGAAAATTATTGGGCTGTATCATATGTTCGAGAAATTTCGATCAGTTGGTCATTTTTGGGTCATTATGTGTGAAAACAATTTTATCTAAAAAATGGTTCTACCAATTTGGACGAAATTTTGTGTTCTATCGTTTCAGATTATGAGAAGAAGGGTTAAGTCACATGTTAGAGAAAATTCGTTAAGTGGATCATTTTTGGGTCACTATGGGTCAAACTAATTTTCTGTAAAATCCCTCTAATGATTTTGACTAAATTTTGTATTCTGTCGTTTTCGGACACAAGAATACTATAAGGCTAATTCTCATGTTTAAATCCATTCAATTAGTGGGTCATTTTGGATCACAATGGGTCAGGGTAAAGCTAATTCTATCTAAAAACCAACCCAAATGATTTTGACAAAATTTCATATTATACTGCTTCTGGGCACGATAAGATCATTTTGTTTGGTCACATGTTTGAGAAATTTTGATTAGTGTGTCATTTTTGGATCACAATGAGTCAAGCTAATTTTCTAGAAAATGAGTCGAACGATTTTGATTAAATATTGCATTCTGTCGTTTTGGGGATCGAGAAGACCATTGGATTACGGCATATGTTCGACAAAATGTGATCAGTGGGCCATTTTGTATGACTATGAGTCCGAGTCAAGCTAATTATATCTAAAAAAGGGTCAAATGATATGGACAAGAATTTGTATTATGCCGTTTTCGGCAGGAACTGATCTTGATCATACGTTGGAGAAATTTCGATTACTGGATCATTTTGGGTTCACTGCGGGTCAAGCTAGATTAATTGAAAAAAGCGGCTCTTACTATTTTGACTAATTTTCGTATTTTTTCGTTTTAGGGCTCAAAAAGACAAATGGGCTAGGCTACGTGTCCTGCATATTTGATTTGTGGGTCATTTGGGGTCAGAATGGATCAGAGTCAAGTTAATTGTATCTAAAAAATTCTTAAACGATTTTGACAAAATTTTGCAATATAGCATTTCAGGGCACGAGATAATTATACCAAAAGATCATTGAAAAATATTGGAAAATATTTTGTATGAGGAATTTCGATTAGTGGGTCATTTTTGGTCACTATGTATCCAGATCAAACTAATTGTATCTAAAAAATGGTTCAAAAGATATTAAGAATGTTTTATATTAATCTTTTTAGAATCGGTAAGAGAAAATCACTGGTATATATCACATGTTCGAGGAATTTAGTGGGTAATTTATGGGTCAATACGGTCAAAAAATTTTTACTAGAAATCGGCTCTTGCGAATTTGATTACATTATGTATTCTGTCTATTTCGAACTCGAGAAGACAATTAGGTAAGGTCGCATTATCGAGAAACTTCGATTAGAGAGTCTATTTCGGTCACAATGGTTTGGGAGAAGCTAATTTGATCTAGAAAACGACTCTAACGATTTTCAATAAATTTCGTATGTCATCGTTTTCGGGCTCAAGAAGGGTATTGGGTAGGGTCGCACGCTCGAAAAAGAATTGATTAGTGGATCATTTTGGATCACTACTGCTCAAGTCAAGCTAATTGTATCTAAAATAGCAAGAATGATGCAGTAAGAATAATATATCAATTTGAAGTAAAAGCTAATTTTGACCGAGCTTAGCTCGGTCATCTCCGCTAGGCAATAATGATTAGTAATAACAATATCTTTTATTTTTTTATTTGTATGTTTAAAAAATATCTTATACTATAATGCGAGCAAAAATTGTGTGTGTGTAAATTTTTTCTCAAAAGCGGCTCAAACGATTTTCGCAAAAATTTGGATTTTACCATTTTCGGGCACGAGAAGACCATTGGGCCAAGTTACATGTTCGAGAAAATTCGATTATTGGGTCATTTTGGGTCATAATAGGTTAGGATCAAGTTATTTATATATAGGGAACGGCTAGATCGATTTTAAGGAAATTTTGTAACCAATCGTTCTTTGGCACGAGAAAATTATTGGGCTGGGTCACATGTTCGAAAAATTTCGATTAGTGGGTCATTTTTGAGTCATTATGGGTCAAGCCATTTTTATCTAAAAAACGGCTTATATTTTAATAACGGCTTATATTATATTAAAAAGTTATATATTTTATCGTTTTGGATTACAAGAAGACCATTGGCTTAGGTAACATGTTCGAGAAAATTCGGTTAGTGGGCCATTTTTGGGGTCATTGTGGGTCATGCTATTTTTATCTAGAGATTTTCTCACCCAATTTTGACTAAAAATTGCATTCTATGGTTTTCGGGCACGAGAAAAACATTGGGCTAGGTTACATGTTCGTGAAAAAATTTTAATGGGTCATATTGGGTCATTAAGGGTCTGAGTCAAGCTATTTATATTTAAATAACGGCAGAATCAATTTCATCGAAATTTTGCCTGTAACAGTTTTTTTGACACGAGAAAACTAATAGGCTAAGTCACACGATCGAGAAATTTCGATCATAAGAGTCATTTGTGGGTCATAATGAGTCATAATGGTTCATGGTCAAGCTATATCTAAAGAACATGTGGATCGATTTTAACGATATACAACATTTTTTTGGCACGAGAAAACTATTCGACTAGGTCTCATGTTCGAGAAATTTCGATTACTGGGTCATTTTGGATCATAAAGGGTCTGGTTCAAGCTATTTATATTTAAAAAACGGTGGGATCGATTTTAACAAAATTTTGTATACAACATTTTTTTTTTTTTTTTTTTTTTTTTTTTTGGGCACAATAAAATTATTGGGCTAGGTCACATGCTTGAAAAATTCAGATAAGTGTTTCTTTATTGGGTCATTATGGGTCAAACCAATTTTATCTAAAAAAAGGCTCTAACGATCTCAGATGTACTATGAAGCGCCATCAATTTCCTGTGAGGTCAGCATTTGCCATCACTGTCCACAAAGTTCAAGGACAAACATTCGATTTCGCGGGCCTGGATTTAAGCGTTTTCGTCTTTATGCACGGAATGCTATATGTTGCTTTCTGTCTTGTAAAAAGGCCTTCAAGTCTGAAAGTTCTGATTCCAAAAGAAAGATATCAAAGTAGTATGGAAGGATGTTCTTTCGTTGCAAATATTTAATTAATGTAAAATTTAGAAATATGTTCATAATATTGATATTTATAGTTTCTGTAAATAAGAATATTATAAAATAAATTATTTATGGCAATAATAGTGCGAGAATTTTATTTTATATAAAATTTAATACAGAGTTTACTTTAACCGAGCATGGCTCGGTTTTCCCCGCTAGTTAATTATTATCGCTCACATTTAATAATTTCCTTCTTTCTTTCTCTGTTTTTTAAGGTTCCCTACAAAAAAAGTAAAAGCGGAGCTATTATAAAACCACTCGTGTGTCTATCTGTCTTTTTCTCGTAAACTATGGAATGTGGAAAGTAATTCTGTAGTTGGCAGAAGTAATAAAGGCTATTGATCCACATATCTGTAGATTATCATATGATCAACTACTCATAAAAATAGTTACGAAAAAAGTAAGGGAGGTTAATTAACGCATTTGAAAATATTGTATACGTATGCATATGCATAATATATCGGGTGAAAGCTTTTGTGACGCCGAACTTAAAAATTAAAAGTACATTCTATTTTAATTTTAGGTATTGTACTTTCAGAATGTATTGCAAAAATGTATGCATGTTGAAAATGTAATGCAAAAATTTGTCCTTTCTTCTCTATTTCAGAGTTTACTGAAACTAAAATTATGAAAAAAATTTGGGAAGTAGAAGGAAATTTAAACATTACAGGTAAATCATTGCAATTATCCTAGGTCACATAGCTTTTGAGAAAATCGCATTTTTTCATTTCATAAAAATTTTATTTTGAGAGCGCTCAGCAAGGGTGTTAAGAGACTTTTTAGAAACCAATCGTCATGGAAGTACAACAGGACTGTTCATAAGAAGTTATGAAACAAACTGTTGGTAATTAGTCGGTACGTTAAAGACACGGGCGGTTTCGATATACGTAATGACACGGAGGCGTTCTGTACGTGCCATCGATTCTTAAAACCTAGACGGCAATTTTTAATGATGTATTTTTGTAATGCCTAGTAGTAGTATAAAAATTATAAGCGTCAAATTGTCAAAAGGAAGTTCATTTTAATTAATCACATAATTATTTTGGAATTCGCGATTAATTTGCATTGAGTGGTGCTCGCATTAAGCCACCTATGTCGTTAAAGTTTAGTTAAAAACCTATCGAATAAAACGCGGCATGACCAATTATGCATTGCAAAATTTTCGACCTCCTTTCGAAGAGTCCTAAGCAAAATGTCGAATTAAAACTTTTAATGAGGTCTTTGTGTTAGGTGCATTGTAAAAAGAATCAGTATTATTACTAGTAGACTGAATTTTATACATCGCCAAGGTCTTTATAAACATAGATATGGGGTTTATAAATAATGTCATATTTAAATGAACAGGTCAAAAACATTATTTCAAAACTTGATTATTGAATGTGATTTCAATGTCACTTCAGAAACAATACTAGAAATTGACTGTTAGAATATTTTAAACTCTTTTGGTCTAAGTCCAATCATTTGAGAATCTACTACCAAAGAAAACACAATTACTGACAATGTACACACAACCATTGCCGTTCACTCTGACCTAATTTGTTCATTTTTTTAGTCATCATAAATAGATTTGGATAAAATTATTAAAAAAAATTATGCAGAATAGCAATATTACTTGATACTACAGTCGAACCTCGTTAACATGAACCTCAAAGGGAATCAAAATTTTGTTCATGTTAACAGTAATATATATTATCAGTATCAAATCTTTGTTTTCGTTTTTATAGGGGTCTGCAAAAATAATTCATGTTAAAAGTTATTCACGCTAAGCGTGTTCATGTTAACGAGTTTTGACTGCATTTAGGTTTTATATCTCTCTGAACTTTGAGGCATATCCATCTATACTTTTCTAGTATGTATAACTATATACAACTTCACGTTATATATTATTTTACAAAGTTTTACAAAGTGAGTTTTTGAAATATTACAATTACAAATTAATATATTTGCTGTACGGAATCCCCACGATGCGAATAATACAAAAAATTTTGATCTATTATTTATTTGCTAATTTTAATTTGATGTAATTATTTATAAGAAAGCGCAAATTCATTGAAAGGTTTACAGATCTATCTACGTCTATCCTTGAAAGCACCTAGTTTTTATCGATCCGCTTTTCGGGAGTGCATTTGAGCATAAACATTTATATATACGTTCATACGTGCCATGCATATAAAAAGTTCAGCAAAGGCACGACATTTTAAAAAAGTATTTATTCTCTTATTAAGAACAGGGAGTTCATTTTAAAGATTTGGTAAAGACAGACAGCAATCTAGCGAAACTTGTACTTACTAAAGGTAAAGAAGAGATATGTTATATACATACTGAAAAAAATACTCATACTCAGATATTTTTAGCTGGAATACATGCAATGGCCTACACATAAAAAATAGATATTTTTAGTTGAATAAATAAACAGGAACGAAAAATCATGGGTGCAGCGTAGATTATGAAATATTTTCCAACAACTCCAGACGACTATATAACAAAACTTCACAGTTACTAAAGGGAAAGATGACATCTAAATGAAAAATTGGAAAATGCATCACGCGTTTGAAAAAAAGATTTCTGCTATTATCATGAATAGTCGTTATAAATATTTTTTTTTTTCATAAGTATAGTTCTGTATAGAATCTATAAATATCTATGCATATTATATAATATAAAAAATATTTTTAATTTAGACGCAACGCGAACTGAGCGAGCAATGTATGAATGGAATTATTCGTATTACATCGTAATGTAATGGAATTATTTTGAGTGGCTCTGTAAATGAACCGAAAATGCTTATTAAATTAATTTGGTACTACTCTGTTATCCCGTCGACCATTTTCGCCAAAATTTTAAAAATAGCCAAATTAATAGCCAAATTATACATGTTGACATAATTTTTATTTTAAATAACGAAAAAACAGATAAATTTGTAAAACATAAATAAAAATACACATAAAAAATGGTATTAAAAACTATTTGATGACGTTTTAAACATGTGTACCGAGTTTAATGTCATTGAATGCAACATTCACAATCATCCATTATTGGTATTTAAACTTTTAATTTGGCAATCGTTTTTTGGTCAACGAAATAACCTAGTAGTACCCTTAATTTTCAATATCGAACATGCTATAGTAGACTCCAACAACACCTATCTATTTTATGGTAATCGGATTATATTTACGCGAATTAGGGCACGCAAAGTCAGACAGACAAACCGAATTCACAAACACTTTTCAATTGTGGTGAAAATTGTTAAAAAATAGGAAATAATAAATTCATAGCTGTCACAATTTTCTTCTGACTTGAACCCAAAGGTAATTGATTTTATGTAATGCATGTGTATTCGATTGTTATTAACCATTTGGAAAATGATTGTTTCTATCTGTCGAGAATAGAGATATCTCAAGCATATCTGAAACCTTGTGATGTCCGGATTTTATTCATTTTCTGATTGGTCCATGTTTACTGTCCAAAAATGAAATATCTTTGTTGCCACAATAACAAATGAAGCATGAAAAACTACAAAAAAAGTTTAATAAGTCAAAAAAAAAAACTGAGGTACAGCTTTTGAACAAATTGCATTTGAAAGTGCATTTTTGCACAGTGCATGTAAAAATTGAAAATGTGCGATGTTTAGAAATTTAAAAATTCGCATTACAGAAAATTGAAGAACTGAAATTTCATTTAAAATTTGTTTATGATTGGTCCAGGAATATTAATGTTTAATCCAAGGCGTATGTAATACAGCCGAACCTCATTAATATGAATATTGTTCATGTTAACAGTAATTCATGTTATCAGTATAAAATCTTTGTATTAGTTTTTATAGGGTATTGCGAAAACAATTCATGTTAAAAGTAATTCACTTTAACGAGGTTTGATTGTGTATGATTCTGTTATTACCTAAGTCGCGTTTGGATCATCTTAAAATTGATGTTTCTTCTTATTATTATCATTTTTTACGAAAATTTCTTATTTTCATTTGTTTACGAAATTATTTACTTATAGAAGAATTTTTATTTGAAACGGGATTAAAATGTGGTTGTTAACCCTTTATCTACCAATGATACTTATAAGTACCATTAAAATAACTTATTATAAAATTCCTTTAATACGTTAGTTAGTTGTAATACTGTTTAGAATGAGTTAGAGGTGCATTATTTTATTTTGTTACAAAAGCATTATTGGTTACACAAAACAAAAATATTTTTAAAAGGATTATTTCTTTTGCCTTTGCATCTTTTCAGCTTTCTTGGCGCTGAGGGAAGGGGATGGAGTATTTTCAATGCGGAAATACTGCTATATTTATATTGTAAGAACATCATATTTGCACAGTTTACAATTCTGCAAAATACTAAGAAAATAATCAAAAATAAGAGATTTGAGTTGGTTTTTAAAAATTGCACAAAATCCCTGTAAATTCAAATTTAATAAATCTAAATCCTTCAATCCTTTTAAAATCCTTCAAATATTTATTAAATGATAATGTAAATCTTTTAATTTAATTTAAACAATGTACGTAAAATGCTTTAAAATGTAAAAATTTCATGAATTCATAATGTGGTAGATAAAGGGTTAATAAACAAGAACGTAAGAAAATTACAAAATTGGTAGACGCAAATTACTCGATAGGGAAACAAAACGAATCCAAAGAAGATATTGTATGAAAGATCGTCTTTTAAAGCAAAAAAAGAGGTATGATTATCGATCCCACCGATTATGAAATGTGCGACGATCACGAAAAAAACAATGTAAAATTGAACCAATTAATTGTAAAGAACCATTTAAAAAAAAAGTAAATATAGAATTTATTTATGCGTCTTAAATTTTAGCCTTTGAAAAAAAGAAAGAAAAACATTTTATTCAAATGGTTGTTGTAGTTTGTTAAATTACATTTTTTTTCTTTTAATTCTCTGCTTATTTATTTACCTGTTTTAATGCGCTATTTAATTCTCAATTAGAAGGTGCAAATTCAGTGAATCTCCTATTCCACGCTCGGCATGCATCTACCCTTGAAAGCAACTCGTGTTATTGATCAAAGTGTCTGCAGGGGTTGCCCAATGTTATGAAAAGGATATTCCAGCTCATGCCTCCGTACATCTGACGCACACAGACGACATAGCGTCGGAATTGTTCGATATTTCTGGAAGGTACGCTCTGTGTCTAATAAACCGAATTGATTTATGGAAGTTTGATTATTGGGATAGATCTAGAAAAGCGGGGTTTTATGGTGTGCAAATTTATCTAAATATATATTTAAAGGGACTGCAGACAAAGCAATGTTAAAATGAAAAACGGAATTTTTCAGAGTGGAAAAGCTGTGAAATTCCGTAAAACTTCTTGAAAAATAACCCAGTAAGTTTTGATCGTTTAAGAACGGAATTTTTATTAATATATTTAGACGCAGAACAAAAAATTTCTGCTAAAAATAACTTATAGAGAATGAAGGCTATGTAAAAAACTTTAAATCTGGTATTTCACTAAACATTCAACTCCTTATAAAATAAATACAGCATTTAAAAGCTGGACTTTTAATTTCTGTACTTTTTGTAATTGAAAGTATATTTCTACTATAACCGGTTTAAGAGATAATAACCATAAAATATAATATGAACTTTAAAACATCCACTGTTTTATTTAAAAGGCGATTGAAAAAATCAAAGATGTTAATAGTTAATTTTATTTAAAATATCTTAGTACTTTGAAACCTTATCCGAGAATATATTTATGTAATTGTTGTTTATTAGTCTAAATACATGATTTCATTTTGAAAAAGAGCAAGCCAATAATTATTACAATTGAAAGTAGAAATAGTTTTTTGTTTTAAACTTAATGAGAGACGATATGTATTATTATTACTTGCAGATCCATTTACTTTATTATTTTACTCTGCGCTTATTCGTCACTTTTCATTTTAAATGCGTAGCTTCAAGATCTAATGTATAATAATCATTGATAATTAGATTATAGGAATTGCTATTTTGATAAACTCTTTATAAATTTTATACATAAAATTGATGTATCTACAATTTTTTTTTTTCATTTGAAAGTATAACTTGATTTAAAAGTACATTAACCCCCTATCAAGGAACTCCTGATAATGGGTTAGTTTTTCGATTGGAGAGTATATTGAAGCATTTGATTTCGTACATATCTTCATATATGTCTTAAAGATGTATTCAAAAAATATTTTTCCACCTTCAACTGCTCGCAATTTTCTGATACATTTTTAGGTCCATTTTCAAAAGCAAAGACATGGAACTTGCTGAGTTGATTTTTGAAGAGGTGTATAAGAGACCGTGGGATTTCATTTTTCTCCCAATTAATTAGAATTTGATTTATAAGCAATTATTATCTCAGTATGACCTTTTTTGATCTCCCACTTCGGTAAATTCGGTTCAAAAGGCTAAATTTGACAACATTTTTAAAAAGGTTTTCTGTCTTTCTCAAAAAATTGACATGCCCGGCATATTATGTAATTTCTGAATAAGAGAATTTGTCCTTTTTATTCGTTTGAGAGCTAAAATGAATTAAAAAATAAATAAACAGAAAATAAGTAGTTTGGATTAGAATACACCCTTATCGCCATTGGCATGAGATTGTTAGGCAAGCCTAGTGTTCAATGGCAGTGATTTGTTATAGATATTTGATTATGGTAATTAGAATTTTGAGAAATGCTCACTTTAAAGATAAAAATAGCACAAAAAGAGGAACATGATAAAAATGGCGAGTTTCACTGTATTTTGTGACAATAATTCTTAAATAATGACCAATAATGTTTTATTGCAAATAAATAGGCATTTTTAATTTTTAATTTATCTATTTTATTAATTATATAAAACACTGTAGTTGCATTTATAAATATTGCATAAAAATTTCCCTTCCCGATATTCATTCACATTATTCTAATTTTTCCGGTATATTCACTATTTCCCTATTTCTTAATAATATCTATTACTTATTTTGATTGAAATTTCTTTTAATTTTCAAATGCGTAAATTAATAATTACCTTATACAAAATCTTAATCTAAAGTTTTTAGTCCCTTCATAAATTTTATCAGCTATCCTATGTAAAATACTCTGAGAGATAGTTTTTATTTTCAAATGTTTTAAAAAGTCATTTTGCAATTTTTATTTCCACCCTTACAGTATGGATTAGTTGTAAGACTGCAAAAACATTGGCTACAACTGCAATAAACCGGCCATTAACAATAATTTCACGCAATTTGGCTAGAATTGTCGACTACAATTTATATTATGAAAATTTGTAAATAAATGTATAAGGACATTGTGCGAAATGAGACGGGATTCTACATAGTTTTATCGCTTTAGGGTAATTTCCATTTTATTAAAACAAATATATTTGTTATTACACAAAAACATTTTTAAATACTATGCCTTTAATTCACAATTAACTCGTACAAGTAAAATCATAGCTGTGTAGCGTAATCACATGATATACGGCTATCGCATTTAGAAGATTTTTGTTACATTTACTGCAGATAAAGCCTAAATGGGACACCAAAGCCCTAAATGTGACAATGCGATTTATGCATGCAAATTTATCTGAAAATATCCAGTTAACCCTTATCTGCTGTAACAGAAATTGTCGCCTAGCTACAGCAGCGTAGCAGTCACCGAAGCCGCTTGATGTAAGATAAATAAATAGTTTCATTAGCTCATAGTGCACTGTTACTGTGCTAAACTAAACGTACAGGATTATTATAATTTAAAATCATTTATTCAGAAGTCTCTAGCATTACTACTAGGGCACTAAACGTAAGAAGGAAGGAAATTTCCAAGCTAATCCCTGGCAATTTTAAAAAGAAGTGCTCTGTGAAACCACTGACAGCAGTTAAATGTTAAACACTTTGTCATGGAAAACATCGTTTAAAATTCGCGATATTTGTGAGTGAATATTTTCCTGTGAGTTTCACGATAGTGCGATTTGAGATTCCGTAATATCAACCGCGTATACTTTTGGTTGGCAATACAGAGATAATGAAATATAATAGGGGAGAGTGGGGATACTTGATCATAGGGGATACTTGAGCCATCCCTATTATCGCCACAGTTGGTTATTTTTTCTTTCTGAAACAGTCAGCATGGTAACATATTTATAGTTCTGAGCATGTAAAAAATAAATCCCATACCTTGGTACCATTTTGAAAGTATGGTGATTAATAATTGCTTTTTCATTATCTGAAGTAAATATTTAGGTGCATGTTTTTTTTTTTTTTTTTTTTTCTTTTGCAATTAAAGTTTCTTTAAAGCTGCAACAATATAGATAGATTTAATAAGTATAATTTCAATTGTATTTTTAATCTAAAATAGTTCAAATAGCTACCTGCTTTACTTAGTAAAACTCTGATAAACAAAAATGGTGGTACTTCAGCCACTGAGATTGGGGATACATGAGCCATGACTGAACCATCCCCACTCGGAAATTAGACATATGGGTGAAGAAAAAAAGAGAAAAATTACGTGCTTATCATATTCACTGATAAATAGATATATATTTTTTCTGCCATTGTCGTATTTAGAGGTCATCACATTTACTCACAACGAATTTATGTATTAATTTATTTTTACGTATGTGATTTTATTTTAATTATATCTCCTCTTGCGTAAATAGGTAAGGTATTCGCTTCGAACAATTTGCTGCATGATTATCTATTAATAGGTGTAAATTAAATTTAAATTTACCATTTTTCTAACTTTATCATTGACAGCAATTTCTGTATTATAGTAACCATTTTTGCGTCTTATTTAAATGCTCATTAAAAAAGAATTGTGTGCGATCTTATTTCCATAAAACTGACTTCAGATTCTGCATTGACATTTTCAATTTTATAACAGCTCAAAGAGGTAAAGGAAGACTACTTCTGGATTCCCAACATTATAGGACAGGAAAATATCTCTAGGAATTAACATACTTGGTACTCGTGTGTGCGGGTGTATAAGTTCCTCCCATTTAAGGGAGTTCAGTCACTTAATGGCTGATTGCCTGCTACATAGGATAGTATATAGTTTGATTGTGTTTGGATTTTAATACTTTCTTGCTGTTAAAAGAAAAAAAAAAGTAGAAGAATAAATAAATAAATAAAATCCATATGCAAATAACACTGGAGACAAGTCATGACTAGAAAAATAATTTTTCCATGCCTGGTGAACTCTTGACTTGGATCTTTAATTGGTCATTTGTCCATATATTTAGCTGACAGCTCTGACAAATCGAAAGAAAGCACCATTGTGACCTACTGTCTATTGCTACCATCTGTAATATAAAGGTGTTAATATTGTTCTAAGAATCCCGTCACACACAAAATATCAGATAAATATTAAAAAAAAACCACTGAATACAATATGATAACAATACCAAAAAATTAAAATATTGTCAAATAATTAAGGTATTAATTCCCAATACGTTCTCAAGTTAAAAAAAAATTATTTTATTTATTTATTTATTTATTTTGGCGGGAATCAAATCCTTACAGTGTGTAAAATCATTGGCAAAATGATTTAAAGTGACATCTGAATTATAAAGGAAAATAAAAGGTAAAATACGAACGCGCGCAGATCGATAAAACCGATCTCTCTGAACAATATAAAGCCAGCTGTAGCGTTCAAGTAGAAACTCACAAGTACAGTAAACTCTGTTTAAGGTGGAATCGATCGAGACCGAGAAAATTTTTCGTCGTAGACAATATTCCGCTTTAGACAAAACTCTATATTTATATGGATTATTAAGACTTGAAAATCTAATCGGGTTAGATAGATTTAGGTCTTACAACAGAATCCGCCTTACACAGAGTTTACTGTACATGTTTTCTTTGCAATTCGTTATAATTGCGAGAATGAATTGCGGCATTTTTAAAGATTCTTCTTCTTTATTGTATATAAACAAGAGTTTAAATGCTAAAATTTGGAAAATTTGTAAAAACACCACACTCGGAAATCCCTCTATTGCTCAAATTATTACCGATATCCCTTCTATCACACATAGTGATGGAACAGAAATCTACATATTTACATGAATTTGAAGTAATAGGATGTGAAGAAGGACGCCAACCCTCTGCAATATACTAAAATCAAAGTGGCACAAGCGAGCCACTTATTGCACATTGGTGTAACAACAGCATTTTAAAAATTATTTAAAATAAGGCATAGTGAGGTCAACTCAACAGCAAGACACAGACAGAAATAGCAAATTAAGTGTAATTTGAATATATATACCAGTACATTTTTTTATTTTTTTAAGCTGCAAATGCGATTTTTTGTTTAAACTACACTTTATGAAACATGATACCAGTCATATGGGATGGGGAACATGGATAGCATTCATTAACATTTTTGGATAAAATGTGCTCTCATATAGGCATAATCAAATTGTCTAACTGACATCAAAGCATATTTTGAGAATTTTAACTTTTTTATATTTTTTAAGTTTGTTTAAAGGTCAAAAAGAAGGTGTTAAATAATTTTGTTAGCACCATTTTTTGTTATTTTTAAAAAAATTATAAAGTTTTAGCCTATGATTCTTAGCTACAACCTTATTTTATAGAATAAATTGAAATAGATTTTTTTATTTCAACAGGAAATTAGGTTGTTGCCCATCCAGCCGGTGTATTTAACTACAGGTCCAAGGTCCGCTTAAGATTTAGAAATAGGGGAAGGCCAGCGTCAGACAGCCTCTCCCCTCCCTCCCATTACTACATCCATTTTTCATGTGCTTAAATAATCTGAAATTTTATCATCAGAATACAGCAATGAGTAAATAACATTTTTAATATTAAACTAAAACTAATTACCAATATACATTTGTAAAAGTATTTTATTGCATGCATTGTAAATGACAGATATAGAACTACAGTTGCGAGTATTTGAACATCAAAATATCTTTTGTGATTTACAAATTGCCACATAATAATAAAAAAAGTTTGGTAAGTGAAAAAAAAAAAAAAAAAAGAATCAATTGAATTCTTTTTTTCTAAAAATCAATTTTGAGAAATAATTTAGAGGCCCCTTTATATTTCATTGCGTAAGCACAGGCTTCAGGCTTAATATGTGACCAAATTTACCCCCAAAAAAATTATTTTTAAATACTTGAAGCAGGGATGACAGGGATGGCTGCTCCAGGAACCCAGTTTTCCCTTTAGAGTATAAGTGCAATCCCGGGTTGAAGAATACTTGAAGCAATAAAATACATTGTGGAAATAAAATAAAAATAAAACATATGACGGAATGCAATTTTCAATGACGGAAACGCTTGTTTTAAACGCAAACTATATAGTATGAACTTTAAAAGTTTCAGGTTTACTT
This sequence comes from Maratus speculifer, assembly GCA_964019185.1. Lineage (NCBI taxonomy): Eukaryota > Metazoa > Arthropoda > Arachnida > Araneae > Salticidae > Maratus > Maratus speculifer. Next base: position 133,716,405 of record OZ025291.1, on the reverse strand, counting down.
AAAAAGCGATTAAACTAATCAAAGAGAGATGTTAATAGTTAATTTCATTTAAAGCATCTTAGTACTTTCAAGCCTTAATCAGACTCTTCCTCTGAGACTATCTTTGTTTATTTATACAACTACATGATTTTCATTTTGAAAATGAACGAATGATAAAATGAATCATGCTTGAAAGTACTAATATGCTTTAAATAAAATTAACTATTAACATCTATAATTGATTATTTTAATCGCCTTTTAAGTAAACTTAAACATTTTAAAGTTCGTAATATATATTTTGTGCACAGTTTGGAGGTATTAGTTTTTCAATTAATTCGAAATATGTCTTTTTTCGCTGCCGAGAACGTATATAATCCCATTAATAAATTTTGAAACTTGACAGCATTCGTTAGAGCCTCAATTTATGACTACTTATAACCTGGAACTTAATTTTCCTCATTGGATAAAATAGTATTCGAAATATAATTCGGAATTATTTAAAGAGCAAAGAAGACAGGAAACTGTGTTTTTCAGCTATGAATCTGCTTGGAGTGCTTCAATCGACACAACAACCAGAAACTCTTGTTTATCGATCTAGTTGTCGGCCTAGCGATGCTAATGTTATAGAAGAGTATTTCAGCACATACCTTCACATTTATCTGAAATCATTATTTGGCTTTTTGTTTTGGCGATATTTTTAGAAGGTAAGCTGTATGGCTAATGAATGCAATTGATTAAGGATACTGATTATGATTGATAGAATCTAGAAAAGCGTGTGCTTTGATGTGGAGAATTTTTACGAAATTAATATTTAAAGATTCTTAAATTATAGTGAAAATCACAATTTAAATATAAATAGGCTAATCCAGCAGGTAGTAGGTAATCACAATATGATTGCAAATTTTGAAATACTTTATCATCTATATAGATACAGACTTTTATAATACGAGAACAGCAGAAAGAAATATTATAATTTTAAGGAAATAATATCAAAATGATTAATTAGAAAATTTTTGAACTGAATAATATTTTCATAATTTCACTTTTAAAATTGAAACATTTTCTACAAGTAAATATTGTCATTTAGTTTGTCTATTTATCTATCTGAGTTCTTTAATTTAGTGTAAAATCATCTATCATGTAACTCTGTCAGACAGACTATTAGATGAAATTGAGATTCGAAGAGAAACAAGTAAGAAAAATCATGCGTTAAGCATAGATCATGAAACGCTTTCCAACACTTCTGAAATCTGTAACAAAGCTTCATTATTTAGGAAAAGAAGATGTTACTGTCCATAGCCAAATATGCCTTTCACTATTTTTGAACAGCCTTGAATTTAATCTGTCGGTTGATATGTATGTTGTATAATGAGAAAATTTGGTTTAACAAAATAAAAAAAAAGAAAAAAAACAAAAACAAATGCCTAATTGTTTGAAATTTCTCTTTCAACAATTTATATTAATAAATGGAAACATACTTGAATACTTTTGTTCAGCCTTGTAGCTTATCTTCATCACATGCCAGTACTAATTAAAAATTTAATTCAAACTAAATACTCTTAAAACTACTGAAATCACGTTTCCAGAAGTTGTCATCCAAAGGCGACCATCAGGCCCGTAGCCAGGATTTCCTTTCGGGAGGGGCTGAATTTTGGAATTTATTTTACTCTTACAAAAATAATTTGTATAATTTACAGCAAAAAATTTTAAAATAGTAAAGGTTTAGCCTAAGGTGTGTTCCTGCATAGGATACTTGATAATCATGTCAAATATTGTTATTTCGTATTTAATTTTTCAATTTCTATTGCAATTTTTGGCTATCAAGAGGACTCGCAGTATCTAAACCGGTTCGGAAACCGGAGAGGTTTCAGGAAAACACTTTCGCGAAACTTAAAATGCACAAACTAACATTGTTTGAGAACATTCTCAAGTATCCTATGAGAAAAATGTTAAAAAATATTGAAATGCGAACAAGGAATATGAATTGATTTAAAATACATGATTAATATTAGCGTGCGAGAGTCTGGCAATGCGAGTGCGAAGTCTTGAAATTATTGATCTATAAATGGAAATAATTACATGCATTATTTCCCCCCCCCCCCCAAAAAAAAAACAAAAATAATTGCTACAGCCATATGTAATTATAAAAATTATATTTGTATTTCATATTCTCTGATTATAATAATTATAAATGCAATGCTTTTGGTACAATAAATTTACTAGTACAACAGAAGGAATCATCGTAATTTCTTCTTAGCCATGATGTTGATTAGCTTATCAAGATCTACAGTAATCTCCCAATGAATGGAAATCATTGCGAAGTTACTCAGTCTCTCGTCATCCATAACGCTTCGAGGCGAAGATTTAATTATTTTCTTTTTCGGAAAAGATCTTTCAGAACTGACTTTTGTTATTCGGCTTTCAACTAACTAGGGAACGTTCCCAGGTGTAGGTTGTGGATTTGGACGAGTGTGGTATCAAAAGAAAGACCTCATCATGCATGTTAAAAGGTGCAGTGGAACTACCCATCCAAATCCAACTTTTTTTGAGATATCAGCACTTGAAGTGTGTATGAATAAATAAATAGACAAGCAGGTACATAAATTTTTAGCAAGTTAAAAGTTTCTTTGTGTTGTTTTTAATCCTCCTCCCAATAACTTTTCCCAAGGTACGAGCACAATCCTTCACATCCACACATTGCCGGTTATTTTCCCTCTTTTAGACAGGCACTTCGCATTCTACGAAGTTCCCACGTACGGCTTTATTTACACTTCAAGTGCGGGTAACTCGAAAACGGTTGGATTCTGACGGGTAGTTCCACTGCACTTTTTAACGTACATGACGAGATTTTTATTTTGAAACCTCCCTCGTCCAAATCCACAACTTACACTTGGGAACGTTCCTGAGTAAGACTGTCAGCAACTGTTTGATAGTATTGTAATTCGTCTCATTACAGTACTAAAACATTTAGGTGTCAACATTAGCAATTCGTTTGCATCCTAATTCAAATTCAGCTTTCACTTGTTATATTGACATTTTATCCTGAAAATATTGCGACGGACTCTCTAATTTGCTTGTTTTTTGCAGTGAAACAAATCCTGAGGATGCAATGTAAAATCTCTCAGAATGTCTTCATTGAAATGAATCGATCATTTAAATTATGAATAAGACTTTCTACATGAGGAATAAAAACCGTGATATTATAATACTCTTCAGCGGTTGTAATTCGAACGTTTATACACGTTGTCCGTCTTCTAAACATTAGTCATGGGATCTTTATTTTAGTTTGGAAGATGCCTTCTCGAAGTTTTGATGCACACTAAAATGTCTCACAAAAGATTTCTACTGCATTTTTCTCTATATGTATGTAAAACAATTAGGGCATCTTTAGCAGGAGTTACAACCGATATCCTGTTATGAGATATTTCTTGAAAAACTCACCATGACTTTGTCAGACAGAAAACTTTCTGATAGACAGGCAGGCTTATGAGAAAATTATTTATTTCTCTGTCTGTCAAAAGTTTCAGCTGTTGAAGAAATATTCCATGTATTTTTCGAAATATTTTCTAAACTAATGCAAATATATTTAAGTAGCTCAACAAAAGTTAATACGCTTTCATGTTTCTCGATAAGTTTTGAGTCACAAATGCGGAAAAGTTATTTTTTTTTTCTAGGGTATATGAAGCGATTGCATCTTGAAAAGTTAAATTTGCCTTTAGGTTATTTTCAAAACTTTTGTCACTGCTTTAACAAGTCCATGATACTTTCGTATGACGGGAATCAGCATTCTGTTGGACAAGGCAAGATTTAACCATTTGCTTTCACAGTGGACGTATCTAATTTTTTGATACTCTGAAGAACTCTAGAATGGACCCCGCTAATATGGGCAGACTTACTGGCTGCTTCGTCATACACCTATGATACGCATTTATGCATGTCAAGACATAGATAACCACAATGTTGTAATATTACTTTTTTTGAATTTTTGTCAGAAAAGGCATTTATTGGAATAAAAAAAAAAAAAAATTTCCGAATTATTAGGGTTTGTGAATTTTTTAATAGTTTACATATCTACCACAAATGGCAAGCAGTTCTGCGCTTGAAATGTCCATAGTTTCATCACAATTAAGCTAAAACATATGTTTTTAGATCTTTATATTTTTAGATCACGATGTTTATTTTGACAATTAATTCTTCGGTAACTGTATCCAAGAATATTTTAATAATTCCATTCTATGTTTCTGGGGTGAAGTAAATAGCATTTCTCGGATCTTTATAATATCTCGTTTCAATTCGTTCTCTCCAGACTTTGCACAAAACTTAAAAGAGTTCTTAGCTAACAATCTTTTTTATACCAATTTCTCTAACGTTAGAGGATCACCATCGTCGATCATAAAGTGGCTATTTTGTTCTGCACAAAATAAGATTGTTTCAAATATTAGTCCAAGAGCTGTTCTAATTTCTTCTTTTCCTGAAGCTCTTTGAAAACACAACAATGAAATAATCCTATTTATATTTTCCTGAAGAAATCTAAAATTTGTTAACTAAAATAACATACGGTTTGTGATAATCTATACCGTTAAAAATCTTGTCCTAGTTTGATTCAAATTTTGGTGCCCAGCAGCTACCACAAGATGGTCAAATCTCAAACCAACATTTGGAGCTTTCTATTTCAACCTCGTTCCAACTATTGGAATTATGCTTCAACAGGAGCTACAAATATTGAATCAAGATTTCACCATCTTAACCCTTTGAGCTCTGGGGTGTAAATTTCTTCAAAATTCCAAATGTCACATTAGCACCAGTATTTTGCAAAGGAAAAAAACGATTAACGATAAACACACACACACACACACAAAAAAAAAAAAAATGCATTAAATATTTTTAAAATAAATTTGGTCGAATTTTCTGGTGTCATTGTGACATTTCGGAATTAAAATTACAAGGTAGAACCCGTCGAATTTCGACGAAAGAAACGTTTAAGAAGGAGCTATTTCATTGATTTATAATAAATCTACTTAATTAGTCACAATAAAAATACACTTTATGTTCGTAAGTCTAATTCTTAAACAAATTATATTTAACCTAAAGTTAACAAAATAGTATTTCTATAAAACTCAGTTGTTGAAATTATTAAAATCAAACTTAATCGATATGTAAACAATAAAACATAATAAAGATCTTGTATTATTATTATTAAGTTATCAATTACGGCTCTTATGCACGGTATTCCAAAATGTAAAATAGCAAAATGTACTCCACTTTGACTCAGTCATAGAATTTTTTGTCCCATGAAATCTAAATCCGACATTATTTTTACCACTTCAAAATTTACATATGCACCTCTCTTATCCGTGTTCACGTTTAAAAAAAATTAATAATAAAATTTAAGAATATAATTCATTTTAATTCGAAACTTCAAATTTCGATTGCTATTAGCTAGAAACAGATACTTATTTATTTATATTATTTTAAGTGTAAATGAAAATTTTTGAAATAACCTGCATGCAATAAATAACGATATACAATATTCCTGTGACGTCAGAGTGTAAAAAGAAAGTGTTGTATAGAGTTTAAAGAAAGTTTTTAATAAACTAACAATCCTTTCAGTAATAAATAAAAACGAACTAAAACCAATTTTTTTTCACTTTAAAAAAATGGCAACAAAAAGATATATTAATTTGCTGTTTTCGGCTTTTTTTCATTTTAATAAAAATAGAGTATGTCTGTTGCAACAATTCAAAAACGGTACAAAAAACTACGAAAAAATTAATAACTCAAAAACAAATAAAGATACAGCTTTCAAACAAATAGCATTAAAAAATAAATTTTTCCCCTATACAATGATATAAAAGTTGAAAATATGCAGTATTTAAAAGTTTAAAAAATTGCAAAAGAAAAAAATGCAAACTTAAATTTAATTTCAAATTTTAAAGTGTTGCCATTCGCAAAATGACGTATGCGTTACGCACAGATACGTTTGGCCTTTATAATATAGATGTGGTAGAAAACTCTACCAGCAGAGCTCAAGGGGTTAAGTCAAGCTGGCGCTAAATTTACAAAAATCATATGAAATTTATAAATTTCATATGAAGAGATATCCATTAGAACCAGAAAATTCTTAATAAAATAAGCTAAATATATGCTAAGCAAAAATATTTTTGAGAAGCAATTTAAACTGTTTTAAATAAAAATTCCGGTGAGAGATATTTTTATAAAATTTGAAGAATTTTCCTGCGGTTCTAGTGTTAAAGTGGTAGCTATTGAGCCCCAAAATTTGGTTCACACTAAGATAAGATTTTTAGCAGTATAATTGTATATCTTTTAAGAAAAACATTTAGCCTTTTTCCAATGACTGAAACATGTAGAAAATAGTCTTTCTAATTTTTTGTGACTTTTCTTATACCAAATGCGTATATACTTAATTTTTCTTAGTAAACTTAATGATACGAAATTATACTTAATCGAATTTTACTGCGCATAAAGATAAAAAAAAATTACTTTTTAAAAAGAATTTATATTTTTAGTAGTACATACCAATTAAAAAAAACAGTATATCCAAAAAACGATATAATAAAAGATTACAGTAACTGTAATTGAATAAATGGATATTTTTACAGATAAAAATGCAATTGGTTTTAATGTACTAAAAGATAAAAACAAACAAAACTTATTTTATTATTACAAAGATAATTTTGTAACATATTTTCAAACTTTCGGGAGGGGCTTCAGCCCCCTTAGCCCCCTCCCTGGCTACGTGCCTGGCGACCATGTATAAATTTTTTGCGTGGAATACAGGGAGTCTTTGAAATATTTTGCTAGCGATTTTGGTCAGGGCTAAAGCTCATCAGTCAGCAGTGTATTCGCGCCTGAGCATATTGACAGTATAGTGATTAGAGCAACGAATTAATACACCGCCAACACAGGGGTGTTAATTCATGTGCAAAACGTGCATTGATGGAAATCTTGTCTTGATCCTGTGAAAAGCAAAATGAGTGGAACTACCGTGGTCTAGTGATGGGCAACAACGAGATGTTTTTATCGATTTTCTCGATTGTATGGACATCTCGATATTTTTCGTTTGTGTAAAATTTTTCTCGATGACTCCAATTTGCCAAATGCTTTTACATCATTCGATTTTATCAAGAGTCGTCAGCGAGTAAACTGGAATGAGTCGACGTTAATAAGGACTAGATGGTTTCGCTCGCTTGTGGGGACCCCATCCTTTTAACCAGGGTCTCTAATTTATACGTATTTTTGTAATAGGAAATCTCGAATTGAATCCCCACTGTTTATGATTCCATACAGTGAACGCGGTGTGTACGCATTGCAAAATCTTGTAAACAACAACAAAAAAAAAAATAAAAAATCTCCTGCCGAACGAACCTCGGATCGGGTCCTTGGGAGGATCAAAATGGTGAGAGGGTCTAAGGAGCTGCATAAGATGAATAAGTGCTTTCCAACAATATATCACATGTGGAGTATCGGCAAAATTTTAAAAAGTACCCTCCTCTGTGAGGGCAAAGTGGAAGACGTGCTACCGGAGGTGCATAACATCAATAAGTGATAGCACCATATGTCACATATTTCCCGGATCGTACACATTTCCCACCATATGTCACATGAGGTGTCTCAATTTAGATTTGTAAAAATTCTCTCCTTGTGGGTATTGAAATGTTTAGAAATATAAATTAAATTTTATAAATAAATTTTATGCGATTCTCCTATATAATTAATTGATATTTAATGGTAAATTATATGAAAAAATAACATTAAATGTATTTTGATTTTTAAAATTATTTATATGTATTATATCTTTCTTTTACTCCAAAATTTATTATTTATTTTTTTAAACTTACCTTAATTTAGTTATTAGAAGGATAATTTTGTACGAAATTAAAATTTAGCTTAATTGTATTTTATAATTCTAAACATAAAGAGCGACACCATTACAAGTTTTGTAGAAAGCAAAAATGCTATTCTACCTTTGTTTTTAACTCTTTTTCCAAAATAGTTTTTCGACTGCGCAAATTATTGAAACTTTATTAATTTTGAACTTTTATAGAAAATTATGTTGAACAGAAGGGATTTCAGGTAGAAAATATTTGTATGTAAACAGAAATGTTTTCTCATACATACCTCAAATCAAAATTAAGCCTAATGTGGCTGCTTCTTATCGGATAATGGTAAGGTTGATGGGTTCGCCCTAGATTCGTTACACTGGGTTTTATTATATAGAGATTTGATAAATCTGCGCACAGAATTAGCTCTTAGGTTATTATTATTAAAAAAAAATACAGTATATAAAGATGTATTACATTTCATCGTTTTACATTACTTGTATCAGTAGAAAAAATACATTAAATGTAATATTAGATGTAGATAAAAATCCATGCGCAGTCTTGTGTAATATACATTTGAAAATCTAAAAGAGCAATAATATTAATTTTTTAAAAAATAGTAAAAATTTTGAAAAATTAAAATTTTTATAAACTTTTAAAATTTTTTAATTAAATATGCAGTTTGTTTTTAAACTATTTGGAAAATGATTGTTGTATTCTCGGTCGATAATAGATATATCTGAGACATATCTGAATCCTTGTGGTGTCGGCATTTTTCGAATATTTCTGTTGCCACGATAACAAAAAAAGTATTAAAAACCACAAAAAATTAATACAAATTGAGATACAACTTACAAACAAATTGCATTTAAAAGAACTTTTTCCTCCTGTACGACGGTGTAAAAATTGAAAATTTGCGATGTTTAGAAGTTTAAAAATTCGCAGTACCGAGAATTGTGAAACTAAAATTTCATTTAAAATTTGAAAGTGTTGCCATTCAGAAAAGAACGCATGCGTTACGTACAGATATATTTGTCTTTTATAATATAGATAGGATAGACATAACTATTTAAGAAATCGAATAAATTCAAAAAGGAAAAGACACTATCATCTCGTTATTTTTTATTTTTTATTTATTTTTTTTTTATTAATAAATCCTTTAGGAGAAAAATGACTGAATAAATGATAATCCCTTCGAGATGTATCATATTTATTTAACTTTAACTGTAAAATAAACATGTCTTGCTTACAAAAAATGAGGATAATATACCTTTTTAAATATGGAATTAATTTATGTCTTAAATTGTAGTCTTAAAAAAAAATCATTTTCAAATTGGTTGCTGTAATTTGTTAAAATATTTATTTTCTTTAATATTATTATTATTTCAAAATTCATTCTTAAATGAATACTTAAATGCAATTAGTTCGCCATTTGAACCATATTTTTAGTTGCGCTCGTAATTATGTAAATACATAACACCTATAGTCGTCGTTCAGTCCGTTCATCTATCCGTATGTATCCCTATGTAGGCCTGTCCGTCCGCATATAATAAAGAAATACTACTTAACCAAATTATTTAAATTTAAAAATATATAATTTTGCATAATTTTTTCGTGACATTTCAAATTTTATGAAAATCGGACGCATAGTTTAATTACAGGGACAATCAAAAATTTTCCATTACATTACGGCCAATGGGAAAAAATAGTTTCAAGTGCATTTTAATAGTGCTACACTCTTTCGAAAATAATGATATTCATATGCATCTATGAAATATATACTTAAATATGCATTATGTACAATCTGTAGTGCAAAAAATATTTATTATTAATTTATAGGGCTACACAAAAGTATTCCAATACATAATGTTTTCTGGGCTGGATATCGTTTGGGACGCGTATTAATAATATTAAACTATTTCACATTTTATGAAATTGATATATGTTCCTGAGATTTACTATAAGTTACTTCCTGTATAATAGAAAGTAAATAGTATATACAGGGATACACAAAATATTTCGGATACTCTATTGTATCCGAGGTACTGTATACTGTTACACCAAGATCTGAATATTTTTAAAAGCTTCTTATAGTACGAACGAATGCGATTCATTTGCTGCGCTTGACGTACAGTTCCCAACTTGTTTAATATATACACTATATTGCCATTGATTATGGGACACTTGCGATTTTAGACATTTTACTAAATATCTAGAAAAATACATGAGAAATCATCTCGAAACTCTTAGTGTATAAATATAATAGTATAAGTCATACATCTCCGTGAAGATTTTTTCCCGAAACTCCAAAGGGGACCGTCAACAAATTAAAAAGGAATGAATATCTTTTGAATAACCCTGTCAAAACTAATGTAGCAAAAGCGCTCAAACTCTAGATTGTGATTGAATGCCTTATTGTAATAAGCCTTGTTCATTTTTATGCAAATAGCATGCATACTCGCAGAATAATTAAGGTTTTTTATAAAAATGATCCCAAATTTTTCCAAGTTTTTTCCTTATAATTTTCAGACTTCTTAATATAAAATATTATTTTTTTCAGAAATAATGACAAACAACATTGCACACAGTACCCTGTAATCAGAATTAAAAAATAATGAAAATTGTATAAAAAATGAATTGGTTTACTAAATAATTGTTTACTGCGCATGCGTCAACGATATCAAAATTTCATTTGCATATTATGTTAGCTAAATGTATAGAGCAATTTTTGTGAAAGTCACAAAATCATAACTTGAAAATTCTGACAATAATCGTCAATTGAATAAGTCGAAAATCCGTTATTCTCAAAATGAAGCAAAAACAAGAAGGGTTGTATCCATATATTCATTGATTTGTGTCAATATAGAATACACAATATGGGATGTACTACTGCATTTGGATAAAATCCCTCATTTTTTTGCTTCATTTTGGAAACAACGGATTTTGTCCCTTTTCTATAGACGATTGCTTTCAGAATTTTCAAGCTATGATTTTGAGACTTTTACAAAAGTTGCTCTATACATTTAGCTAACATAATATGCAAATGAAATTTTGATATCTTTGACGCATGTGCAGTAAAAAATTATATAGTAAACTTACTCATTTTTCATACAATTTTTATTATTTTTTAATACTGATTACAGGGTACTGTGTGCAATGTTGTTTGTCATATTTTCTGAAAAAAATATTATTTTATATTAAGAACTCTGAAAATTATAATGAAAAAACTTGGAAAAATTTGGGACCATTTTTATAAAAACCTTAATTACTCTGCGAGTATGCATGCTATTTGCATAAAAATGAACACAGTGTATTACAACAAGGCATTCAATCATAATCTAGAGTTTGAGCGCTTTTGCTACATTAGTTTTGACAGAGTTATTCAAAAAATATTCATTCTTTTTTAATTTGTTGACGGTCCCCTATGGCGTTTCGGTAAAAAATCTTCACGGAGATGTATGACGTATACTATTATATTTATACACTAAGAGTTTCGAGATGATTCCTCATGTATTTTTCTAGATATTTAGTAAAATGTCTAAAATCGCAAGTGTCCCATAATCAATGGCAATATAGTGTATATATATATATATATTTTTTTTTTTATTTTTTTTTTTGAAAAGGTAAACTGTCCTGTTAATATACTTATACGGATCTAAGCTTGAAAGTTTATTTTCGTAGCCTGCCTTAAAGCGTTCACTTGTCTTCTTCCAGACACGTTTCTTAGAATAGATGGAGAATCAAGGACTTGCATTTCCTGTGAGCATTGCAGCAGAACTTTGTGGGAATTCTAAAAAATGCGTATTTCTCTTGAACTCAAGCAGGAGCAGTCAAAATTCAGCTCTAAGGTTGAGAATGGGGTTGAGTTGTTGATATTTAATCAAGAGGTAGTCGCTTATTTAATTCGTCGGACGTATTACCAAATCGGTCTTTTTAGCACTTTCCAACAAAGTTGAAAAGTGCTTATGCATTCGGTTTGTCTGTCCGTCTGTTCGTTTGGCCGTCTGTCCACTCTTTACATCAAGTAAATATACTTGGATTTTCATGCAATAGATAAAACATATTTAGAGTCTCCAACGAATGTTTGGTATTGCATTTGAGGTATGTGTGATTAATGGTTCATTTACAGGGACACTGAAAAGAATTTATTACATTATGGTATATGGAGGAAAATAGTTTGGAGAATATTTTAATGATATTACGCTATTTCAAATGTACTGAAATTGATATAAATCGCCGAATTTCAAACTATCATGTTAAAGCAAAGCATTCATAGCATTTTTATTAATTTACAGGAACACACAAAAGAAATGGTTACACTACTGTCTTTGGGTAATAATTGCTGAAGAGTACGTTTTAAAATTCGGTATACGATTTTAAATTTAATTAGTTTTTTACATATTACTCTTTATATATAACTTCTATACCTCATATACAGGGATGTACAAAAGTATTCGCGTAACGTTCTTCTTATTAGAGGAAATTACTGAAGGGGAGTTTTGAACTGAAATATATGTTTAAATGAAATAAATTTTGGAATGCATGTTGTTAATAGATACAAATCTCTATATCATACACAGAGCTGCTAAAAAATTCGGATAATTTTCCGATTTTAGATGTGAACAGCTGAAATTCGGTTTTAAAATGCGTTATACACTTCCATAAGGTGAAATGAAACGCAGTATTTTAATTTTTTAAACGATGCAGTTTTGTTTCATTATTCTGAATGTGTTGGAAAGTGCTTCATAATCTATGCTTGAAGCATATTTTTTTTCTTTCTTATTTATAACTGAAATCATAATGCGATTTCCTTCCGGATTTTAAATCAGCAGCTATGCTGGATAAGATTCATTTCAAAATCGTTTACTCTGTTATAGCTAAAACATTAAACGCACTAATGAAAATGCAAAACTATTTTATATTCGTACAAAGAGTTTAAAAAATGATGGATGAAACTTAGATATGGAAAAGTAAGGCAATTTTTCACAGGGAGCAGCTACAAGACGATTTTTAGGTGCGTTCGTAATTATGTAAATAGGCAGCACCTATACTCATCGTTCAGTCCGTCAGTCTGTCCGTCCGTCTATCCGCATATTACGGAGCAAAAGTACCCAACCAAATAACTTGAAATTTAAAAAATATAATTGTTGCATAATTTTATAAGAGTCATGTCATATTTTATGAAAATCGTCGCATAGATTAATTACAGGGATAATTAAAAGTATACCGTTACATTACCGCCAATGGTAAAAAATAGTTTCGAGTGTATTTTAACGGTGTTACACTTTTTCAAACATTATAAAATTGGCATGCATCTATGAAGTATATACTAAAATATATGTTCTATACAATGTGTGGTTCAAAGAATATTTGTTATTAATTTATAGGGCTATGCGAAAATATTCCGTAAATAATGGTATAGGGGGAAACATTATTTGAAGCACGCTATATTAATATTAAACTAATATTTCACATTTTCTTAAATTGACATACATTGCTGAGGTTTATTACAAGTTACTTCCTGTGTAATAGAAATCAGATAGTATTAACATGATATACAGAAGATTTTGGATACTCTACTGTATCCGAAGTATTGCAAACTATTACAGCAAGACCTGTGTATTTTAAAAACTTCTTTATAGTGCGAACGCAATTTATACGCTTGACGAGCAATTTTCAACTTATTGCATGACGAATCAACCTCCAGATCTGTTTTAGAAAATAATTATAATAATCTGTCTCCATGCTATATCTGAATTCTTATATAAAATTTAACAATAACGAAGATATTTAAAAAAAAAATCAATGGCTTTGCCTTGCTTTTGTCAAATCCAACAATAACATAAAAAAAAAAATTATGGAGTTTATTATCATTCGCTCCTAAACGTGACGCTGAGTTAGTTGCTCCCTATTTCGTAATGCAGTTGATATTACGTAAGATGTCACTGGCTGCTCACTTCTAGCACTTTTTGTGATATACAGGGCTGTCATAGGGGACTATTTTTATATTTTGTTCGCATCAGTATTTTTCTTATGTAAATTTTGAAGTATCTTTCTCTTGCAAATGTTGTCAATGTGTAGGATAATGATTTCTGTTTCAGAATAGTGGTTCCAGATAGAATTAAAAAATAGTCGCCTGTGGCAGCGCTGGATATAGTTTGTCCCACACAGCGAAATTAATTTATTGAAAATTTTCATAAAACAGTTTTATTCTTGTTAAACTTTTAAATAAATATCCATGGTTAGTTTGAAGTTTATATCCTATATTTTCAATTGAATCATTAGATCGCATCAAGGTTTTCCGCACAAAAAATTGTTTATTTTACCTTGCTCAAGCCCCTTTAACCCTTCTAGTGACAAGGAGTGCCGTCGCGCTGTTCTCGCTACACTGTCAGAAAAATTCGTCAATATACACTAAGTTATCCTCATTTTTTTCACAAATAATTTCCGTACTCCCAGAAAACGTATTTGATCTGTGAATTCATTCCGAAAGTCGAAAAATGAGGGAGAGATTCTGTTTATTTCTAGCACGCATGCGTATTGGGTCTGTTAGTAATAAATTCGAATTGTTTTTAAAATGAAAAACAAAATAAACAAATTATAATGTCTAATTTAGTTTTAAAAAGACAAAAATGTTTTCGAATTTAAAAATAAATAACAATTACTTTCTTTATTCATTCAAAAGTTCTCACAATTTGTTATCCAAAGTTGGATAAGTTGAATAAAATTGAATATACTAAGTTATTTATATAATAAATATTCGCATTTAAAATATACTTTAAGTGGACACTTTTAAATGATATTTTAATTAAAAAATAAAATGAAAAAAAAATTATATTATTCAAAAAAAATCTTATCGAATAAAAATATAATACCCAAACTTTTCCTTCAGCAATCTACGTAATATATTTAAAATTTACATTTTTATAGTATATTAATACTAAACGTAAAAAAAAAACCCAGTCCATGCGCGTAGCCAGGGGGGGGGTTGCCCTGGGTGCCCGGGCACCCCCCCCCCCCCGCTCGCGCTGATTATTTTTTTTTATCAAAATTTATAAAAGAAAAAAGAAGAAAAATGTAAGCAAAGTTAGTTCAATTAGTTAATCAAAACTAACAGTCTATGTTTTGAAATGTAATAAAAGAAGAGACCTTGATTCTTTCTTTTTTTCTTTTTAAGAAAATTATTTTGTTTATCTTTTTTAAAACTAGAATATTTACTAGAATCTGTATTAATCACAGTAAATCAAAAAAGTTGGTTTTATAATCCCAATTTGATGTCGTTTCTTTATGGATTTTTTTTTTTTTTGGCATTTTTCTATTGCATACATATTTCCATAAAAAATTAGAGTAAATTCTCGACAGGGACAGAAACTACTATTTATATCTTTTGCTTTTGTTATCTAAAATCTAGATAGGAGCAAAAAAAATGCGTGGCACTCGGGGACTGCCGCGGTAAAGCTATTGCATAGCATTTTTTATCAACTTATGTGATTATAATTATTTATTTATTTTTTTATTTATGCAGTTTTTTTTTTTTTTTTTTTTTTTTTTGTCTTTGATATTAATTCAAGATTTTCTTTATCTTTGATATTAATTCAAGTTGCAATTTTTGAGCGTGATGACCGATAAGAAAACATTGTTTTCTTTTATTGAATAAATGAGAAATCTGCCGAATAAGTGCCGAAGTTTGCCGAAATGAAACGACGTTAGCCGGAATGTTAGGTTTTTTTCTCGTTACGGAATTTTTAGATTTGGTCGCCGCGCTTAAATGTGCCCTCCTGGGGGGGGTGACACACAAGACATGCATAATATGAATAAGCAGTTGCAGACCTTTCAAATGATGTGTCACACGACTGGTGCTGTAAAGATATTAAAAATGTGTCCCCCCTGGGGGGAGACACACAAAACATCCATAATATGAATAAGCAGTTGCAGACCTCTCAATTGATGTGTCACATGACTGGTGTAAAGAAATTAAAAATGTGCCCCCCTGGGGGAGAGAGTGGGGGGGTGACATACAAGACATCCATAATATGAATAAGCAGTTACAGACCTTTCAAATGATGTGTCACACGACTGGTGCTGTAAAGATATTAAAAATGTGTCCCCCCTGGGGGGAGACACACAAAACATCCATAATATGAATAAGCAGTTGCAGACCTCTCAATTGATGTGTCACATGACTGGTGTAAAGAAATTAAAAATGTGCCCCCCTGGGGGAGAGAGTGGGGGGGTGACATACAAGACATCCATAATATGAATAAGCAGTTACAGACCTTTCAAATGATATGTCACACGATTGGTGTTGTAAAGAAATTAAAAATGTGTCCCCCTGGGAGGCAGAGTGGGGGTTACACTCAAGACATGCATAATATGAATAAGCAGTTGCAGACTTCTCAATTGATGTGTCACACGACTGGTGTTGTAAAGAAATTAAAAATGTGCTCCCCTGGGGGCAGAGTGTGGGGGGGGTGACACACAAGACATCCATAATATGAATAAGCAGTTGCAAACCTTTCAAATGATATGTCACACGACTGGTGTTGTAAATAAATTAAAAATGTGCCCCCCCTGGGGGGCAGAACAGAAAGGGACACACACGACATGCATAATAGGAAAAGGGAATTTCAGACCTTTCTAAAGTTATGCAACACGAGGAGTGTGGATAAAAATTTAAAAAGTTCCCTTTTGGGGAGGGGGGCAAAGTGGGGTGCGGCGCTCCAAACATGCATAATAGGAATGAGCAGTTCAGTTCTTTTAAACGATATGCCACACGATGGGTGTATATGCAAATTTAGAAAATGCCCCCCCCCCGGGAGAGCAGAGAGGAGGAATGGCGCACCGGACGTGCAAAATATGAATAAGCAGTTTAAGGACTTTCCAAACATATGTCACATGACGGGTGTTTACGAAATTTAGAAAAGTACACCCCTGGGGGGGTGGAGGACGCATCGAATGCGTAAAATGTTATAAATGGTCAATTTTTTCTAACAATGTAGCACACGATGGGTGTCATCAACATTTAAAAAAAATTCACATCAAGCAAAATTTTGAAAGATTTGCCGGCGGGGGGAGGAGGCGCATTCACATGAATAGTCACAGAGCTTTAGAACGATGTATCATACGTGCCCTTCCTCCCCCCTCCCCCCGAAGAAAGGAAGGTGGTTACTAACCTTCCCGAAAATATACACCGAATACGTTTCAAATTTTATAAATAGTATTTATCGAAGTTCCGTGTAAAAAAAAAAAAAAAAAAAAAAAAAATACCGCGTCAATGTCTAACGAAGTTTACCGAAGGATATCGTGCCGAACTCTGCCGAGTTGAAACGACGTTAGCCGGAGTGCTAGGTTTTTGTCGTTACGGAATTTCTTGATTCGGTCGCCGCGCTCAAAGCCCGCGATAAAAGCTATGCAATAGCTTAAAAAAATGAAAGGAAATACAGATGTGAAACGTTAATTCCACCATGTGATTAGCCTGGAGAACGGAGGGGGTGGAAAATTGTACAAATTAGAGATGAAACAGGCTCAGCCCTATAACGTTTATTTCGTTATATATTGGGTATTTTCTTAAATTATTCCTTTACACCCCCTTCTCTTTTCAATTCAAAATTAGTTTTAAGTTGTCCTTCATTCCTTTTCCATTTTTCTTGCTTATTAATTCTCTAACCGAAAATCTGCAGCTGCTCAAGTTTATCTGTGAGAAATACACTCACATTTTAAGCAACCGTTCAAAACAATTTCCTGATGTCGGGTAATTCTGATCGAAGCAATTCTGCATTACCTTATAAGGAGATCATCTCTGTTTCGCGGTTAAAATTTATGCTTACGCTTCTTTTTCCTTTCTCGACAAAATCCTAAAAAGTATTTAACATCTGCGCATTAAAATCTGGTGCCCCTTCGGTCGGCTTCTTTATTTAGACATAACAACACGTGTAACATTTATCAATTGGCAACCTTTCCTTTCCCATCCCAGCTGGGCAACCAAATTGAATTCTGATCATGCCAGCTGCATTTTAACTGTTATTTGGCGTATACTATCCATTGTGCATAGGCGAACTTGTGTATGTTGGCGATTTTCTAGCATGCCAAAAGTGGCGGTTCGTTGCTATGTATGACTACACTTGACTCACTGCTCTGGTCCTGTTAAGTCGCAAAATCTCTGTTCGGAGATTTTCTCCGAGTACTGTATGTGTACCCCCTATTACTACATGTTTAAATAAAAAGCGACTTTGCAATCATTGTGGGGTTTTTTCGCCATCTTCACATCTAAGACCTGGACTACTATACGTAATCACGCTTCTTCTAAGTATTCTAATAAAATAGTAGCTACTACAAAACGACCCTCACAAGAATCTCTGGTGCCGTTTGACTTTTTCGTTTTTCCCCACATTAAAAGAAAAAAATATATATTGGGGTGATTCAATCAACTGCCACTTTCCTGCGGATGTGATGCATCGTCGCTTCTTCTATTCTCTTCCCTGCATGCCTTGATATGGAGCTCTCCCGATATTAGTCTTGCCTGCTAAGGGTCAGCCGATGTGGAATTGATGTCCCCATCTTCACCTGCGGTCGACGTCGAAAAGTAAAGCGGTGTTCCCGTCCTGAAATCCTTTGCTGGACCCCCCTTTTCCTCCCCTGTGCTCTCCATCTCAAGTGCTTCGGAGTGTTTACCTCTCGATGTTCCATCTACTAAAAAGAAATCTCTGCGGCCAATCGTCACCTGGGCGGTGGACGCCCCCCCCTTCTCAGTCCTCGCATAGTTTGTGTGTGATTCAAGTGATATCATCGACACCTCTTATCATTTTGTGCTTCTATTACAGTGTGCTTCGTCAAAATTACAGAACATGCCATACAAAAGTTCACGTGCAATAAAGTGCGTGTGTTCGAGTACTTAATACAGCTTCGAGAATGTGAAAATATATAGAGAATTTTGCTTAGAATTAGTGCAATTTGTGTTTCTGCAAATGATCGGCGCCGACGTCTTCCAGTGCACAAAATTAATAAATAAATAAATAAAAGAATTACAACAATTCTCTAAAAGAGGTGTCACCACCTTCGATAAGTGAATACCCAATTACCTGTTTACAATATAAAATTTTTCATAGTCTTCAGTGATAAAAAAAATGCACATTTTCATCTCTTCGAAATACGACAGCTTTGAGTGTGGGAGCAGATCGAGTCCCTTTTCCCTAACTATTACTTTGGTGTATTTAGCAATATAATAATTAATTAATTTTTATTTTTCTCAAAAAAAAAAGTAACCCACGTACTTTGTTTATTTCATGTTCTGCTTCCACAGTCAGTACACCACAGTCAACAGTGCAGTTCGTTGTTTTTAAATCGGGTTTAATCCCATATCACTAATATAATCCTGTTATTGTGTTTTTGCAAAGATTTTTTAATTTGCGAAAGCACGGTAACTGTTGTCATTTCTAGTTATTATTTTTTTGATGACATTTTATGCAGTTTTTTTATCAGTTATTTGCATTTATATGCTATTGTTTCATATTTAACGTCCCATACCCCTTCGTTTTTTTTAATTTGTATTTAGATTCTCTAGTATGCTTAAATGAGTTTTTAACCAGTTTTGAACTTTTAATTAAAAAGTTAAAATAAGATATTCTTTTTCATCCAAAAAAATATAAATAAATCAAAATGTTTTAAGTTACGAAAAAGGAATTTGTTTTCCTTGCGTAAAGAAGTTAAGAGATTTCATTTTTCCTTGCTTACTAACAGTTTTTGGTGTTTTCTATATAGTTTTCTTTGCTTTATTATCCAAGGATAAAATAAGTACTTTCTAAAGTGAAGGAATATATAGATATATGTTTCAAAGTGTAATTATCTTGTTTTTATTTATTTTATTTTCTAAATAATTTACTTTTGTATGTGCTCCCCTTGCTTTACTGTCATAAAAGGTTTAAATAAGATATCTTTAAAGTGAGGTATATTTTAAGGTCTATTTATTTTGCTAGTTTACATATTTTTACTAGCTAGGAAATTTACTCGTTTTCAATGTGCTTTAGGGTATAAATCCGGTCTGTGTATCAATTTCTCCATACTTGTGGGCTTAAATAATAAAAAAAATAAATAAAAAAAAACTGTAATCATGGCGGCAAAACAAATTCCGATAAATATCATTCAATTTGATGGAGATCCAGATTTACTTAAATTTTTCTTTGACCAAATTAGAGTCTGTGCGGAAATTAATAAGTATAACCCACAGACAACAATCGCAATCTTAAAGGGAAAATTAGTTGGGCCTGCACAAAAATTTCTAGCCCAAAACCCTGACCTGCAAAAGATAACAGACCTCGATTTGCTGGAAAAGGAATTTGCGTCATTTTTCGCCCCCCCCCCCTAGTAAATGTGTTGCCTCTTTTGAATTGTCCAGTTTAGCAGCTATGCCTTCTGAGACGATAAAAAATTTAGCCCATAGACTAAATGTTCTTGCGGCGACAGTTTATGCAGATATTAACGACGAAAATGCACGCAACACTATCAAACTCATGAAATTTCTAGAGGCCCTTCCTTCAAATATTAGAATAAAATTACAGGAAGAAGGCATTAATGATTATAAAAGGGCAGTTGAAAGAGCGCAAACCCTTCATGAAATTTTAAGGAATGAGAAAATCTTACATTCCTTACCTTCGGTACACAGACCAGAAAATCTCATTGAATCGCAATTAAAAGAAATCTCTGAGAAAATAAATGCATTATCTTTTGCCCCTCCTGATACTAAAACCGAAACTGAGCAAAAAAATCTGCAGACTAGACCAAAACATTCCGCAGGTGTTTCACGCTTCAAAAAAAATTACAAAAATCGGAGCTACACTAGGCGTTATTCCCCACACAAGTTTTCACATAAAAAACCAGTTGTTTGTCAGTTATGTGGACGAAACAATCACGACGCTCTCTCTTGTTTTAAATGGAAAAGAGCAAACACTCAAAGAAAAAACAATTACACAAATTACACTCCACAATTTCAGGAAAACTGAATCAGAGATACAATTTTTATGCTGATGGTGTTGTGTCTCAGTCTAAAACTTCTACATCAGCAACTTTTCTTTTTGACCCTGTTTTACCTAAAATTTCAAGTTCGAGACTAGTTAATTCAGTAGGTTCCCAAACTTTTGACTCCATTAAGATAGCAAATAACATCAGTACACAAACAGAAAGTGATAATGTTCAGATAATTTGTAGTGTAAACACTATGTCACCATCCCTCCCTCTTGTTAAAGCCACTATAGCAAACCATGATATTACTTTATTGGCTGATTCTGGTAGTAGTATATCTTTACTTTCACAAAAATTATTTAATCAACTTAAACCTGTCTTAAAATATAAAAGACTTTCCACTGACGTCAATATTAAAACTGTCAATTCTGACGTCTCATTTTCCGCGTGCATCAGAACATCCATCAAGTTAAAACAAAAAGCGTTTTCACACCACTTTTATATTGTTGACATACCCGAGTCTTCCACTTTTGAAGGCATTTTAGGTTTCGATTTCATAACTAGATACAATGTTGTCATCGATACTTTTAACAATTGTCTCCATGTCAACAATAATTTCTCTGTTCCTTTAAAAACCAGTAAAGAATCTTCTGGAGAGAAACAATCAAAATCATGCAATTCTTTGAGTGATGATGTAATGAATCAAGCGGTGTTCTTAACTCGTAAAATTATATTAGAACCTCAACAACAAATATGGTGCTCTGTTTACACCTCCAATAACATCAACAATGACAGAAATTATCTATTTGAATATTTGGCACAAACAAAAGAATTAATAGGAAATGATGCCATTATTCAAATGAATAAATTATCCAATAAAAGAAAGAAAACTTCACAAATACATCATTTCTTCTCAATAACACTTAAAAACACTTCTAAAAAGACCATTCATCTCCCTAAACATACAAAAATAGGTCAATTATCTGAGATTGAGGAAATTCGCGACTATACTTCTGAAATGTCTGACAAGCAAAATAACTCAGAACAGCACTTTGTAAATTTTATTCAGGCGTCTAATGAAATCTTACAAAAAAGAAAGCAGGATTTATCGGCTAAGGATTTTAATCTTACTCACTTAAAATCGAATGAAGCAAAGAACCTAACTAAATTGTTACTTAATTATTATCCTGCCTTTTCCAAATCATTAGACACACTTGGTCATACTGATAAAATTGTACCTGATTTGAAATTCATTAATGATTACCCCATAAAGACACTCCCTTTCCCTCTTCCCCAAGCATTGCAAAAGGATGTTTTAAATCAAATCAAACAGTTGCTTGATGCCAAAATCATTGAACGTCATTGTTCTGAATGGGCCTGCCCCATGCTTCTTGTTAAAAAGAAACCAGACGGTACAGGTATACAGAAATATAGACTCGCATTAGATCTCAGAATGGTTAATACTATAATTCAAGGTTCGTCCTATCCACTTCCAAAAATTCAAACTATTATTTCAAATCTTTCACAATATCGTTTTTTCTCTTCTCTCGACTTTCATCAGGCATATCATCAGATTGATTTGCCTGCAAAATTTCAAAATCAGCTCACATTCACTACAATGTTTGGTTCTTTTCGGTATAAGAGATTAGTATTCGGATTAAAAACAAGCGCCTCAATTTTTCAAGCTTTAATGGACTCGTTACTTGATGAATTACAGTTAGAAGGTGTCTATATCTACCAACATGATCTTATTGTTGGTGCCAATTCATATCAAGAAATGTGTGATAAGTTGAATAAAATTCTTGCAATATTAGTCAAATATAATTTAACACTGTCCCCTAACAAATGCACTTTTCATAAAACCAGTTTAGATTATCTTGGATTTCACATAGAAAATCAAACTATTTCTCCTGTTCAGTCGAACATTGTAAAAATAACATCTTTTCCAACGCTTACAACCAAACGTCAATTAAAAGCACTCATAGGTGTCATTACATTCTACAAATCTCTTGTTCCATCCTTTTCTGAACTTGTGCAACCTATTATAAATTTAACTACTCCAAAAGCTAAATTTAAGTGGACAAGTAAACACCAAAAAATTATGGACACCATACAGAAGATATTCTTTAATCCACCCATGGTTAGATTACCCGATTGGAACAAAAAGTTCTATCTAAATACTGATGCGTCAAATGTTGCTATTTCTGGCGTCTTACTACAAGAACATGATAAACAACTATTACCTGTTGCGTACTTTTCAAAATCTTTAAAAGCATCAGAAAAAAAATATCCTGCACTTAAATTAGAACTCATGGCGATTCATAAATCAGTTACTGCTTTCAAATATTACTTATACAACAGAGAATTTGTAATCCTTTCAGATAGTAAACCTCTGGAAAAGTACAACAAAACTACAAACCCGGCTGATATTATCACTCGTTGGCTCATGAATCTCTCAGAATACACATATACAAATTTCAACATATTCCAGGTAAAAAGAATGTACTCGCTGACTATTTATCTCGCTGTAACTTTGAAAATAATCAACAGACTTTAGCTACAAATCCTGAACTTATTCATGATCCTCAACCCTTACCTATTGTAGAATGTGATACTCCACAGTCCAGCTCGAGTGATTCTAATATGCATGTTAACTGCCTTATTTCTGGTACACAAACAAATCCTGACCCTTTATTAGAAATTTCGAATGAAACATTTGCTACTGAACAACAAAATGACCCTACTTTGTCTGTTGTTTATAAAGAAATCTTAAAGAAAGGATCTTCTCAAAAATTTCCTAACTACTTCATTCATCCTGATTCGAAGGTATTAATGTTAAAGAAGGAAAATATTTTTAATAACACTTTTTCGTATCACATTCTTGTTCCAAATTCACTTAAAAGCAAAATCTTAACAATTTCACATTCATCCCATTTTGGTTTTAATAAAACTTATGAATTCTTGCCAGGTAGATATTTTTGGAAGGGCATGTATGTAGACACTTTAAACTTTGTTGCATCCTGTATCAAATGTCTTCAAACTAAACATAATCAAACTCCACCCGCACCTTTGCAGCCCACATACACTCCCAGATACCCTGGTCACACTATCAGTACAGATCTCCTTGGACCGTTTACTAATGGAAAATATTTTTTAACTATCACTGATCATTTTTCGAGACATATTGAACTCTTTCCACTTAATGACATATCTGCAAGTAAGGTTGTTAAATGCTTATTCTCTTACATAACCACCTTTGGGAGACCTTCGGTTGTCTTATCAGACTTAGGACCCCAGTACACTTCTCAGGTATATAACATTTTTAATGATACAATGGGCATTAAGGTATTACACAGTTCTGCCTCGAGACCACAATCAAATGCGATAGCAGAGCGAATCAATAAATCAATCAAATATTCAGTCAATATTCTTTTACAAGAAGGTCACTCATTCGAAAATGCAGTCTTTATACACAAATCTCTTTATAACGGCTCCAAACATGCAACTACATTGTACTCTCCTAACCATCTTCATTTTGGACGCGAGCTTTCTCTAATTTTTGATACTTTTGATCAGTCGTGCAACCAACCCTTTCTTGATAAACATATTGAAGTACACAAATTACTTGATGATTTGAGTAAGATATATCACAAGGCTTATAACAACATTAAATCTGCTCAAGATAAAAGATATAAATATTACGGTCAGAAAGCTAAATTAAGATCCATTTTCTTAAAAGATATTGTATATCTAAAATCAAATGACAAGTTTAAAACAAAATGTACTGGTCCATATATAGTCACTTGTAAACATTCTCCTGTGTCATTCTCAATTAAAAGGTTGTATGCTCCTGATAACACAGCATTTCGAGTACATATTGATAGACTTCTACTTGCACCCCCTCGTTATGGACACTTATTTGATGCATCAAGTCATATAAACAACACTAACTTTAATACGCTTTATCAACCTCACACATACAATCTATGAAACAGAAGCTAATGTAAAACACTATTTATTAATTTTTAAGTCATGTTTTATGATACCACATATCCAACCAAAGAGCTCATGGTTGTGTGTATGTTGTTTTTGACTGATCTTTAACAATATCATGGCTGGTCCATCACTGTTGCTTTGAAGATCTCTTGGGAACAATATTAGGTATCATTGTTATCCTTTAACACTTTGATATGTCTTCATACTCACTTAAAATTTTATTTACTTTTATTTTGTTTTTTTGCAGTACACTTAAAATTTCTTTGACAATCTTCATTAATTCAGTATTTTCCACTACCTAACCTCCCACTTAACAATTCCTATACTATAAGTCAAACATATTATAGGTAGATAAACAGGTACTGTAGTTTAGAAAAGTAAACAAATGATTCATGTAGTTAAATAAAACACATTTTTCGTATATGACTTGTTCATCACCCCACTCGATTGTGACACATTTTTCGTCTCTCTTCACTCTAGGATTGTCTGCCCATATTAGTTGTTATATGATATACATTTTTTTGTTTTTTTCTTTTTGAATTCTTCCCTTTGAAGTCTTGTTCCCGTTCAAAATTAATGCCCTAAGGGTTCAAGCTTCATTGTGTTGAGAGACAAAGTTTTGGAATTGGAGTTTCGATTCAAATTTTTGAATTGTGATTCCAGTTCACAACAATTCAAATTTTTTTCATGTAATTCGACGTGGGCTCCTTCAGAAGACCGCTAGTGCCTTCGGGGGAGCGTCACAATTCCCTCCTCATCTAAGGCTAGGCCCTAAGCCGATGCCATAATACTTGTGTTGTACACAAGATTCAGGGTGACGCAATTTTTATGGGCGTGCTTGGAGCACCTCTTTTTTTTGTCATCCTATGCTTCGGCATGAAACACCTTTTTACAAAAAACATTTTTATTTTTTTAATATACATCATATTACTCTTTTTTTAATTTTTGAAAAGTATAGTGCTATTATGTTATTTTTGTGTATTGCCATTTTACATTCATTTAGTATTAGTTTCATGTTTTGTGTATATGTTTCAAATTTTTTACTTGTGTCATGATAACAATCAAAGCTGCAGTAATGTTTTAGAGTCGACTCAACTTCTACATATAAAATACAGTACTAGCTTGGATCCATAAAATACAAATATAAAACAAATATAGAAACTTTAGAACTTTCGACTGTTTTTGAATTCCAAAGACTCCATGATCATGACAGCAACGTTCTACATAGATATATAAAAAAAAACTTTTGCATTTATGTATGTTTTTATGTTTGATAATATTTTATGCTAGTCTATGCACATTGGACAGCAAAAGTTTTTTGTGGTGCACCGGGTGATATATATAACGATTATTTCGTTATATATCGGGTATTTTCTTAAATTATTCCTTTACACCCCCTTCTCTTTTCAATTCAAAAGTAGTTTTAAGTTGTCCTTCATTCCTTTTCCATTTTTCTTGCTTATTAATTCTCTAACCGAAAATCTGCAGCTGCTCAAGTTTATCTGTGAGAAATACACTCACATTTTAAGCAACCGTTCAAAACAATTTCCTGATGTCGGGTAATTCTGATCGAAGCAATTCTGCATTACCTTATAAGGAGATCATCTCTGTTTCGCGGTTAAAATTTATGCTTACGCTTCTTTTTCCTTTCTCGACAAAATCCTAAAAAGTATTTAACATCTGCGCATTAAAATCTGGTGCCCCTTCGGTCGGCTTCTTTGTTTAGACATAACAACACGTGTAACATTTATCAATTGGCAACCTTTCCTTTCCCATCCCAGCTGGGCAACCAAATTGAATTCTGATCATGCCAGCTGCATTTTAACTGTTATTTGGCGTATACTATCCATTGTGCATAGGCGAACTTGTGTATGTTGGCGATTTTCTAGCATGCCAAAAGTGGCGGTTCGTTGCTATGTATGACTACACTTGACTCACTGCTCTGGTCCGGTTAAGTCGCAAAACCTCTGTTCGGAGATTTTCTCCGAGTACTGTATGTGTACCCCCTATTACTACATGTTTAAATAAAAAGTGACTTTGCAATCATTGTGGGGTTTTTTCGCCATCTTCACATCTAAGACCTGGACTACTATACGTAATCACGCTTCTTCTAAGTATTCTAATAAAATAGCAGCTACTACAAAACGACGCCACAAGCCCCAGCACGAAAGCCCGAGCCCAAACCCGGGTCCGAAGCGGGCACGGGCTCAATTTTCATTTTAGTGTTCGGGTCCGGGGGGGGGGGCTCGGGCTCAGGGAGACTCGGGGCTCGGGAGACTTAAGAAACATTTATGTGTAGAAGAGATTGAAAGAACTACTATTTTTCTTTTAAAATTATTTATTCTTTTTCAAGTCATTTCAGTGTTATTTTGATTAAAACGAAAGAAAAATATTTTTTTTTTGTTTCAATAGTTGATTGTTGCTTTAAAAGAAAATTTGTGATGTATGGAGATTTATGTCTACTGCATTTCCGTCGACGATTAATTGACAAGGCGCCTATCAAATAATCATAAATAATAAATTAGCTTCTGATTGGATTTTCGTTAAAGCAGAGGATATTTTTTAATTCGATCGTTTATTATATTTATTTATTTTGTTAGAGAATGATTTCTTCGTTTTTGATGGAGACTAGATGCTTGAGGTTTGCAAATTATTTGATTGTGCACGAATCATAATCGTTCTTCATATGGCAACAGTATTGTGATTTTTTTTTCTGTTTGTCATGAATTTTGCTTATGCTGAGGATTTCCCTTCGTAAGTAAACATATTTTACATGTTATTCCGATAGAAAACATTCGATTAATGTTTCTTCTTTTCCCATAAAAACAACGGAACTTTAAGATAACTGTATCAATGTTTTAATTTGAGTAGATTTTAAGGTTCCCGTCAGTCATGGGGAATTGTTTAGAGAAATGAATTGATAATAGATAAATGTAAAGAGGATGTAGAGAAGGGTATACTGGGGTATACGCCGTATACCTTCTGGATTTATTTAAGGAACACCGTATAACCCTCTGTTTCTCATGAAACCCATAGGATGTACTCTCTAGAATATACTCTGTGCCTTGAGCATATATCTTCTGCCTCGATCGTGTAACATGTGGTTTATTTTACGACTACACCCCTGAAGATGTACACTTTTTATAGGAAATTGAAAACGTTTTTTGATTCTTCAGCATACAAATAATAATTTCTATAAACTCTATCCATTTATTCATTACACTTCTTTAATATGTCCATCAAATTTTCTTCCTAAAGGACAAGAAATATGGGAATCATTTTAGGTATGAAGGATATTTGTATTTGATAGCAAATTGCTCTTTTCATAAGCTTGAATTTAAATTTTTATTTAACAGTAAATTTTATATGAAATTTTTAAAAATGGGATATCACATTTGAAACAATTTTAAAATATCATTAAATCTTTTATTTATTTATTTTTGTATACTTTTTGTATCGGGCTCGGGCTCGATGTACTAAAAATCTTTCGGGCGCGGGCTTCAAAAATCGAGCACGAACTCATCTCTAGTACAAATCTGTGCTTCCTCTGAAAATAAGAAATGATGCTACGCAAAATTCAAATTAATATGGAGGTTGGTTCGTTGGTTTGCTAAATTTCGTTTTTTGGGATCATATTTTGACATTTTTTTAACGGGAAAATTTTATTTATTCATGAGTAGAAAATATAAGAACTATTTTTCACTTTAAATTGCGTACTACAAGTTATTTCAATGCTACTTTGACACAGCTGCCCCGGCGTGGAATTTTAAGGGGCGCCAAATTTATACTACCAACGTCATTTTTGGATGTTACAAGAAAAAGTTGGGTGGAGGGGAGGGGGCGCCAAATTGTAACTCTGCCCCGGGAGCAGTTTTCTCTTCGCACGCCCCTGTCCATTAGGTTTAGTTTTAAGCAA
Organism: Maratus speculifer; assembly: GCA_964019185.1. Classification (NCBI taxonomy): domain Eukaryota; kingdom Metazoa; phylum Arthropoda; class Arachnida; order Araneae; family Salticidae; genus Maratus; species Maratus speculifer. The sequence goes on along the minus strand of OZ025291.1, from coordinate 133,687,719 downwards.
TTTCTCATCCTTCTTCATGCGATAAAAATTGCGTTTGGGTCCTTTTTGAAAGAAGTTCTACAGAATTGTACCTTCCGCAAAAGACCTGTCTAAAACGGAAATTTGATAGGTTTTATGGGGTTCCGTTTTATTAGGTTTTATTACATAAGATATAGTTTGTATCCAACATGTTCAGGTTAAAAAATTTGGGCACCCCCCCCCCTCCCCCGTTAAAGAGGCTGGCTACGCCTATGAACAGTTTCATGAAAGATAAAATCTTACCGAGACTAACTTCAAAATTAAAAGCTTTGTAACGAAATAGACCAATCACACCCATATGAAATGAATCATTCTACTTTAAAGCATTTCCTTAACGTACAACGGTAGTGTCGAGGTAGCGCGTTCGGCTGCCAATAGTGGGATCGTGAGTTCGATCCTCAACCGTACCTGATTGATATTTTCAAGAATTTTTTTTCAAATGACGGATATTTTACCTATTTTGACGGGGAAAAAAATAAATGGATAATCGTCAATTTACAGACAATTACTGGCAGCAGTGCTGCCAGTACTTTTTCTGATAAAAGACGGAAGTTTTTTTGAGAGTGTAGTTATAAAAAATGCCAGCGTCGCGATAGCGCTCCTTTTGACTGTTCACTTTTGGAGCGCGCTTTGTTTGATAAAGTGCTATTTAAATTCATTTAATTATTGTCGCCTAGCAACAAAAATACCAAAATGTTAGAAGTTTTCTAATTGTAAACAATAAACTGAATGAAAGGCATTATCATTTTATTTCTGCAGTTTTTTCTAAGCTGTGTTTTCAGCACGACGGTGCTCCTTGGCACTTTTCAGAGCAACGCGACGGCGCTTCTTGGCACTGAAAGGGTTAATAAAGATTGTCCCATTTCTTTTGTTATAATTTGAACAAGTTTTTTCAGAGGAAAAATACGTGTGGTTTCTAAATAATTTTTTATGTGACTTTAAAGAATATTTAGACATATTTAGTTTTCTGTTAGCTATATTATTGGGATAGATTTTGTATTCTTTCCCGACAAGATTTATTTTATTTGTAACATCAAATGAAAAAATGTTAAATAAAAATTATAATCTAAAGATATAATGCGGGTAAAAATAAGATAACATTTTTCTGATTTAATCTTTACAAATTTGAATTCAAAATTATTTTTCCTGCAAGAAATTATAATGGAAATATTTGTCAATATCGCATGAAAGATTTTTAAAAATCATAATTTAAATGTGTTTAATTTTTATTTATTTATTTATTTATTTATTTATTTATTTATTGTATTAATGCAAAATTACAAATGTAATGTCTCTGAGAATTGTACTCCAATTATATTTAAGGACGGTGGTGTGTCATTTTATGACTTTACTATGCTTTTTTTTTTTTTTTTTTTTTTTTTTTTTTTTTTTTTTTCGTGCTGTTTTTATTTATTTATTCCTCGAACTAAACTTCATACCGTTCTGATTGATAAAGATATATGTTAGCCGTAACAATTTTCAGCGTCATACCTTATTGCATGGGATATTGGGAACTTGACCGCCGAGCAAAAGGACAAAATTGTAACGTCGTTTTCTGTGTAATTTATTTTAAATGTTAATAAAAGAGAGATTTTCTAGCATGGTATAATTTTTTTGTTACATATATGCTTATAAGCCTTGAAAGTATCAATCATAATTTAATTTTTTTTAAGCGGGATTATATTTGTAGAATCATATTAATTTAAATAAAGCTTCGATTGCAGTGAAACCTGCAACCTAGTGAAGGGATATATAAGGTCGCGGCAGTGGGAAGGTTTCATACAATGATACACCTGCTTCATTGTACGAGTGGCCTATGGTTAGGTGTAACGTTAATTTTAGTGACGAGATTTTTAATTATTGTCTGAAATAAATAGCAGATCGGGAGCTTCAAATTCACATTGAAATATATAATATTTCATATATTGTATTATTATTATTATTCATAAATATTATTGATATCTATATAAATATATATGTGCATCATATATACAGTGATTCAAAAAAAAAAGTGGACAAGATGATATGACAAATAAATCATACAACAAGGATAAAAAAATCACATAGAAACATAGGGTCGCAAACTATTTATTAAGTCACAAATACAGGGTGTTTCATTCTAGCTACAACCGGTTTGAAAGTAATAATTTCGAGGAAAATAAAAATATTGTAATGAAAATGCTACGATATGTACCTCATTTTGTGTGAAATCTGATAACGTTACGAAAAGATCTGGAAAAACATATCGCTCAAGCAATCGATGATACCGTATAAACTGATTATCACAGTCCAGAATGTGAGATGCCAAATATTGCTGTTGCGCATAATTCAAACTTCTACCACTTTTGTTTGGTGTTAACACATTTAAAACAAAGGTGATAATGTATGTTAAATTTTTATCATAATAAAATTCAATTTTTTGAAATCTATCACCGTCAACCCAAATTGAGTTAAAATGAAACACCCTGTATTTGTGACTCAATAAGTGGTTTGCGGCCCTGTGTTCCTATGTGACTTGTTACCCTTGTCGTATGTCTGATTTGTCATATCAATTTGTCCACGTTTTATTTAATCACCCTGTATAAATATATTTGCAGATTTAATATTCTTAAGTATAACAATTATTTAACGTAAAGAAGGATTTATTTTAACCCATACAGACTTGATATATCCTATAGGATACACATTTTTACAATTTTTTTTCACGCATATAAATAATGTTAAATAAAAAAGAGAAGTTGGCCTGAATGGAGACTGACAGATAGTAAAACTAAACAAAATAGCAAATATTTTTCTTATAGCGGTTTTTTTTTTAGCTAGCTACGTGTTGTATAAAAATGACTTGCAGCAGAAATGTAAAAAAATGAGAATGTAAATAATGTTACTGTGATTAGTTAAGATACCATTCGTAAATTCCATTAGTAATAAAAAAATATTAAACATTTATTTTTTTGTGTTTTTTAATTCAAAAAGTAAAATAAAATAAAATAAAATCTTAAGAAATTGTTAAAAAATATGCTTAATAAGTCCCCATGTACCATTAAATTTAATGTACAAAAAATAAATTGTAAATTTTTTTCGCTATTCAGTTTTTTTTAATTATCAGTTTTTAATATGAACATATAAATGAGATTAAAAAAAATACTTAAATAAATCATGGGGTTTGAAAAAATTAAGCTAATTTGAAAAAAAAAAAAAAATAGAAACCGTTGATGAAGTTGGAATTAAAAATTAAGATATTTTCCCTTCACAGTCCTGTATCTGATCGACATAATTCAGATTATTTCACGGTGTGCGTGACATACAATTTTTAGTCAATGTTTGAGGACACAGTTTTGCAGCACGTCACATCACGACTTGTGATATTATCCAATAGCAATTGAATCCTTAATATTTAATGTAAATGTTGCATAAACTAAATTTTATGAAAGTGAATAATATTCAGTTTCATTCTATACGCTGGAAAATTATCCTTTCAATCCCATCTGGAACCTTCAATGAACAAATCAGGGTGACATTTAATATTTACAGTAAATGTAAGTGAATTTATAATTTCTGCAACATAACATGTTTTTATTTAACAGTGCATTGAAAAAATAATTTTAAATATTTTTTTTTTTTTTAATATTAAAGCTTTTAAAACTTTAGGGATTGCTTTTCAGTAAATTTTAGGTGTCGTGAAAACCCTTATTATTGGCAACTATTCAGTAATTGACACTTCAGCAAAAATGTAATCAAAATAAGCATTTTCTTGTAAATTTTTACAAAGTAATGTCACACACTGGTAACTTAGTTGCTTGTTTTTATTTTGAAGTCAATTTATTCACCGCGAGTACGCCAAAAATATTTTCAATGAGAAAAAGCATTTGAAAATATATAAAGTACCATATTGACGCATCCATCTTATTTGCAAAATTAAAGTAGTACTTTTTTTATAATCTTTTTGTAATACAACCATCTATATTTTTTAAAACATTATGCTTGTGGAAATTAAAAGATACGTATGATACGTTAGGACCATGATTTCTAGTTTATAATTACTTAATTTAGCTTAATTAGAGATGCCAGTTCCAATAATTTCACTTCACAAGTCTCCGACAGAAATGTTTTGTATTGGTAATATTAAATAAAATTTAAAATCTGTTATTAGAAATCCATTTAAGCTGTTTAAAAACATAACAATAAAGTTATATTACAATAAACACTATTTAAAATTTCAATTGTTCTACCAGCGCGACGTTTAAGAATTTTTTTTTTTTTTTATCAGCTATTGGTCTATAAATGCCAATTATGGATATCTGCATTAGCAATAATGTAAAACATGATAAAAGGGACTCATGCATTTTAGTATGATATGCAAATAACCCTCCAAGCATCTTGCAAATGGGTAAAATTGTAATGTTGTTTTCTTAACAATTTGTTTTAAATGTTAAAAAAAAATATGATTATTTCAACATTATAAAAACAAAACTTTATTATAAGCATAAATGTGATTCTCCAGAGTACGAATCATTCTTCGATGTATTGAAAATTCATTAAATTTATAGAATTATAATATTTTAAATATTGCTTATATTGCAGTGATACTGGAGCTTAGTATACGGAACATTACGTTCCAGACGCTTGGAGGGTGCAAATAAGGTGTTAGACGTTGGCTCACTTTAGTTTATTCTTATTGTATCGTTAAAATTGTTTCATTTTTATTGTATCGTGAAATTAAAAAATATATATTAATACTGCAGATTACTTTTCTAAATTTTCTAAAATTACAGTTTCCCTTCAGAATGGTATCCAGTTTCAGCGAAATACCACGCCAAAATAAAGATCAAACTTTTCAGAATGAGAACAAAGATGAAAAAAAATTCAAGCTTAATATAGTATGGTTCAACGTTATACTGTACGTGTATTTTCATTTATTCGCAGTTTACGGATTATATCTATGTTTCACTTCTGTTAAGCTTCAAACTATTCTTTTCAGTAAGTACTTTTGAGTTTTGTTTCTAACTCAGAGTCAAATTACATATATTTATCTTTGTTACATAAAGGAACGCTGAAATTAAAGTTTTGCTTTTTGTTTTACAGTGTCATAAACTATACTAGAAAGTGAAATTCAAATTTTTATATGCGTATAAAATATTCCAATTTTCTTGATTTTTGTAAACCAGTAAAACAGAATAATTCAACTTCAATTTCAACCAAGCAAAATGAGTAATGATCATACACTGTTAACCCTTAACCAGAATCTCTAAATTGTTCCACAAATTGTTCCTAAATTGTTCCTAAATTGTTCTTGGGTCCAAAAGACCCAATTAATTAAAATCCAAGTTATTTTTTAATATATATGAAATTACCACTTAGATGGGTTATAAGTGCATTCAAAAAAGCTTCATGTACTATATAAAGTACGAAATTAAACGGTTTTTTTTTTTCATTATCCGGTCAAAATGGACCCACGATTCCGGTTAAGGGTTAAAAATTTCTGTAAAGACGCAGAAAAAATTAAATTCCCTGTAAATTGATACTAGTTCTCGATCAAATGCATTCGATTGAGTTTCTTGGTCATCATTTTATAGACATTTCCCTTATATTACACTGCGAAAAATATCCGTTAATATACACAAACTTTTCCGTAAAATTTTACGGAATAGTTCCATTTTTCCGAGAAAACTGTAGTATTTCCGTAAAATCCAGGAACTGTTCCGTGAATTTCCAAAAAACAGTAAAACTCCGTTAAAAACAGCACAAGTTACTGGTATTTTTAACCGATAAGTGTCGTGGTGCCATCTGTATGAGAAAAATAGAGAAAAACGTTATAGCAACATTTCTCTATTTTTTTCTGTTTTAATAATAAAAAGGTAGCATATTAAATAGTAATAATAATAATAATAATAATAATAATAATAATTCTTATTAAGTTTGAGATAATTAAGGAAAGTTATTATTTTTTCAGTATGATTTTAAAATAATGTTTAATTTATTTATATCATAATATAAGGAGTGCGTAGGATATTAAGTGGGAAAAAAATCTACTTTTAATTTTAATATATATATTTTTTAATCTATTCAAATTTAGAAGTTCGCTCATAAAATTTAAAATATATCGAAATATATTACCGAAATTATTATTACGAGGTGGAACCCATCGAATTTCGACGAAAGAAAATGTTTAGGAAGGAATTGTTTCATTGATTTATAATAAACCCACAAAATCAGCTACAGTAAAGCATGCATGTTAGATTGATCAGTCTAATTCTCAAACAAATATTATTTTAAGGGTACTTCTAGGTTAACCCGTCGACCAAAAAATTATCGCTAAACTATAAGATTAAATGCCAATCGTGAATGATCGTGAATGTCACATTCAATGCCATTAAATGCGATTCACATGTTTAAAATGTCATGAAGTTATTTTTATTTCGACTTTTTATTAATATTTTTATTAAAATTCTACTAATTATTTGTTTTTTCGTTATTTAAAATAAAAATTATGTCAGCATGTATAATTTGGATATTAGTTTGGCAATTTGTATAATTTGGCGAAATTGGTCGACGGGATAATCTAGAAGTACCATTTTAAGTTAAACAAACAAAAAGTAAACAAAAACGGTTTCTATAAAACTCAGTTGTCCAAATTATAAAATTAAAATTTAATCGCACATGTGATCAGTAGAATATAACAAAGGTCAATTATGATGAAATTATCAGTTGAGGCTCTTATGTTTGGTATAAAGTGAACGAAAAAGAAAAATATTCCTAATGGACATGATCATAGAATTCCCATGTGAAATCTAAACCCGTCATTATTTTCATCGTCTCAAAATTTACATACGCACTTCTCATAGTATTTTAATTTGATCATTTTAAAATCACTTGCTTTTTTTATATAAAAAAAACGTTATTTGCATCCGCTAAAAGCATTCCGTTTTTACGGATCCAATCTTAAACAACATTTATAGAAAAATATGAATATGACGTCATTAGAACGGGATATTACACAAATGCAGCAAAAACAATATTCAAGACACTCGGCAAAACAAATCGGATATCTGATGATTCACAAATCTTCACTTCGATACTTATAATAGCTCCACGTTTTATCAAAAACCATTCATTTGTATTTCTTTTTACAAAATTTGGAAAATATCATTACATACACACGGATAAATAAAATTGCTCTCGCTTAGCTTTCCGATACGAACTGAGTAAATGCAGCGAAGTCACTTGAATATTATTTAAAATACATTTTTGTAAAGAGAATGTGTTGTATCCTTTGTAAATTAAGTTTGCAATAAACTGAACCCCCCCCCCCCATTTAATTGATGAATAAAAACGCAATAAAACCAAAATTCATCGGATTTGGCATATTTTTATTTCAATTTTTATCAATTTTAAGAGAAAATGGCATATTTTTGTTGCCACATTACTAAATTCGTACTAAAAACTATAAAAAAATTAATAACTCATAAATAAATTGAGATACAGCTTTCAAATGAATTGCATTTAAAAGTACATTTTTTTCTCAATACGATGATATAAAAATTGAAAATGTGCGATATTTAGAAGTATAAAATTTGTGGTACCGAAAATTGCAAAACCGAATTGCATGCGAAAATGTTGCCATTCACAAAATGACGTATGCGTTACGCACAGATACGTTTGGCCTTTATAATATAGATTTCGGCGATTACTTAAATCATAATAATAAATGTAATTAATTTTAATAAATTAGTAATTATCTTTATTTAGTTTACAATAGATCGTCATACAAAATATTTGTTAAAATACACGTTTTTTTTTTAAAGTGTGTTGGTATCCTTTTATAAAATTAATAAATAAATAAATAAATATGAATAATATTACAATAGAACTTTAAAACTCGTTCAAAAAAGAAGGAAACAAAACATTTTTAATACTTTCATTCATGCATGTAATATTTTAAAGGCCTAGTTTTTTTTTTTTTTTTTTTTTTTTTTTCTAAGCTAAAATTAAAAAGTTAAATATTAGACATTATAGAAAGAAAATCTGTAAAACATGATTTAGATTTAGCTGATTTACATGATTTAGCTGCCCGCTCAGTAAAAAAAAAATATTATCTCTACAAAAATAAACCCGCGTTCAAAATTTTGTCTTTACTTTATGAAATGCAACCGAAATAACTAAAGATATTTGACATGGTAGTATGCGTAATCCTGGTGTAATGGTTTTACACTATCAGCTACGACAGAAGAGGTCCCGAGTTCAAACCCCACGGAAGGTTAGTGACATTTCTTCACAGTTGTTTAAATTAAATGTGTATAATGTGTCCCTTATGTTAATGTGTCTTTGTAAAGTAAAGAATAAAAATCACAAAGATGTTAGTTTGTCCTTAAAAGATTTTTTAACTTTTCAAACGAAAATTTTTACATAGGCCAAAAAAAAAAAAAAAAAAAAAAAAAAAAAAAAAAAAAAAAAAAGGCGAAAGTATTTTGTGAAAAAACGGAACTATTTCTGGAATTTACGGAATTTTTTTTTTTTCCGTTAAGAAACGGAAGTAGTACGGGCGTCTAGATTACCAGTACTATTTACGTTTTTTAACGGAAATTTTTTTACAGTGTATATATAATTCTCTGTAGAGATTTCCATGTCTTTAAAAATATTTTTATCTTTGTTAAATTTTGTAATTCAAAATACACATTTTTTTAAAAATTTTATTATAAATATGCAAGAAAATTTAGTTTAAAGATCTAAATTAATCTTTTAAAATTTAGTTTTTAAAGCATGGAATAATTTAGAAAGGAATAAGTCATCTCATTAGATTTAGCGGAGATATTTTCCAGCCGTATCATAAAAGAATGTTTTGTACGTGAGCTCCTATAGTTTGGACAGTAGGGTATCCTACCACTTTCAAAAAGTCTCGGGTTCAAATACGAGGAAGTCTAGAAACAAATTGTGTTAATCTTAAATCAAAAAGGGCAACTTTATAACATATGCTTTAATTTATTTTTGTTCAAAAATGCATGAAATTAGCAGGTGTTGTTATTCAGAAACTGTCTAATTGCACTCAATTTTCAATTTTTTTTAAAAACGCAATTCATAACAAGCCTTCAAAGTTGACGTTTTTGAGAACATTTCCGGACGAAAGCAGAAAAACCGGTGGAAAAGTAGGAGAGAACAGTTGATCACGTGATCGAAATAACTTAGAACTGGATAGGTAATTTAATTATCATAAAATGGGAAAATATGTTCGATTTGAAATCGCTCTCATAGTCAGGCATTCCAATCTCATATCTTTTTGTTAAAAAATGAATTTGTAGATGTGTCAAAACGTTTTTCCCTTTTTGAGCGGAGCTGTTGAGAACAACCTTAAAGTTTAATAATACAGTACTTCAAATTTACTCGTGAAATTAAAGTTCTTCGAAGATCACAGAAGATTGAGTGATTCGCTAATTTTAAAAATTAAATTATCTGTTTTTTTAACGATGTTAATTTACAGAGTCTATTCTAAATTTACCGAAAAACTTCTCTGTTATTTAACAGAATCTCTGTTTTTTTCCCCTTATCTCTGTGATTTTACATAAGACTTAAGTTAACGGATTACCCGTAGATTCTCTGTAATTACACAGACATTTTTTTAACAGTATGTAAATATATGTATGTTTGTGATTTCCTTTTTACATGTTTAAATTATCATAATGTATTCCTTTAATATTTTATATCTTAATGCTCTGTTATAACTCAACCTTTTTTTTTTTAATTTTTACAAATAAATGCGCACTTAAATAAATATATAATATATATAAACAATAAGATATTTAGCAACATTCAACTGAAATATGTATAACATTAAAGAGTAACTTATTCGAATTTATTATTTTGATTCGTGGCTTTAAAAAGAAATTTGTAGGTAAAATATAACAAGTTTAAAATTTGATGGAAGTTTAATTGGTGTTAATAAAAATCAGCAGCACCGTATTGTATTTATTAGTCGATAATAGTGAAAGGAAAATTTTAATATATTAAAATTAATTAATTGAAAATTTTTGTTCCTCTGTTATATGTCTTCATTCTATATAACAACATTTAAAATATAATTTTTGTTATTGTTAAAACTTTACGAAATATAAATGAATTATTTTCAGTAATCTGCCTTCATTTCATATATTCCATCCCTGTGAATGCAGTTTCGATGAAAACTTGTGTGAAACTCAAAGTAAAGAATGGCTAAAACTATTATGCGCTTTTTCAGGTGCGTTCGTAATTATGCAAATACGTGGCACCTATAGTTGTCGTTCAGTTCGTCCGTCCGCATACAACAACGCAAAAACTACGCAACCGAATCGTTTGAAATTTAAAATATATAATTATTACGCAGTTTTGTCGAGTCATTTCAAATTTTATGAAAATCAGATGCATAGATCAATTATATAGACAATCAAAAGTATTCCGTTACATTGCGGTCAATGGGGAAAAAAGTTTATAATGCATTTTAATCGTTTGAGATTTAAAATGCATAATTATTACATAATTTTGTCGAGTCATTTCAAATTTTATGAAAATCGGATGTATAGATCAATTGCAGGGACAATCAAAAGTATTCCGTTACATTACGGTCAATGGGAGAAAATGTTTCAAATGCATTTTACCGGTGTTACACTCATTCGAACGTAATAAAATTGATATGCATCTAGGAAGTACATATTATAATATACATTTTGCATAATCTGTGATGCAAAGAACATTTGCTATTGATTTACAAGGCCACATAAAAGTATTCCATTACATAATGGTATAGTGTGAACAGTATTTGGTGCGCATTTTAATTGTGAAAAACTGTTTACAATTTTATGAGATTAATATATGAGAGTGATATTTTTAAAACTTCGTTATTGTACGAACGCACGTCATTTGCTACTTTTCACGCGCAATTTCCAACTTGTTTTCTCAGATATCGCAGAACATTCTAAAATCCTCGAATTAAAGCTTTAAGAAAAAGTCAAAATATTTATCAGCTGGTGAACTTTATTAAAGCTCTTAAAAAAAAAAAAAAAAAAAAAAAAAAAAAACGAATGAGATGTTTTGAAAAAAATCTGAAACAAGTAGGTACGTGTGACTGCAGATCGCACAGAGGGTTTTGTTTAATATTTTTTTCAAAACTACTCATTCTTTAATGAATAAATCCAAATTTTTAATTTATAATTATTAAATTCTTACATAGATGATAGCACCAATAAATTTAAATTAATAATAATAATAATAAAAGCAAATTATTTATTTTAATTAAATCAAAAATGTTCAAATGAAATTATTTAAATAAAAGCCAAAACTCTAATTTTTCTTTTAATCTGACATAAAAAAAGAATTAGCGGAGGTATAAATAAAATTTTAAACTTATAAAAGCGACAAAAATTGTTTAAAATTAAATTTGAAATGTTGAATCATTAATAAATTGCAAAAGTTTTTAAAATGGTAAGAAAATTGAATTTCAAAAAATATTATGAATGTCAGATGAGTAAAATGACATGAACCCTTAAACCACCCAAAAGTACGAAATTTCTTCTTAAGTCCGTCTTAGGATGAAATTTTCAAGTTCCAGCATCGAGGATTGAGCTAAGAATCTCCTGTTTATTAACGAGGTGCTTTACCTCCAAACCATGATGTCTACACGCAAAAGCGTTGAAATTAATGTTCATTTTGTCAATTTAAATTGCAAAAATGAATGGATGGCATGGAAAAAACTAATTACAATAATAGCATTTTTCAAAATTTAATGATTTGTCATATAACACCAGATATTTAGCTGTAAGTACACAAAACTTCAAGTACCTGACTTATACAGTTTTTGTGTTCTTACTCTGTGATGGACTGAAAGACAGAGGACAGAGACGAATACAGTTTCATTCCCTATAAAATCATCACGAAAATTCTCTACATCTTGTAAGAAAATTAAACTTCAATTGCATAGCTATTAGACAATGTTATTCGACATGTATCACTAAACTGAGGGAAAATTTTGGTAAATGACATAAAAATAAATACTGTATATTTAATTTATATTTTAAACATTAATTAGTATAACATTTATGTAAAATTGGAAGAGTCTCTCGCTGGAAAGGTTATGTTGAATGCCACGGTGTCTGAATCTGAACTTCAGTTACCGGTGACTGACAGCGTAAATGATGATGTAAAATTAAAAATATATACATCGTTTTAAGTAATTCTTAAGAAAGTATAATCGTGTAATAAATAAAAGTTTAGTAGATTTTAAACAAATTTTCAGTAGTTATTTTAAGCAACATAACTTTTTTAAGTTTTATATAATATTATACATTTTCAGTCACCGGTGACTGACGCGGCCTAAATTGAAAGTTCATTGTCACTCATCGGTGACTGAAGTGACACTTAACGTGCTAATCTTTCCTTACAGACATTACAGAACATCGGAACAACATCAACTTAAAATGTCAAGGAATGAAACAAAATAAATGTCAGCCAATGAGACATATTGAAACAAAACACACACACACACACAAAAAGAAAAAAAACTGACATTTTTTAAGGAAATCTAAAAAATATGATCTTGAAAATTCTCCAGATCTTGTAAGAATATTAAAGGCGAGTTGAATTGCATCGATGTCAGACAAATTCTTCAATATGTCCCAAGCCGAAAACAGAATTAAATAAGCGATGTGAAAATATATAAGAAATGTATATAAAATTTGTTCGATATTCAAAATACAAAATGGCTACGACTGAAATGTTTATGTGCAATTATTAATTTTTTACAGACGTCACAGAACATATGAACAATCTCAAAATTTCAACGCAGAAATAAAATTTTGACAACCTATGATTGCTATTGAAACTTTTATCTGATATTTATATTGCAAATATCTTTAAAAAAAATCAGTTTCGAAAATCCTTCACATCTTGTAAGAGAATCAAAAGTAACTTGAAATACGTCGATTTCAGACAATTTGTTCAGTATGTTACTAAACTGTGGGAAGAATTTGATGAACGATTTAGAATTTTCAAAATTTTAAGCACATACTCCGACTCTTGTGCCGTTATTATTTTTCAGGACAAAATAAAGGATCACGATCTTGAGCTAAGTGACCTTCAAAGCGATTTCTTATTTTTTTTAACTATTTTGTAATTTGAATAATTTCTGGAAATTCCTAACGCTTAGTAAATAGAGTCGGCTCTCGTTAATTCGAACTCGTCGGGACCACAAGAAATGTTCGAATTATGGAAAGTATGAAGAGGAAAACACGTTTAAAGGGGGAGTATTGCAAAGGAATTAATGTTATAGTATTTTTGTAAATTTATTTAGATCGTTAACATTATAATATGACTTAATATTCAAATGAAAAGTATAGATAGATAAACTAATTAAGAGATTAAGAACAAGCACAATGGAAGAAAGGTTGGATGCGTCATTGATGGACAGACGAGGCATTAAGAAAGCGGTTATCAAATAAATGGGATTATACATATACTATTTTCAGAACAATTCTGACAAAAATGAAAAAAAAGAAAGTTATTTTAAGGATTTGAACTCCATGTGAAAGTAAAGAAAAATGAAAAATCGGAATCCACATTAGTTCATAATAAACGAATTTAAGAGAAAATGAGTTCGGAAAAAGTTAACGTTATTCTTCCCTTGAAAATTTCGGGAATTCATGTTTAGTTCCAATTAAGTGAAAATTCGATTTATCCGATTTCGATTTAACGAGAGTCGACTGTATTCTGAACCTTATAACTTTACTGTGAATGTGACTTGCATGTTTAGAATCACATACATATGCCAATTTCTTGTCACAAATAAAAATGCTGAAAACAAAACACAGGAATCTGGAAGATAAAAATCTAGCCTTCGAATGAAAACAACCGAAATGGAAGTAGGCATTCCTATGCCTTTAAGTTATCACACCGCCTTATGATTTCATTGATCGAAAAGTAAAAAAACATAATAAAAAAATGAAAATGTATTAATATATAATAAATGTATGTTTGAAATATTAATTAATACACATTGTATGTATATGAAACGTATATTATAGTATTCAGCAACTAGTAGTGGTAATAATAATAATGAAATCTCAATCGTATCTGAAAAAGAGTAAAAAATCTGGCCTCGAACGGGAAATTAATTCAACCACATTGCTTTATGAATAAAAAAACACTTCCTTTTTCTTTAATAAGCTTATTATTTATATTTCATTGTCAATAAGAACTAAATTTATTCTAATATGTATTTACTATCACATTTAATTATAAAATATTTAGTTACAATTAAATATTTTATTTACACAAAAATTTAATTACTACTATCTTAATTGTTGTCATTATTTAATTTCAAAATGTAACTTTATTATTTTTTTCAAACATTTTCAGGTTGTTTTTATTTAATTCTCGGAAACTTGGGAATAACAGCTGGCTCTCACAGGCTTTGGTCTCACAGATCTTATAAGGCAAAATGGCTGCTAAGGGCTTTACTCTGCTCTTTTGCTAGCATAGCTGGTCAGGTAAATCAAGATTTAGAATTGCATCATTTTGCCATACTAACTTGATATTTATATTCTTGCTGATATCAACCTGTAAACGTTCGAGAACTTCAAAAGAAATCGTGGATAATACATTTTCCAATATTTGTATGTTCTCATTTTTTAAAGTTTTTTAAATTATTTTAAGAGCTACATTTAAATTAAATAGTTAATTAAAAAACAAAACAATCATTAATTGAATGTCTACAATGCAACAAGATTGAATGTCTGTATTTTATTTATTTATTTATTTATTTTGAATGAACTGATAAGTCAAATTGACTCATAAAAGAGTGCTAAAAGACGTAAAACACTTTTCTATTGTAAAACAATTTATAAATTTAGGTTTGAATCTAATTATTTACCGATGCGACTATATTTGTTTCAAATTTTTCATATGTTATAACATGAATTTTACAAAAAAATAAACCTGTTCGGTTTGTTTATAATTGGTAAGAACTCTTTTGCCTTCTTTAATATCAGACATATATGTATATTACAACTTTGTTTTGCAGTCTTGGCTAGCGGAAACAACACGCACAATACAAACTTACATTTTCTTATCGAGCTTATGGAAACACCGTAGAGCAGAGATTGCAGTAATCTAAATATTAACCTTCGGAACTCCGGGATCAGTTCCCAGTAATTCCGGCATCCAAAGAACCTGTTCACAAGGACAGTTAGTGAGGATTCCCTGTAAATCTTAGAATTTGCTATGAGTAGCATATTTTAAGAGAGTACTTTATTACAACACATACATTCTTATAAGGTTTTTATGTGAAACAGATAGGGGAGAGTGGGGATACTTGAGCATAGGGGATACTTGAGCCACCCCTATTATCTCTACAGTTGGTTAATTTTTCTTTCTAAAACTGCCAATATGATAACATATTTATAGTTCTGAACATGTAAAAAAGAAATAACACATCTTGGTACCATTTTGAAAATATAGTGATTAATAGTTGTCTTTTCCCTATCTGAAGTAAATATTTGGGTGCATGGCTTTTTTGTTTTTTTGTAATCAAAATTTTGTTTAAAGTTGCAACTATATACATACATTCAATAAGCATAATTTCAATTGTATTTTGAGTCTAAAATAGTTCTAATAGCTGCATGCTTTATTTAGTAAAACACTGGGAAACAAAAATAGTAATAGTGGGGATACTTGAGCCAATGAGAGTGGGGATACTTGAGCCATGCCTCAACCATCCCCATTAGAAATTAAACATGGGTGAAGCAAACAAAAAATAAAATTCCATCCTTATATTCACTAATAGATATTTTTCTGGATAAAAGGGAGAATAATTTTTCATTTTATTTATTTATTTTTTTTTCTTAAAAAAATAACGACCTAAAAATGTTTAAAAATGTATATTTTTTAAATGAAAATATCTATTTTATTTTTCATTTTGACTAACAAAATAGCCTGTCTAGATAAATGTAAACATAGTTTTCAATTTAACTTTCGTTAAATTAAAATAACTTTTTAAAACGGTTTTACAGGCTATAATATCTAATACTTTAATTAGTTAGGTCCAATATATTAAAATATTTATTTTTTAATATAACGTATTAAGATTAATATTTTATATTGAAATCATAACCTCTGTTGCTGTAACTTTTTTTTAAGTAAGAAAATTGAAGAAAAATTGGTAAAAAGAGCGCACAAAAAACAAGAAAAGCAACAAAAATCCCAGTTCAAACTTACCTGCATGGAGCCAAAGAGGAAGACAAAATCTTTTCCTGTGAAATCAAAAAAGTGTTTGAAATAGTAGAATGATACATCTGGCTTAAATTCCGACAGCTACTAAATTAAAAGCATGAGTTCGACAATATTTTTAGAGGAAAATTCTGTCAATGATGGTGATGATGTGAAAAAAAATCTTTTATTGATGGTTGGTTACTAATAAAATATGCCAGAAAGAAAACTGTAAAAATATTTGTTGGATAAGTGCTTAATATTTTGAAAATGAAATTTGCACGAAAAATTGCAGATTCCAAATTTAAATGGCTCTGAACTGAGGATGTTTCTACCGTCGTTATAACTCAAGTTGAAATTATCCTCCGACAACCAGTTTTAACGACAAAAAATGATCGTATTACAAGCTTTGTTTTCTCAATTGGTTTTGAAGGACTTTACGTTTCATAATTTATCATTTTGTAAAATGTTTGTGCAAAAATAAAGCGAAAAAAATTACTTTTGTAGGTATTTTTCCTTAGTGGCTCAAGTATCCCTTCAGCATGGCTCAAGTATCCCCGCCATGGGGATACTTGAGCCACGATGTAAAACAAAAAACAAACATTTATTATACATAGAAAAATAGTTCAAAATTAATTGAAAGTGGTTTTTAGTTGAAGAAAAAATATCAAATTTTCATTTTCAATATTTTATTTTATTCTAAAAAAATATAAAAAATTTAAAAAAATAAAATTCAAAAAATGGCTCAAGTATCCCCATCTTCCCCTACTCGAGAAATATCTTGGACAATCGTATCCTTCTTCACTATATGTTAAGTGTCTGTGCGCTCCTAGACTTTAAAAGTTACAATAAGTATTTGAAATTGAGCCATGTGCTGCAAGTTACTTGAGATTTTGATTGAGACTTGAAGAAGCAAAGCAAACTTTCTATGTGTACACATTAAACACAAATTTGCACTTAAAATACTCAAACTGGACACAGACATATAAAATGCAGGTTTTACTTGGTTATGCCAACTTGCCTTCATGACTTAAATTTCTCATGGACTTCTAAATACTACCTCTGACAATAAAGTTCGGTGAATAGTCCTGTAATATTAATGTAGATGAAATATTTATGAAACTTACCATACCATCCTTCGAAATAGTCATCTTCCATAACTATGTACCACTGAGATCTGTTATACATGAACTGTGAAATTCGCAAGAAGTCTTCTTTTGGGATGGAGTTCAAAAGCTTCGTCACGTTTCATTGGATGTCAGCAATAGAGTCAAATCTCTTTCAAAGAGAGTTCGAGTGATGAAAATAGGAAGAAGTATGGAGGATTAAGACCTGGCGAGTATGGTGGATGTCCAATTTGCACCGCCCCCTCATGAAATTCTTTCCGTGTGTTGCAAAAGCTTAAAACCAAACTTTAAACTGATCATTTGTTCGTTCCTTTTTCCTGTTCTCAGTTAAGAGCCAACACACTGAATAAGCACTTAGTAAAGCACATCTTACACAGAACATAAACGACTTTCAACTGAACAACAGTGGGGGAAGATGGTCAACACTTCCCTCTATGCAGGTGCAGCGTTTTGTTTCCCCAGTGTTGCCAGATCGGTCGTTCTGAATTCATTCACCGAACTTTTTAATCACAAGTAATACTTGAAGTTTTAATTTGAGATGAATATAGAAATTGATTTAAACTAAGACCAAGGGAAACATATATTAATTGAATGGTTTCGGGAAAAAATAGAATAAAATCAATAGGTCATTTTATCAATTTTATAACATATATTTTTATAACTTAGTTTTCATTTATCTATTGAGAAAATTGAAAATTATTTTTTGCTTTTGAAATATTAAAAAATATATGTATTTACAAATTTTAGACACATTTCAATTTTTTATCTGTGAAACTCAAATTATATAAAGAAAAATTTAGTGAAGAAAACAAATATTTTATTAATACAATTTTTAAAATGATAATAATAATAATAATAATAATAATAATAATAATAATAATAATAATAATAATAATGATAATGCACAATAATTAACATACGTATACTTATATTGTCAATATCGACAATCATTATTTTGCATTTCAATGTAAGGTTATATTGAAACAGCTATCTTGAAATTACTATAATGGTTTTTGTTATTTCTGCAAATTCTTAAAAAAAAAAAAAAAAAAGAAAAAAGAAAAAAAAAGAAAAAAAAAGAAAGAAAAAAGAGTGGTTGAGATCAACATCGAAAGGAGGAATGCATGTAAAAAATGTTCAAAACATCGGAATCACGGTATTCTTTCTCAACCTGGTAATTTTTCTGATAACACAAAAGTGTCAGTGCGTGGATTTGTTAAAAATTGATCTTTTTTTCTGCAAATAAAATAAGGCTTAAGTATGAGAGATGCATAACTCATTTAAAACAAAAGGTTATGGAAATTTTTTGACCTCAATTTTGTTATATAGCTGTCTCAAAAGTTTAAGCACAAGCATAAAATATCGATTTTTAATGAATTATAAAAAGTTAGAATTACTAACATTTTTTTATTTACATATTTCGCAATGTTATTTAAATAAACGATATCAGAAATAGAAAAAAATAAATTACATAATTTAAAAAAATACAATTTAAAAAAAGTTATAAAAAACCGGTCTCAAAAGTTTATGCACAATGTCAAAAACAACCATATTTATAATTTTTGCAGAACTTTTAGTAACAAATTTTTTTTCCATGTTTTCGGATTAGTTCAAATAAACGCGCTTTCGTCGAAATTATTAGTTTTTGTAAGGTTTCTGGGCAAAGAATACCATGCTTTCTCAATAGCCTCTTGGAGTTCTTCAATAGAGTCATACTGCTTTCCATTGCCTAAACTTGGCGGGTTAAAGTATTCCAGACATTCTCAATCGGGTTTAAGTCTGGACTTAAAGTGGCTAGTCAAGTACTTTATCATTTTTCTGAAAAATCCAAAGTTTTGTAGAATGGGATACGTGGATTGAGGCATTGTCTTGCAGAAAAGTTCATTCAAAACCCCCCAAAATGTCACCGAATGGAAGCAAATGGTGGTTTAGGATCTCATAGAAACATTTTTCACTCTTCTCTTCCTTTTAGAAAAGCTAGAGAGGGCTTGCAAATGTCCCAAATGCCCCCTAAACCATAATGGATTTACCGCCTTGCTGCCTGCTGAAAAATGTCCATCGGTTCTTGCGTAAATCATGCCAATACGCCTTCCAAACATCAGGGCCATCTAAGTTCCACTTTTTCTCATCCCTGAATAAAACAGTAAGCCATTTGTCCCCGTAGGTCATGTGTTTTTTAGCTCAGTTCATTCTTACCTGTTTGTGATGTAATTTAAGAGATGGTTTGCGAGCCAATTTCTTTTACATGATGTAATCACACGCTTTAATACGTCTATTTACAGTGTCTTTGGACATCTGTACTCTGAAATTATTTTTAATTTGCCGTATGGGGACATATTTTGTCTAAATACCAATCTCCGTATTTTCCGATCAATCTGAACAGTCGTCATACGTGGTCGTCTGCATCTTGGTTTCGGCTTAAAATTATCATTTCTAGAAAGTACTTTATATGTACATAGCTTTGATCAATTTAAAGCTTTTGCAATTTCAGAAACAGTTTCATTTTGAGATTTCAATTTAAAATCTTTCAAAATCACATTTTGTGAATTCTTTACCATTTGTCATGTTTAAAACATTAGGAAATAATTTCCCCATCTTTTATACTTGTATAAAAGTGCAATATGATGTTATACAACGTCATTACACAATACCAATCCCGTGTTTCTAAAAAAAAATTGCATAAAATGCTTAAACTTTTGAGAGAGCGTTTCTTCAAGAAAAAATAAATAAATAAATAAAAATAAATATATTTTTTAACTACCCAAAATGGCTTATTTTATTTTATTTTGATTCAATGTTGAGTATTTATTGTAAATTAGCATAAAATATTTTCTTCTTCAATTATTTTAAACGAGATTTGCCGAGTGCTTAAACTTTTGAGACAGACTATATATCAATATTTAACATTTTATAAATGTTTTCTCAAAACAGTTTTTTTTTTTTTTTTTTTTAGTTCTTAATGCTTGTAAAATGTAAAGCAATTCTTTTTGCTCATAATGCAAACAAGCTATACTTATTGCAAAACTTTAAACGCGATTTTCTCAAAATGGTTCTTTTTAAGTTGATAACACAAATATTTCGTCAATAGATAAAACAATTTCATTTCTCTTCCTTTTTTTTTCTTTTTTAAACGAACTTTTATATATTTCCCTAGTTTTTCATCGATGCTTTATTTTTAAATGTTCAATCTTTTAACAAAACTCATATTTTGAATTTGGGACATCGCCATTTTGTTAAAAATTTCTAAAAACCTGTTCAAAGGATAGCTAATTACAAATATTTTAATTTGCTTTTTTTTTTCACTCAAATAAACTCACTTAGAGAAATCTTTGATATCATGGTATGATTCAATGTTGAGTATTTATTGTAAATTAGCATAAAATATTTTCTTCTTCAATTATTTTAAACGAGATTTGCCGAGTGCTTAAACTTTTGAGACAGACTATATATCAATATTTAACATAGTATTAGCTACATAATATTGAGAAAAAGACTCCAAAATATTCATTAAATAATAATAATAATAATAATAGAAATTTGGGTTTGTTTAGAAAATTAAACGTGTGTGCTTCAAAATAGATATCTCAATTCCATTCCTAAATGCTTAATATCTTTATAAAATATGTTCATTTTTCGAGCAAAAAATCTCCTATAACCCTTTAAAACAATTTTGAAATACATTAAAAAAAAAAAAAAAAAAAAAAAAAAAAAAAAAAAAAAAAAAAAATCACCAAGAAAACGTAAAAAGTATAAGCAGTGAAAAATCGCCAGAACATAAGTATGATTGAAAGAGAACATTATGCTGTTTGGAAAAATTTCCATCATTTTACTGGAGAAGTTAAGAAAAGATTTCGCGCTTCAATTCACGAATTTTGTGCTTTTTGAGGAAAAAGGACACACGAGAAAACTTTGCTGATAATACGAAAAAAGTACTATGCAGCACAGTTGCCGAAACACCCCTAACATTTGATGAATATTCAGCTTGTAAATGAAGCTTTTCAGATAGTGTTTACGTGTTTCAGTGTTTTTAAGTGAATGTAAGAATTTTTTTAAGTGTGTGAGGGAAAACGTTTAAATCAAAGCAGGATATATATATATATATATATATATATATATATATATATATATATATATATATATATATATATTTTTTTTTTTTTTTTTTATTTATTTTTTTTTTAACGAAATAAAAGCAACTTAGAAATTTTTTTAATTCGCTGATTTTTTAAAAATGTGGTCCGCAATTTATAAGCTGGCAGTTAATAATCAGTAACTTCTAATGCCGAACTATTTCTAATTAAATATGTTTAATTCCCCGATGTTACTTTATCAAAGCTGTAACTTTGTAATCAAACTGCTACCTCCTTACAAAATTCTAAATATTTATTTTTTCTCTTCTAGAACGACATATTTGAATGGTGTCGGGATCACCGTGTTCATCACAAATTCTCTGAGACAGAGGCAGATCCCCACGATATAAAACGAGGTTTCTTTTTTGCTCATATGGGATGGCTGTTGTGCAAGAAGCACCCAGATGTTCTACAAAAAGGGAAAACCTTAAGTTTTGAAGATCTGTTGATGGATCCAATAGTACGCTTTCACAGAAAGTAAGTATATACCAATTTAACTCTTTCGGGTCTGATCAGGGCCTGACTTAGACAGTGGGGGACCCTGGGGCAAACATTATTAGGGGGCCACCCTTCTATCTTAAAATTTTTCGTAAATTATACTGAAGTGACTAAAACTGAAGTTCATAACTATTGTCGTGCACATAAATTTCGTACCAATTACTATTCACATCTATATCCATAATAACAGAAGAAAGACAACTTTAAGAAATTATAGAATACAGTTTTTTTGCGATTACAGGAATATGAGGATGAATGTGAGAGCTTAAGGAGGCACTGGGTACAGAAACAGAGGAGGGTAAGAGAAAAAAGACACTTAAAATTGAAAAAAAAAAGAATTTTGGTCACTTTTGACCATTTTTTTATCATTTGACACTCCATTAATGGAAAAAATTATATATGTCTTTGTAAGGCCCCATTAAGCCGGGGGGGAGTAATTGCCCCGCATTCCCCTGCCTTAGTCAGACCCTGGGTCTTGTGTACTATTAATAGAACATGTCTTTTAATTGCCTATTGACATATGAATATGAATTAAATAATTCTCAAAACATCAATATTCGTTATGTTTCAGACAATGGGATGCTCGTTAAATTCTAACTAATGTATGATAGCTAGTGTTATTTTTATTAACGTAAAATTATTTTTTTTTTCTAAAAAATTGAAAAAAAATGGTTTTGAAAGGTTTAAGATATGGAATTTTAAGATTATGTGAATATACTTGTTAATCAAACAATTTTGATATTGGTACACCATCTCGAGAGCCTACACTCGTCAGCATACGACAGTTCCAAGATAAAATTTAAATAATTGAAGTATTCTCTATTAATTTCTCCCTTACATGCCAATATTTTAAAATAATTATTTTTGAATAGGAAATTTGAAGTTGAATTTTAACTTGATAGTATTTAACTTTTTCGATTACGGTTGCGGTTTAATTATGAAGACACTTTCAATTTCAAAACCGATGAGGATCACCGTCTTAAAAAGAATCTGCATGAGGAATGAACAAGAAAGATAAATCATGTGTCATGCATAGATAATAAAACACTTTCCTACAATTACAGAATATTTAAATGAACCATAATCATTTTATAAGGTAATTTAATATGTATATGAATTAATATTTTAAAATGCATATTGCAGTTGAACAGCTATCTTAAACAATTAGCACCCATTATCGCTACGGACTTTGAATTATTTCGAACAGCCTGGTATAGAATACGTAGATTTCATACTCTTTACATTGTTTGCCTAGAAAATATTCAGTTTTTTTCGTTGTAATGTACAGGAATTTATTTATATTCTACAAGTACATCTTAGCATACCAAATATAGTTAAGCTAAAAATACATAACACAATTAAAAAGTACCTCTAAGCAATGTTCTCTATACACAGCAAAGCTTAAGAATTCTTTTGTACAGTCCCGCGTGTGAGCTGTATAAATTAATACATATCGTGTAATGCACTAAAAATTCGTTATGGAAATGAATCTGAAAACGCATCTGCATCCGTATCTGAAAACGCACATTTAGCGATTATTGATCATAGACAGTACTGTTATTGAATTATATTTTGTTTTCCTGTAAATAAATAAATAAATGCTGTATATATACTCTATTTCCTACAGTAAACATACTTAGCAATATACATCAATTTTATTATCTTTTAAATATTGTAACATTCGTAAAATATACTGCAAATGATTTTCTCTCGTAAACACAGTGCAACAGAATTATTTTGCATTTACTTAATGAATAGAATAAGTGCTATGCATTTTCTATTCTTCATAAATGCTGTTGCATTTTATCTCAATACATATTAATTTCATTATGTTTGAAATATTGTAACTTCATTAAAATGCACTGCAAACGGTTTTTTTCCATATACCAACTTTTACTTGAAATGTTTTGTGTGTACCTGTAAATGTATTATAAATTCTAAGCACTCCATTTTACCTAGTTAATGTCTTATGGTGAACTTCCATAATCAGCATATCAGACATATATCAGTATCCTAGTAGGCAAATCATACTTACATGAGATAGAGTATGGGTAGTCCGATGGTCAGACAGATCGAAGCCATAAATAATTTTCAGCTATGCTTGCAAAGTATTAAACAGCACAAAACTATCAATTTAACCTTCAAACTCGGATATCCATGCAAAAAGAAACATTTAAAAATACGGAAACGTAAAAAAGACTTTTTGTAAATTTAAGCACTTTTTGGAAATGCATCTTTTAAAAATGCATATATGCACCCATGGTCTCGAAAGGATTAAGTCATCCCTCGTTCTTACAAAATTGTTTAATGTCCCTATATCTATTACCTTGTTTTGTATCCATATTTCAGGTACTATTGGCCTATGATGACTTTCTTCTGCTTCTTCCTGCCAACCATAATCTCTAAATGGTGCTGGGGAGAATCCTGGTGGAATGCATTTTTAGTCTCTGGAGTGACGCGATATTGCCTGAGCTTACACATTACTTGGTTTGTGAACAGTGCAGCCCATTATATAGGCAACAAACCATTTGAAAAATACATCGAAGCAAGAGAAAATCCTTTTGTGTCATTTATTGCTGTTGGAGAAGGTTGGCACAATTATCATCATGTCTACCCTTGGGATTATGCTGCCAGTGAATTAGGATATACTCTAAATATCACCAAGATGTTTATTGATTTTATGGCTTTGATTGGTTTAGCATATGATCTAAAAAGTGTTGATCCAGAAATGGTGCGAAAACGTAAATTAAAAAGTGGAGATGGTAGCCGTCGGTGAAATACTTTCTTACAATTTGACAATGTATGAGAATATGAAATAATAGCATTAAACTATGGTGCTTCTGCCTCGGATAAAGACAAACTATTTTTTTTTTATTAATATGTATAATGGCATTAAAACTTATTGATTATTTATAGCTCTTTATTTGACTAAGTAAAATTACAAGGTTAAGTTTCCCATCTGATGTTTAATTTTTAATTATTAATAAATATTTAAGGAACAATGTAACGTGCCCTATTATCGTCCTCTAGTTACTTTTAGGTCCCTGGAAGTTTAAATTTTCAATGAAAACCACCAAATTTGTATTTTGTATAGACTAACTATTCACACATGTGGAAACATGGACAAATGTTGTACAAAAAACTTTAACAATACGAAAAATTGTTTCTTAAAAAGTACTTCAATATGAAAAAAATTAAAAAATGTTCCAACTTCGTCCCCCTGAAAAAAAAAGCCAAGGATTAATTTTAACTAAATCAAAATTTATTTCAAAATAAATAATTAACTTAATTTACCTTAACCTAAGGTACAAAGAAATGTGCTATTAATCATAATAGTAAATAATAGGATCAATGATACCATAAAAAAAATTATCCATCCAAGCATGAGGAATATATAAATTGTGGATTGTTTTTGGCTCCTGAGCATGTTTCGTGTGACCATGTGCAGCACTGAAGGCACTGAATCCATTTTCCCCCATGTTTATCATTTGAAAAACGCTTCAAGCAAGTTGGGCACTCTGCATCATTGTCGTCATCATCGCTTATATTGTCATCATGAGAAATTTCAACAAAAGATTCACTTTCGTCATCAATGATGTTAGGTAGGTCATGTTTGGACTTTTTATAAGGTGGATTCTTTCCCCTTCTCCATGAGTCTGGTAGTTGTCAGAAGTTTTTTTTCAGCTGAGCGTTTCGTTTTCGCCTAGGAATTTTCACTTGTTTTTTATGCAGAGACCTAATTTTCGATGTTGCTCAACCTTTTCGGGCAGAAGTTGCTGGTGTGATCAGTGGCACTTCTCTGATCTCTTATTAGAATGAACTTATTTACAAAACTTGAAACAAATTCTCAAGATTAAGTCTATAGGTATCTACTTTCAAAATTGCAGGCTCATTATTTATCAGGATTTGACAGTGCTGAAAAGTGTTCCTAATTTCGTCCCCGGTACGAAAATAAGAACTAAAAGGGGGACGAAATTGGAGCAACGCTGCTTCCGAATATAGCGATGCTCCAGTTCTTGTAAAATAAACTGAACATTCTAAAAATCATTATATGGTACTGTTAACATCTTACCTACGTAGAATATAAGTAATAAATTGGAAATAAATACTTACTGTAAAATAAATATCGTTTTACAAATGACGTAGCAAGAACTTAGATCTTCTAAAAATAGGAAATCCGACTTTCGGGAAAAAATCTTCATGGAAAAGTATGACCTATACTATTATGCTTAAACTCTTAGAGTTTTAGGATAATTCCTCACGTATTTTTCTAAATGTTCAAAAAAAAAAAAAAAAAAAACTAAAATTGTAAGTGACAGGTTACTTTTGGCTTTTTAGCTCACAGGCTATCATAGCCTGAGAGCTTATGTGCCCGTCCGTTCTGTATGTATGTTCGTACGTGCGTTCGTGCGTAACGCGATAACTCATGATAAAAATATCGGATCCACTTGAAATTTTGTATATAGGTATATCCTGATAAGGCGCTTCCCTGATTAGTTTTTGGAGTTCATTCGATATGTATAAGAGAAGGAACGGGAGGCTCATGTCCCTCCCCTTAAATGATATAAACGGGATTTTCATGCAGAATTAACAGTTTTCGTTCAAAATTTAGATATGGGATCATTCTGATGAGGCGATTCCGTGACTGTTATTAGGTGTTCATTGAATAAGTATAAACAGGGGGAACGGGGGGGGCTCATGCCCCTCCCCTAATTGATATAAACGGGATTTTCATACAGGACTAACAGTTTTCCTTCAAAATTTAGATATGGGATAATTCTGATGAGGCGATACCATGGCTGTTATTATGTGTTCATTGAATAATTATAAACAGGGGGAACGGGGGGCTCAAGCCCCTCTCCTTAATTGATATAAACGGGATTTTCATGCAGAATTAACAGTTTTCGTTCAAAATTTAGATATAGGATCATTCTGATGAGGCGAGTCCGTGGCTGTTATTAGGTGTTCATTGAATAAATATAAACAGGGGGAACGGGGGTTCTAATGTCCCTCCCTTTAACTTGTATAAATGGATTTTTCAAGCAGAATTGTCAGATTTCGTTCAAATCTCTGAATAGTTTTGGAAGTTTAATGGTTAAGTATAAAAGAGGAGAATAACTCCACTTAAATTATATAAATGCTAAATGGGTTTTTATTAAAAATTATCCAATTTGCTCTGAATTTTGGATATAGATTTTTTATATAATAAATCATGTCCTTGATAGTTTAGGAGGTTAAATGATTAAGTATAAAAAAGGAGAAAAGGGAGATGTGTTTCTCCTTCTTAATTTTTTTTCGAATGGAATTAACGAAAATACAAGTCTGTAATGTACAATTAGTATGCGTAGTCTGTGAGCTCAATGCTATCAGTTTAACTGGGCAATATTCTTTTTATTAGTGTTTATGAGCATTATATTCGTACATTTCTTATGTCGATAAAATATCAAAAAATGCATTTTAAATAAAAGATGCGAGTGGAGTTATAAATATCGCACAAAATCTCCATAAGTTGAAATTTAATTAATAAACTTTAATTGGCAAAATCTTTCTAAAATAATTAAATGATTACCCAGAAAAAGGAATTGATTAAAACTACAAAACATGTTTTGTTGAGTACATTTTGGTTGTTCTAAGCTAATTTTTTAGTTAAAGTAAAAATTCAGTTTTGTTGCTCAAAAAAAAAAAAAATAAATAAATAAATAAAAAATAAATAAATAAATAAATAAATAAAATAAAAAAATAAATTTAAAAAATTGTTAACTCTTATAAAATCTTAGCAACATTTTATCAATTTTATTTGAGTCTTATTGTAGTCTTGTATTTTCAATTTGCAATTCCAACAAAATTTTATTGTTTTTAGTTTTTATTGTTTTAGAGTAGCCATAACTCTCTCACGTAATGTTGTTTAATTGACTAATTAATAATTTAAAGCTTTAACGTAATTTTTGGATAATAAAAACTTTTCAAATTGAGACTGATTAATGACGTTATTATTAAGTTATTATTCATTTCAAATGAATATTGTAAACAAAAAATTGAAAAAAAAATCAACAGTATTTTTTTTGTTTGTTTGTTGTTGTTTATTCAAACAAAATTTCCAATGACCCATATTGGGATCAATAGAAATTTTTTTCCTTTAGAAACTGAAAATCTCACGAATTCTTAATTTGCGACGTAAATGGGTAATACAAATTTAAATTTCAAACACTTATATTTAGAGATAGATTTTAATTGTTTAATTAAGGTAAGGCTATATCAAGAGAAAAGGGAAATTTTGAATAGATGTGTAGAGAGAGGAGGTTCTTCTGGAAATTTACTGTTTATACACAAATTGGAGAATTTTTTTTCTGTTCTCATAGATTATACAGTGCGTGTCAAAAGTTTAAGCACAATAGGAATTTTAAGATAAAACTTTAAATATTCACTTTATTTCAATATCTGTCTTATATATGTTACTAATATCTATTTTAACAACATATTCATTGAAATTAAGTTTTAAATTTTATTTCAAAGCATGGAGTTTAAGAATAGAACAAAAGTAACCATGTCAAAAGTTTAAGCACAAAATCGGTTTTATGCAAATTTTACAATCTGACGTAAGCGATTGTGCACGAAAATAATTTCTGGGTGTATAAGAAGCAGTCAGTTGTTGTTTTTGAGTTGGTGTAAAATGCCTAAGTCGAAAGAATTTTCAGAGAAGGAGGTGATAAAAGTCTGGAGTGTAAAAGACAAATGTAAGTATATTTCTGAAATCGCAAGTGCATTAAAAAGATCAAAACGAGGTATTCATAAAATTTTAGCTCGTGGTAATGATTTCAAACAAAAATTTCGACCAGGAAGGTCACGAATAACTAGTTTGAGCGAAAAAAGCCGCATCAAAAATTTGGCTTCAACTGCTAATTACTTCCTTTCGCAAATAAAACATGCAATTGGAGAACAAATATCGAAAAAAACTGTTCATAGAAGAGTTTTGGAATTCAAATTCATCAAATACCGTAAAATGGCTCAATTACTGTTTCTCAAACGACACCATAAAGAAGCTAGATTGCAATGGGCAAAGCGCCTATGTCATTTGGTGAAGAGTGGCTGAATGTGATATTCACAGTGATGAAAAAAATGGAACCTCGATGGCTCTGATGGGTTTAAATATTATAGACATAATCTCTACAAAGAATTTTGGAGTGTATTTTGCCGACAACATTATGGTGATTCTGTTATGGTATGGGGGCTATTTCTTTCAATGATCAGACATCTCTAGCATTCATCAGTGGTCGTGAAAACTTTGAAAACTACCAAGAAACACTTGCCAATCATTTGCTTCCTGTTGCCGAGGTTTTTAGGGGGAGAAAAATGGCTATTTCAACATGATAATGCTTCCATCCATACCTCAAACTCAACTTCATCGTGGCTTAAGTCGAAAGCAGTGTGTGTTTTGAAATGGTCGGCAATTAGTCCTGATTTAAACTTTATAAAAAATATGTGGAGTATTCTTACTCATGCAGTTTATCCAAATGGAAAGCAGAAATTTGAAAGATGCCATTAAGAACGCTCGGTTTAAAAATGAACCAGAAACAATACAGAACCTCATTTTAACGGTGGAAGACCGTATATTTAAAATAATTCAGCAGAAAGGAGCAATAATCAAGTATTAATTTTTTTTTTTATTCTTGTTCTGCTAAAGACTAAAAAATCACTGTGCTTAAACTTTTGACACACTAATTTTTGTTGTTTTGATAAATTTTATTATTTAAGATAAATTTTATAGCATAAGTCTGTTAAATATATTTTTAAAACTACAATTTGTAGGTTATGTGAAAAGGAAAGTAACTTTCACTCATTAATAAAGTTTTACTTTGAAATTTTCTGTTGTGCTTAAACTTTTGAGTCGCACTGTATAATAAGCTTCTTATAAGAGCTCACTAAAATTCAAATACTTAAAAGGTTACGTCAGTTAAAAGCAAACATAGGCCAGTTGTGAAACACAGCTGCACACATATAGAAATCTTTTGTTCGTAGGTGTAAATCGAGAAATCGTGACTAGCTGTAAGTTGCAAAATGCAACTATTAACTAAAAAGGTTTACATTCTTTATCTTTAGTTAAAATCTCGAAAGCGTTAACTGAAATATCATTTTTCAACGCGCCGTGTAAAGTACATTAAATGGTTCATCCAATAAACTCTCTTTCAGTTTCGAAATTAAAGATTATTCCTTTTGTGCGGCCGTGAATTTTTCATATTATGTTATGTTTTAATAAAACCCTAGTCATGTGACTGTCATCAACAGTTCCGAGCTGACAACTTCATTTTTTATATGCCAGGCGACCACGTTGGTACTTAATGTTAACCAGGTGATAAATCGCCAAATATTGTCATATCGCCATCATTTCATCGATATAATAGTCCAAGTAATGTGACTGCCATAAACAACTACGAGCTGCTTCCATCACTTTTCATATGCAAGGCTTTTATTTTGATTAAAAAATCTAAATTATTTTTTCGAATAAAACTACATAAAAGTTGTCATGATCACAAAGAATTCTTCATATTTTATGCTAGCCAGGTGCAAATCTCGCCAATAGCATTTTTAAACTTGACAGTTGGCCATTTTTTTTTTTTTTTTTTTTTCGCGTAGTAAAATAAAACAATACTTTGAAATTGAAATTAAATATAATACATTGTGGCATTATTTAAGAATTTATAAAGAATTTAAAAAAAGGAAAGATGTGAAATCCATAATTTTTTTATGTTTCAGGTTTAAAAGAAAAAAATCCCTGTCGGCTTTGCCTATAGGCGGAGGTAGATTTCGAAGAGTGCTCATTTCAACAACAAAAAATAAATTTGATTACAGATAAACCCAGTTTAACAACTTTATTTGTCCTCTTTTAAAAAATTTTTAATTTCTTTTTTCTGTAAGAACTGGTTTTATCAGAATCATCTTAAGCTAAATTCGGATCAAACGCCCATTTTGACAACATATTTTGAAATACTTCTGACTTTATTAAAAAATCGACTAATACAGTACATTATATAGCTCCTAAATAACAAAAGACTGTCAATTGAATGCGTTTGAGAGCAAAATGGAATTTAAAAATGAGTTATAAAATAACCAATTTTGAATACAACCTCAATTCCTAATCATGATAGCTTCGGGAAATTTTGCGCGAAGTACTCACTTTTACAGTATTTTTAAAAATATATTCAGCCTTTATCAAAAAACTGACTAATGCGGGGCATTATACAGCTCCTATATAAGAGAAGCTGTTAATTGGATGCGTTTGAGAGCAAAACTAAATTTAAAAATGAGTCAGAAAAAACGCAATTTGTTATTTCAATACTTCCTCAAATTTTTCAATCACGATAACTTCTCGAAATTCCGTTCAAAATACCCTTTTTGGCAGCCTTTTTTGAAATATATTCTGTCTTTATCAAAAAATTGACCAATGCATCACATTATACAGTTCCTAAATAAGAGGACTTGTCAATTGGATGCGTTTGAGAGTAAAAATGGATTTAAAAATGAGTCAGAAAAAACGCAATTTGTTATTTGAATACTTTCTCAAATTTCCTATCACGGTCACTTTGGGAAATTCTGTTCAAAATATCCTTTTTGGCAGCCTTTTTTGAAATATATTCTGTCATTATCAAAGAACTGGCCAATGTTTCATATTATATAGTTCCTAAATAAGAGGAACTGCCATTTAGATGCGTTTAAAATAAAAAATGAATTTAAAAAACGATTCAGAAAGTAAGCAGTTTGGATTAGAGGTTTTTTTCTCCAACTCCAATTTTGTTTAATTTATTTTTGCTATACGAATTGGTCCTATAAAAAACTTGTCAATATAAAAGTTGTAGGTATTATTAAGAAGATGTAAAATGAATTTAATTGGATTTGATAGTTTAAGAATTGACAAAGTTTTAGATTTTTTTTCTTTTTCCCAAACCCCCTTTTTATTTTGATTTTAATTTTTTTTTACCGATAAGAGTTAGTCCTATCAAAAACTTGCAAATACAAAAGTTTTAGATAATTTTGAGAATATTTATAAAAAATTTAAATGGATTTTATATCTGGGAAATTGACAAAATTATTATTTTTTTTTCTACCAAAAACCCTATTTTTTTCGTCCCTTGAGCCCATTTTTAACTTTATCAAAAATCTGTCATGCATAAACTTTTGGCCCATTATTTAGAAGCAATATAAACTTTAAACTGATTCGATATCTATTTTCATTAAGAAGTTATGGGTTTTTTTCTGTTTTTACAAAAATGTCCCCTATTTCGACCCCCTTGGTCCGATTTTGTCCATTAACGAACTTAGCCGAGATTTTATCCCCTTTGATTTTATGTACCAGTTTGGTGGAGTTTGGTGAAGAATTATAGAAGTTATCGTGTCCATAAAAAAGTGAGATATATATATAGATAGATAGATAGATAGATAGATAAACTGGCGCGAATGCAATAGGAAGTATTTCATTGCGAAATCTACCTAATAATGCATTTTTAAGTGAAAGAGCGAAAGGATTATTTTTTTAACGAAATAAAAAAGAATGTGATCGGAACAGTGTTTGGCGATGCATCACCTGTGCCCCGTTAACATATAAATAAATAACTCTTGATTTCTCTATCAGAATCTTCCAATTTGGCGAAAGAATGAGCGAGTAAATTGTACCGTGAATCAAAGTAACATGATACATTGCTTAGCATACATTTAAGTTAGGCCAAACTTGTGGCCAAGAGCGGCTCATGTTAAAACAATGATGATAATAACAATATTTTTAATCCATATTGAAGTTTTCCTCTGACATACACTCCCACAAAAAAAAAAAAAAAAAAAAAAAAAAAAAAAAGGAGGGGGACTAAAAAAATTACCCTTTTTACAAATGACTACCATTTTATGAAAATTAGTTCAATTTTACTAAAAATAGGCGCTCGAAATCAGTTTATGGATTTTTGGAATAGTTTTTTTTTTATTAATTTGTAAAATGAATATATATTTTTTAATATAATTATAAACATTGCAAACTGAAGATTTCAAAACAGTGGAAAACCGAATAAAGAAATGACTCCTTTTTTCTCCGCTTCTTGAAGCCCGAGTCGATTTAACTATTCTAAATAGAATAATAGAGAGAAAAATACCAGACCACGCTTATGTAATTTAAGCTTTCTACCAGCAAAGTCAGTTTAAAAAATACGCATGTCAGTCATTTAAAAAATTAATTTCTTTTTTTTTTTATTCGTGCAATTTCCCACCATGTTTTTCGCAGTGTGCATCGACTAAACTTATCAAATACGGAAAAATGGAAAATATCCGCATAACCATCGTATCTTCAATTTAACACTAGCACGCCGGGAAGCTGTCAATTCAACATCGGTCACTGGACTAATTGGCGATTCGAACCAGAAAAATATCCAAGAAATAAGTTGCAATGAAATGAGCTAAACAAATAAACTAAATAATTTCAAATTATTTTTCTGGTTTTAAGTATATTTTATAAAATTTCTTTGAGATTTTTCTGGTTCGAATCGCCAATTAGTCCAGTGACCGATGTTGAATTGACAGCTTCCCGGCGTTCTAGTGTTTAACTGAAGATGTGGTAAATTGAAGATACGATGGTTATGTGGATATTTTCCATTTTTCCGCATTTGATAAGTTTAGTCGATGCGCACTGCGAAAAACATGGTGGGAAATTGAACGAATTAAAAAAATTAAATTAATTTTTTAAACGACTGACATGCGTATTTTTAAAACTGACTATGCGTAAAATGGCTGACTATAATATTTGCGTAAAATTTCCCGGCGCTCTAGTGTTAAAAAAATATAAATAATTTGAAAAAAATTATTTTTCTAATGCCGTTTCGAGGTTTTTGCTTTTTTGTCTTTTCATTTCCAAAACTCATTTTTGCTGCTACTTTTTTTTTAGTCTTTGGAGATGCTTAAAAATCTGCATCGACTTTGGAGATAAAAATACGAAAAAAATGTAGAATAGAGAACCATAGTTACATACATTTTCCTTTTAAAAGGCATAAAAAGTGTTAAAAAAGAAATAAATAAATTACACTTAAAAAAATCATTTCCGAAACCCACGTTAGAAAATTTAATTTTTTCATTAATTTTTAAAAATCCGCATACATTTTCTTGTTCGAAATATGAAAAACATACCCATTTAAACCCTTGAGCTCTGCTGGTAGAATTTTCTACCACACAGTTTTAATTCCAAAATGTCCCAATGATACCAGAAAATTTGACTAAATTTACTTCAAAAAGGTTTAATGCGTTTTTTCGTGTTTATGGTTAAACGGTTTTTTCTTTACAAAATACTGGTGCCAGTGTGACATTTGGAATTTCGAAGAAATTTATACCCCAGAGCTCAAAGGGTTACATAGCATTCATTTATAGTCTAAGAGCCCGTGAATGGCAGACATTCGTTATTTTATAAAAGCTGAAACTTTCTCAGCGGAGTCTTCCAACAAAGATAGGAACGATGGGTAATTATAAAAATTTGGACTATGGTGGCTTTGGCAGTTAACAACAGGTAGCAAAGGGGTAAAATATACCAACTTACTTTCGTCATTTTATAAAGCATAATTTTTTTTTATATTTATTTTAAAATGATATTAGAAATCACGTCCTCCATTGGCAGACACTTCCTATGGTGGCAACCCCTGACAGACACCACAACTTCAATAAATTGAAATTCTACTTTCGTCATTTTATAAAAGCTGAATTTTATATATGTTACTTGGGTAACTACTAGAACATGTTTCCTCAGTTGCTAGAGAGTTTTAGTGCTTCCAACCCCCGCCAGACAGACATATACGGCGGCTTTTCAATACACTAGAGTCTCTGTATAGTCCGGTGCGAAACGGACATTTTCCCCTTTTTCTCTTACCTCTGAAATTGGCGACAGTTATTTAAGGTTGCTGCATTGAAGAGAAAGCGAAGAAGGAAAATCCCATACATTTCACTATTTTAAAAAATATATATGTAGATATTTTTAATTAAAACTATGTACATCTAATGAATTTTGCTTTTTATAGTATTTTCTATGTTAATTTTGACACCGTAAAACATGATTTGCATCCTAGTCTGAATAAAAACTGACTTCTAAAATTCTAAAAAAAAAAAAAAAAAGATTAGATGGAAATTGTTTTACGCGCAAACGGATATTTTCTATCAATACTTATTTTTTCATTTGCTTAGCATATAAATGACGTTGAATTTATACTTTAAATATTAAAAGACTCGATTAGACGAGTTCATAAAAATCCTTTAATGCTTGATTTTTATCTTATTAAAATTTCACTGAAATTTTAAGAAGATGAAAAGCTACGAACCCTATAAAAGGAAATTTCGTAAATACTGAATTTGAATAAGAATTGCGCCAAATTAGTAAACTATAGCCAAATTGCCAATATTTATGATTTCTTATTTTTGTCGTCAAATTTTGCGATATTTTTCCATATTTCGCGATAAGTGTTTCAAGCTTAGACAGAATTCGAAGCTAGCGTTCATTAATACTCATAAATAGATAACTCATTTTTAGTTATTTGGAAAATAGTTGTTATCCTCGGTAGAGAATTGGGAAATCCGAAGTATATCTGAATGTTTTTATTGGTTGAATTGCGCATTTTATTCGTTTTCCGATTGGTCCATGTCTAATGTCCAAAATTGGAATACTTCTGTTGCCACAATGACAAAAAAGTAATAAAAACTTTAAATAATAATAATAATAATAATTTGAAAACAAATGGTCATAAAAATTTCAAATGAATTTCATTTAAAAGTGCATGTTTTTTCTCTATGCAACAGTATAAAAATTTAAAATGTGCAATGTTTAGAAGTTGAAAAATTTTGCAGTTAAAAAAAATTGTAAAACTGAAATTTCATTTAAAATTATTATATGATGTGTCTAGGAATATTAATGTTTAATCCATGTCATATGTAAAGGAGGCAGTCAGCCTGATTAACTCCATGAAATAAAAATGCACATTTTAAACAGTTCAAGTTATATAACAATAAACTACTGTTTTTTTTTTCGTTTTTTTTTTTTTTTATCAATGGTCTATTAATATTAATGCTTAATGCATGGCGTATGACTCGTTATGATCATTCTAAAAATTATGTTCATTATTATTATTAATTTAATTATAGAATTCCTTTTTAAGTCTTTAAAATTTTAGTCTTTCAAAATATTTTCCAAATAGTCGTTCTAATTTGTTAAATTACATTTTTTTTTCTTTCATTGTGGTCTTTTTCAAAATGTCAACAACCGTAGAATTACATGCAACAACCTCAAATAACTGTCGCCAATTTCAAAGCCAAGGGGAAAGGAGGGAAATGTCCATTTCACGCCGGACTATACAGAGACTCTAGTGTATTCAGAAGACGCCGTATATGTCTGGGGGGGGGGGGTTGGAACTACCAAAACTGTCCGACAACTGAGAAAATATCTTCTACTAGTGACCCAAGTAACCTGTATAAAATTCAGCTTTTATAAAATGACGAAAGTAGAATTTCATTTTATTGAAGTTTAGAGGTGTCTGTCAAGGGTTGCCACCATAGGAAAAGTCTGCCAGTGGAGGACGCGATTTCTAATATCATTCCAAAGGAAATATAAAAAAATTACATTTTATAAAATGACGAAAGTAAGTTGGTATATTTTACCCCTTTGCTACCTGTTAACTGCCAAAGCCACCATGATCCAAATTTCATAATTACCCATCGTTCCTATCTTTGTTGGAAGACTGCGCTGAGAATGTTTCAGCTTTTATAAAATAACGAAGGTCTGCCATTCACGGGCTCTTGCTCTATTACCTTTAAAATCAAATCTTCCATTTGAAAAAATAATATCCCTTATATATATATTTTTTTTCTTAACAAATTAACATGTCTATGCACTTGAACAGTTTATACACACCACAGGTAACATATACATACATTTGAACAATTTATACGCGCACATTAGGTAACACAAACATACTCATTTTGACATATTTACAAATTCATTTTTTAACAGAAATATATGAAATTGGAATGCCTGACTATGGAAGCGATTTCGAATCGAACTTATTTTTCCATTTTATGATAGTTAAATTACGTATCCGGTTCTAAGTTATTTCGATCACGTGATCACCCGTTTTTCTCCTGCTTTTCGACTGGTTCTTCTGCTTTTGTCGGGAAATGTGCACAAAAATGTCAACTCTGAAAGCTTGTTATGAAAGATTTATTGTGTTTTTTTTTTTTTTTTTTAACAGAATATTGAGTGCAATTAGACGGTTTTTGGATAACAACACCTGCTATTTTCATGCATTTCTGAACATAAATTAAAGCATATGTCACAAAGTTGCCCTTTTTGATTTAGGAACACCCTTAAGGAATAATAAAATTATTCTCTATTTACAAATTTGTAAAACAGCTTCTTTGAGAAATGGTCAGAAGTTTCTTTTTCTTTCTTTTCTTTTTTTTCTTTCTGTATTAAAACACTTCTTCTATATTTGGGATTAAGGATTTCTTAAATCAAACTAGTCGTTGGAGGCCACCGTAATACTTACCCATCATACATATGCATAATAGAAAATGTGAAAATAAAACATGTGTAACTTATTTATAAAATGCATCGCAATTCCAAAATAAAAATTTTAACGCATATTTAAAGTTTTAATATACATATTAATGATTTATTAATGAATTGCTGATGAGCCAATTTCGACAAATTATATAAAACGCCAAAATCAAGTAATACTGGATTGCGTAAAAGAAACATCCTTATAACTCCAAAAATAATAATCGTATTAACAAGCAATTTACTGCGTCGGATAAAGCGTCTCATTTTCAATTAAAATATTTCTTTGAATTCAAATGTGAATGAAATACAGGGTCATGAAAAATCATAGAATGTGAAAAATAGCATTACACGTATCTCAGCAACTAATAATCCGATCGACTTCGTTCTTTATGCAAAATTTGTGTTATTTTATTGCCTTTTATATCCACTCCTTAAAATAAAAAATTTCGAAAATTTTTATATATGTTTCATCAGAATGAATTTTTAGAGAGTCCGAAAAAAATAGTTCCGGATAATCGAGGTTACTGATATTAAATAGGCTTCGTCCCATTCTTACATACTAAGTACATACAAAATTTCAAGGCTCTATCTCAATTTGTTCGGGAGATAGAGCGGTTACAGACAGACACACAGACACACAGACGGACGGAAATTTTTTTTTTCTAAAAATATGTTTTTCGGAATCTCCACTATCTAAAACGTGTAAATCCGTCAAAAAATTTTTTTCGATTTTCAAAACGATTGCAAGACTTACCCTATACTACGTATGATGGGTAAGTAAAAGGGGTCACACATTCTTTAATTTATTTTTGTTCGTACAATGCATGAAAATTGCAGGTGTTATTATTCAGAAACTGTCTAATTTCACTCAATTTTCTGTTTTTTTTTTTTTTTTTTTAACGCAATAGATTTTTTATAACAAGCCTTCAAAGTTGACACTTTTGATCACATTTCCCGACGAAAGCAGAAAAACCGGTCGAAAAGCAGGAGAAAAACGGGTGATCTTTTGATCGAAATAGTTTAGAACTGGATATGTAATTTAATTATCATAAAATGGAACATTAAGTTCGATTCGAAATCGCTTCCATAGTCAGGCATTCCAGTTTTATATATTTCTGTTAAAAAATGAATTTGTAAATAAGTCAAAACGTTTTGCGCTTGTGGAGCAGAGCAGTTAAGAACACCCTTAAAGCTTGTTAGAATTATTTTATCACGAAGTGACGCGTCATTTTCTTCCTCTAAATGCAGCATAAAGAACGTAGTTTTAGTTGTGTCATGGCTCATCTTCTTTTGTTTCTTAGCATCTTCTTCATCGCTCTTTTCAAAATTCATACCTAACGCTATTGCTACCATTTCTTCATCAGTTACATACTCGAAGACTGGATCTAATCCTGTATAAATCAGTTTTAATTTGTCCTAAATTGTTAATACAGCTCTTTTCCTTTTTTTTTTTTTTTTTTTTTTGCAACATTATTCAAAATTGAAATTTAGACTTGCGGGTAATCAAGAGTGTACTATAATATGGTTTTTATCTGCGGATGGGTTTGGGTTACAGGGGTCATGATCAACGAAAGATCTGCAATCAATAGATTCGCAAAGAATTTTCAGAAATTATAGCATAGAAAAAAATGTACTTTATAGGTAGTATTTCTTACAAAATCTACCTAAAAGACAGTGGTGAAATTCATCTTGGAAAAAAAAATATTGCATGATTGATGTCGGAATGGTAAAAATTTGGAAATGATTCACTCGAAAGTAATTATTATAACAATATAAGTTTTAACAGGAACGAAAAATCATGCGTTCAGCGTAGATTATGAAAGGCTTTCCAACACATTCAGAATACTTTAACAAAATTTTATAATGTGTTAATTAAAAAATGACTAAATACACAATTTAAAAAATCCGTAGTGTATTTGAAAACCCAATTTCTAAAATTACTATAAATAGTAAAAAAAAAAAAAAAAAAAAAAAAAAAAAAAAAATTAGAATTTTCTTTATGTAGCCCCTGTATATGATCTATAGATTCACATAATGTGGTAAAATTTAGCTCAATTAAACATATAGCACAGTTGAAATTTCCCCTTCAGCACTACCATCATAAATGAATATACTCATTAGACCTTTTCTGTAGCCCTATATTTGATTCATAGAATATATATACGCATAGTAATATTCAAAAGCGTATTGTTAAATTTCAAGAAGGGAATTATAAATTAAAACTCATTTCCAGCAACTATCCTTTATATGCAGTAATGTAGCTAAATACTTTAATGTGTCCCAGTAAATGAACAATAAACTATATGCACACCGGACTCTAGAGTTAGTATTTTGCAGTATACCTATATTATATACATAATTTTCAATATATTTTAAAATTGTGTAACATTATTAAAATACACCAGAAACGATTATTCCCCCATAGGCCATAATGTAGCGTAATTCTTTTGAATGTTCTTGTAAATGAACAGTTAATGCTACATATTTCAAATTAAGTATCGGATAGCCACCGTAAACACCAATAATATAATACAATTTCACGGCAATCTTATCACGTTTACGCGGATAAAAACATGGACGGGTAGACAAACAGACGGACCGAATTTATAGAAGACAATTTATAAAATTTATTTACCAACAAGTCGGAAATTACACGTCAAGCGTAGCAAATGAGTTCGTTCGCACTATAACGGCAATTTAGAAATATTAATATCTTGATGTAACAGTATGCAGTACTTCGGATACAGTATGGTAGCCGAAATCTTATATGCGCCTTTATAAATACTGTCTGTAATACAGAAAGTAACTTGTAGAAAAACTCAGCAACGTATATCAATTTCGTAAGATGTGGAATAGTTTAATGTAATTAAAATGTGCCCCAAAGAAAGTTTCCCCCTCTATCATTATACAGTGGAATATAATGTGATCTTGTAAATTCATAACGAATATTCTTTGTACCACACATTGTACAGAGTGTATATTTTAGTATGTACTTCATAGAGGCATATCAATTGTATTATGTTTGAAAGAGTCTAACATCATTAAAATGCTCTTGAAACTATTTTTTTTTCTCATTTGTAGTAATTTAACGGAATATTTTTTATTCTCCTTGTAATTAAACTATGCATCCGACTTTCATAAAATTTGAAATGACTCGACAAAATTATGCAAGAACTGCATATTTTAAATTTCTAATAATTGTTTTGAGTAGTTTCTGCTCTGTTATATGCCAATAGGGAAACGGATAAGCTGAACGAAGACTATATATAGGTGCTAAATATTTACAAAATTACGAACCCACCTGGACCTCCACGTTTTCAACTTTGATGGGGAAAATAAATATTTCAGAACATCGTTAAAGAAATTTTTAGATATTATTCGTATACTGGCATTAAGCAACTAAAATGCTTAACAGCTGGAATTGAAGTAAAGAGTAAATAAAATGAACTTCCTGTTAATTGTGTAAAAATGAACATAGAATGAAAAGAATAAATTGAATTTCATGCACGTGCGACTTTGCTGTTGAATTCTGTTGACTCTCTAGTTTCAGTGAAATAAAAATATATCTCGCTAAACTCGCAAAAATGCATAATTAATCGGATTAATTCTAGAGCCATTTTCCTTCTATCATGCGCTCCTCCCCTCCTCTCTTTTCTTTTTCTTAGGTGAAGCATTTAACTAGGAGTCACATAAATAATCATTTTTCGAAACTTTTGCATGCTTCGGAGATAAAAGCTCTACTCCAACTTTAAACACTAAAAAAATTACGAAAAATATTATAGAGTGTTCTAAAAAAGACGCAAAATCTTAAAAG
Organism: Maratus speculifer; assembly: GCA_964019185.1. Taxonomy (NCBI): domain Eukaryota; kingdom Metazoa; phylum Arthropoda; class Arachnida; order Araneae; family Salticidae; genus Maratus; species Maratus speculifer. The sequence goes on along the minus strand of OZ025291.1, from coordinate 133,646,349 downwards.
TCCAATAGTTGTTCAAGTATAATAAAGATGAAATAATTGACATTTTTATAAGACCGTAGTTTGCGATACACATACATTTAACGTCAGAATTTAAAAAAAACCTTTGACTGCCCAGCCAAAGGGTAATATTGTAATGTTGTTTTCTCTGAAATTTATTAAAAATATTAAAAAAAGATGTTTCTTTCTAACCTGAGACAAAATATGTTATTACCTATAGGTGTGTAATTTTTGAGAGTATTAATTCTAACTTAATTTGACGAAACTGGGTTTTATTTGTAGAATTATATTAATTTAAATTTTACTTATGTTGCAGTGAAACCTGCAGCTTAGTGTGCGAAAAAATCCCGTCGCGCCAGTCAGGAGGTTTTTTCTTTCTAACCGATGGCCAGGCCCCTACCTGCCGAGTTATCTCAGCTTAACGGGTTAGATACCTGGTATCGGGGCGGTCGACCGCCTAATTGCCGCATAGCGGCAATAAACCTGATTTCTTTGCTACGCATGCCATCATTTCTGCAGTACTTGCTTGTCGTTGAGCATACTTTGTTTCGCCTGTTAATTAATGTTACATCCTGTTGTTTGAACTGCAAATGGCTTCGCAAGATGGTCTCGTAATTTAGAGCCTTGATCAGATGACGAGACCTTCACCTGGCGAGGCACCTCCAGAGGTATAATTCACAGGTAACTTGGAGGACTTTGCACCCACGACGGATTTTACATGCACCATGCGCCATTAGCGTACATGATGTAATTTTAGCCGGCAAAGTGGCGAACCACTAAGACAAGTACCCGGGTCGGCTGTTTAGGTTAAGTGCTTTGTTGGTAATCTTTGTGGTTTATTGCACATTGGGTTAACTTTGTGATTTGTTGCCGCACACCTTGTACTCATCATACCAGACGAAATGGGACTGGATGTTTTTGGGCCTAAACAATGGTACTGAACTTAGCTGAATGTTGGGGAAATTTTGAGGGAATTTAAAAAAAAAAAAAAAAAAAAAAGAAAAAGAAAAACAGAAAATGGCCGAAAAGCTAAGTCGTACCGCTGATGGAGGAAAATTTTTGCGCCAAATAGCAAGGCAAACGAGAGCGTTGCAGATAGAGAAACAAGAACCCACCTTTCTACCGTACCCCACCGAGAAAAACTGGCTCCTTGGGTTGTCCCATTAGAGCGGGTCCGGTATTTTGTGCGGACAGAGTCCTACTGCACCAAATAAAGAGGAGAGCTGTCAAAAATAAAAAAATAAATAAATAAAAATTAGTAATAATAAAATTAAAAAAAATAGTTAAATAAAGAATAAAAAAATATATAAAATAAAATAATAGATGAAAAAACTTAAAAGCAGTTTTTAATTTTTTTATTTATTTATTTATTTTTTATTTTTATTTATTTTTTTTTTTTGGCATTAGGGGATTCCTAGACCTTTTATATATAATTTATTTTATTTTTTTATTTTTATTTATTTTTTTTTATAACACAACACAGTGGACGGACAAGCAGTGCCGGGGGCGTTTGAAGTTTCTTACTGTGTCATATTGCACAACTTGCTGAACCGTTGGTGATATTCGTTGTGCTTGCAATTCATATGTTTCGGGGCTCCTATTGCGGGCCGTGGTTACAGCTGATGTTGTGCGACTACCGCACACTGCTAAAGGACATAAAACATATACAAACATTTTTTTTTTTTTTTTTTTTTTTTGGGCGAAAGAAAAAAAAATCCTAGGCCCTTTTTTTTTTTTTTTTTTTTTTTTTTTGAACATACAACATATAACACATAGCATACAGTATTATGTTTCTGCTGGGTTACCAAAATGAGAGGGCTTTCTGTTTTATATGTTTGTTTGCTTTAATGTTGTGATACTGTCGCAGTTTTCTTGGAGCCACCTGATTACTGTTTTTGCTTTATTTTGTACGTGTTTGTTTTTACCTAATTGTTCGTGCCACAGTTTATCATTATTTGTTGTTATGTTTACCAGGTGGTACTGTTGGGTGAGTGGGCAGTGGAGGAGATAATGTTTAGGCGTACCCTCCGTGCCGCATGCACAGTCCGGAGTGTCCGCTTTATTAAATCTGTGGAGATAAGCTGGAAATGCTCCATGTGCTGTGTAAAGTTGCGAGAGTAAAAAGTCACTTATGAGTCTGCTTTCACCTACTGTTGGAAAATACTGATGTGTTTCCCTACCTGTATCCCCGTAATCCCACTCGAACTGCCATTGTTTCATTGTTAGCTCTTTGAGTGTCCGTTTCAGTTTTGAGATCGGCTTTTTCATATCGTATTTGCTTTTGTTATTTGTGTTTTCCGCTGCGGTTTTGGCTAACTCGTCTGCATCCTCGTTTCCTTGGATGCCCACGTGCGCCTTGACCCAGCTGATTTTAAACTTATCGTTGGATTCTTTAATTAAGTTTTGTATTTTATCTACTGTTTCATTGACATTAAATGGCTTTTTTAGTGATTCTATGGCTGATCTGCAATCCGAGCGTATGCTGTATGGCTCACCTGTTGTGTTGCCCCATTCCGCTGCTTTTTGTATTGCCAGTAGTTCGGCCTGGAAAACGCTGTTGCATTCTCTTAGAGGCACTGACCATGTCATTATTTTTTGGTTATTTTTGTATGCTACAAAGGCCGAACCTGTAGCGCCTGATTCCAATTTGGATCCGTCCGTATAGGTGACTACTTCGTGCATGTTATATCGAATCCTTGGTTCAATTATTTCGGCTGGGTGATTTGCCCATATATTGATTTTCTTTTCATATTCAAGTTGGTGCAGGGCCTTGTTGTGTATTTTTGTGTTTTTTCTAAGTCTTGCGATTGTTCCATAGGCTGCCTCGTAATTGACTTTGAGGTGGATTGGAATCAGGCCCGAGAGTACCAGAAGTGCCGATGTGGGGGCCGTTCTATAAGCCCTGACTATGGCCAGTGCAAAATGCCTTTGACAACTAGAGAGTATCTCTTTGCTCCTTTTATTGAGCTCGTGCCCCCATATTGGGGCCGCATAAGTTAGCGTTTTTTCCACTACTGTTGTGTACCATATCTTGATAATGTTAGGTTTTAGTCCCCAGCCCTTTGCCGCCATATAGGCCAGGTTTTTGAAGTTTGATCTAACTTTGCCTGTTTGTGTTGCGCAGTGAGGTACCCAGTTTAGATTTTTATGCAATATCACTCCCAGATATTTGATATGTTCTTTCACATTTAGAGATTGACCGTTTAACTCTATGCCCTCTATTACATTGGTGTTTTCTGTAGGTAGGTTCCTCATATGTCCCCTGTTTAGATATAGTAGTTCTGTTTTTTCTTTATTCAGCGTTAAGCCATTAGTCTCTATCCAATCGTTAAAAGCTTTGAGTATTCTATTTGCGAGTCTTCTAAGTTTATCTTTCGTTCTTCCCTTGAGTATCAGAATAAAGTCATCCGCGAATGCCTGTATCCTGACATGTTTTCCCCAGTGTTTTTTTAATGCTGTCTCTGCGATTAATAGCCATAGAAGCGGGCCCAGGCAACTTCCCTGGGGACAGCCGCCAAATGTCTGTTTTGTGATTTGATCCCATTTTCCTCCAGTGAAACGTATCTTTGTTGTAAGAAACTCACTACCCAGTTTATTAAATAATCCGGGCAGGGAGATTGTTTTATATTATCTATTAGTATTGGCCAGCGTATGTTGTCGAAAGCCCCTTTGATGTCCATGGCTATTAAGAGTGTTTGGTAGTTGTTAGCTTTGTCTTCTTTTATTGTTTTAATTAGGTTGTCCAGTGCGTGTTCCGTGGAGAATCCCTGCTTGAAGCCATATTGTTTATCGCTCCAGTATTTATTTTTATTAAGATGGTAGTTTATTCTACCATTTATTATGCGTTCTAAAATCTTACTTATTGCCGGTAGTAGGCATATCGGTCTGTAGTTTTTAGGGTTTGCGGGGTCTTTACCCGGCTTGTGAAAGAGGACCACTATTCCGATTTTAAATGACTTGGGGAAGTATTCAAATTTTAAGCATGTATTGAGAAGTGTGAGCAGTAGTTGCGGGGGCGGCATTGTTTATGCGTTTAATTAAGTTATAGTCAATGAAGTCATAACCTGGTGCTTTGTTTTGTTTGATGTTTCTGATTATTCTATTTAATTCCGCCTTCGTAACTACTGGTGGTTTTGCATCATCTTTTTTTTTATTTACTGTTGTTATGTTGTGGGGGGTGTTCTGGTCTGTTATCTATAGATTGTCTAAAAAGTGTGTCAGTGTATCTTTAATGTTTACTGATTGCTGTGGTGGGAGTATATTGACAAGTTTAGCACGGCCCGTGTTTTTATTGCTTGCGTTTTTGTATTGCGAGCCGTATGTGTCCGTTACTTTGCTGCAGTAGTCTTTCCATGTCTTTAATTTTGTTTTGTTGATGAGCTTCTTAAGTTTGGCTCTTTCTCTTTTAAATACTATTTGTTGTTTTATTTTTAGTTCTTCATCTGGTTGTTTTTGGTATCTCCTCCTGAGCGCCCTAACCTTGTTCCTGGCTGTTTTGATTTCGTCCGTCCACCAAGGGGGGGGGGGGGCAGTGACCGCAGGTGTGCGTTTCTTTTTATAACACGCAAAAGCAATTGATGTGATTTCATTTTGTAGTCTCAGAGTTACATTGTCCAGTTGTTCTTCTGTTGTGGTTCTTTGAAGTTCTTTTACGTATTTGTTTCTGATTTTTCTGATGCTTTTGTCAAATTTTGCATGTTTACCTATTTTTGTTTGTAAGCCATGTCTTTGATAGTCGATGTTTTCATAGTTGTTTAGTGTGAATTTAATATATCTGTGGTCACTTTGTGAGTCGTCATCACTAACGTGCCAATCACATATGTCGTTGCCCAGGGCGACTGTCGCTATCGTCAGATCTGGCCAGCCTTTTAATTCCCTTCCCCCACGTATTGTGAGGAAGGACGGTGGGGCATCCGGGGGGTTGTGGACGAACAGTGAGTTCAGCAGGAGGAAATCTGTGAGATCTCGACCCCTTTGGTCTATGTCATCATAGCCCCAAGCGGTCGAGTGAGCGTTAAAGTCCCCTGCCAGCAGAATTTCTCCGTCCGCCAACTTCAAGGCCTCCTCTATCTCCTCCAATACGACGGAGAAGTCCACTAGCGAGGGGGGTGCGTATGTATTTATTATAGTGAATAATTTGTTTTTGTTCTCTAACTTGACAGCCGTCGTAAATTCTTTTGATAAGATTGTGATTGGCTTAGTGCCTGTATTTGTTATTATGGCTGATCTATTCAATTTTGTTTTTGTTATGTTCCATGTGTTGCGGTTAAAGCCTGTTATGGTTTCCTTTGTTTTGTGTTGATGATAGTCTTGTATTAGTGCTATGTGGATATTATTAGCAGCAGCGTATCCCGCTAGCATGCTAGTGGCCACTCTGCTGCCGTGTAAGTTTATTTGGATAAAGTTTATAGAGTCTTGTGATTGTATGCCTAATGATGCAGGAGGTGTGATCGTGTTTGTGTCACTAAATGAGTTTGTGTGTTGTGTTGGGGGTAACCCTTGAATTTTGCTTTGCGCTCCCGGGGCGCGTGATAATTGTGTTACTTCCTACGACCATGATATCTGCTGTACTTTTCGTCATGTTTTCGTCTCATTTCATGGTCGTGGCTGGTCATGTGTTCGATCCTATTCTTGCCGCCAAATGTGGCAATGGTTACCCTCCCGTGTATAACCTGGTGACCGTTTGTGAGTGCCATGCCCTTTTCTACATGAATCTGCCTGACACGTAGCAGCGTTCGATGTACCCAGCACTTCCCGGAGTTGGCCTGGTGATCTGTTGGCTTGGGAGCATGGATCCAGTGGCCGTTGATTTCATTGTACTTGGTGCACACATAACAGCGTTTGCTTTTATTGTTGCAATCTGTGTACACATGTGGGTCCGCGCAGATAGAGCACCGCTGGGTCCCCTTGCAATCAACTGCCACGTGGTCATATTCGAGACACTGATGGCACCTCGTGATGCTGATGAAGTTTTTAATGGGGCATTCCTTGAACCCCAGGCAGACTGTTCTCACCATTAGCAAGTGGTCTGCTAGCGGTTCGTGGAGGAGGACTGGTTGGTGCTTCTTCCCCTCGCGGGCCCCCACGGGCCTGAGCAGAGTGACTGCATCCTTGCTGTATTGTGGACCAAGACCCAGGGTCTTCCGCAGCTTCATCTGTATCTGTTCTTCAGTAACGTAATCCGGAATGTTGAATATTATTATCCTTTTCTTCCTTATGCTTGCAGTCTTTACCTGTATTGCTTCTCTGGCTTCTGAGTTGCTGTTGATTGTCTCCTTTATCTTCATAGCCTCCACTTCGTTTTCACAGATAAGCTTGACTCCGCTCTTTATCCTTTTTATTTTCTTCACGCTGTCATGGTGTTCCGAGGTTGTCTCTATTATTTGCTTCTCTACGTCTTCTGTTTCTCTTTCTGTGGTGGCTTGGATGATCAGGGTGGATGCGGCCGCCTTGACCGCTTCCGCGTATCCCCTGGGGGGCTTGGTTTGGGTCCTGGTTACCATCTCCTCCCTGCTTTCTTCTGTTGTTGGACCAGCCGGTGGTACCGCGTCGGGCTGACACAATTCTTCAACCCTTACGTTGGCCGTCTGCATTCTGATTTCCATTTCCATAATGGTATTGAAAATCACATTTATGCAGCTGTCCATTATCTTGCTTGTACCCGCTGGGATCCTTGAGCATCTGTGTTGGACCGCTTGGAGAAAGTTGATAGCTTTTATGGCTCTTTCCACCTGTGGACTCCTTTGTCTTCCGAATTTGCCCTGCCCCGCAAAACGTTAAAAGATTGAATAATAGGAACTAAAACAGACTTGTACACATTAAAAAAAAATTTTATTTATACACAAAAAATAAAAATACTAAAAAACATTTACAAACACAATAAGTAAACGAATGAGAATATTTTCTTGTAAACTATAAAAAAAAAAAAAAAAAAATAGAAAAAGTAAACGTTTCGCCAAGCTACTCGCAAGATATCATCAGTACAAATAAATATCCATTGCATTACAAAAAGTGCAATTTTAAATGTATTCAAATCTGTTTATTTTATATAATTCAATCCTTTTTTTTTTTTTTTTTTTAAATTTCCTTTCAATACGAACGCACCACATTTGATGCATCTTCAAAAATTGTTTTATTTATATTTTATTTTCTATTGTTAATGTTTAAAATATTTCACTACAAAATGTTTTACAGTCACTTAGCATATTCAATTACTTTTCTATACTTTTTTTTTTACGTTTTTGAAGGAAAACCGCAAAGAAAATTATTTCGTACATTTTACAACAAAAATTTTTTAAGTCATTTAAACATAATAAAAACTGGCCAAAAAGAAAATATCAATTATCTCGTACTTTAAATTTTGAAAGATAAATCACAAAGCGAATTAATTCATACAGTTATTTACAATAACAACTTTTTAAATCCTTTGGACATAATGAATCCAAACGGAAAAGGAAACTGTCAGCCATTTTGCATGTTTCCTGCTTGTTTTTTACTGGCATTGTACATAGACATTATTTACATAAGAGCATGTGGGCAACGGTTGAACAGTGACATTTAGAACAATAGATAGTAAAAATGAATCCAAAGACAATAATGTTATTTGCTAGAAGATATTTTAGCAAAACGAGTAAAAATTATTTATGTAGTGAAGCACAACTTAAACGTCTTTCAAGAGATTGTCTCAAAAACAAACATAAAAAATATCATAATGAAAAATATTTTCTGCTCTGTAATAAAATTCTTTTAGATTATATATTTTTTAAACTCAGAATTTAAAAAAATATATTTAATTATTTCGCCATCTACACTGAAAAAAAAAATGTTTTTTTAAAATTAAGTAAAAAGTACTCAATTTTAAGTACTTCACACACTGAAAATAGATCCAATCGAAATGTACTGACTGACTATCCCATGATTGTGTTCAAATGTAAATCGCTATGAAGTATCCTCTGAACTTACAAATTATAAAATTGTACTGATATTTATTTTCCGCTCAAAATTATTAACAATAAAAGTTTAATTGATTGTTTATTAAGAAAAATAGCATAAATTATAAGCAAAATACCCAAATCGAATATTTTTATGGCAAGAGCACACTATTTGCAAGCACTTTTAAATTATTTCAAAATAGTGTGTATAATTTAATACTTACATTAATAAGCATTTTTTATGTCGCCATGAATAAAATAAACCTAAGGGTGCAAAATTATCGTTAGATGGGATTTGATAATGCGTGATGTTTCAAAATTGAGAAAGCAATGTGATCATTTTTGATCCAAACATACTCAATTCAGTATGAGTACATCCATGTACTCATTTTTGAGTATTTTATTTTTTTCAGTGAAGATATACCTCGTTATTTTACTTTATATCGCGATTCCACGTATTATTCTATAACGACAACCCGATTGTAATGATGAATTTCAATAGTTTCTTCATTACCATTTACGAATTTTCACTTTATGAAATTTATGATAGAGCCGTAGCAAAAAAATAGCAACTGTTTAAAAAAATGTGATGTTCTCCTTACAATATCGATACTTTGGACATGATATATCGAAAATGAAAAAAATAGAAGAATTAATACTAAAGAATAGCTTGACTGGACAAAAGTACGAAAATCCCAATGATGCCTAAGCCGTCAATAGGTTACTTGCATATAGAGCAGATTACGTGCAAAAGCATTTTTTTTTCAAGTATTGCAGTTTTACACACACATATAAAGAGAGATAGATAGATAGATATATAAAGATGTCTAAATCTTGAAAAGTTATAGGTATAAGCATAGACATAGCTAACGCAATGATAGCACGGCCTTATCGATTGGAAATAATTAAAAAACAAGTCGTCACTTGAGAATAAAGTTCTAACAACCTTTTTATTATTATTATTTGGTATAGTAATTTTCTATTTAGACCTATGAAGACATTTCTGTAATGAAATTACTTTATATCTAATTTACTTCCACTTAAAATACAAAATAATTTTAATTATCCCAGAAAATGTCGAAAGCAGCCACAAATCGCATGCCAAAAAGTCATTCCCCCCCCCCCCCCAAACAGCTGCTATAACTTTATTATTTTTTTCATGTGAAGAATCGTAAGTGAACTTATATAATGTATCTGTTCTCTTCGTTTAGCAACGAATATGCATGCAAAATTCTGCCGTATTTAAATTTTATTTGTTATAAATAAGGAACTTTTTCCCAAAATCTTGATTTGAGGGGAAAAAATTTAGTTAGCATATTTTATAGCAAAAAATTAAAAATTGATTTTAAGTACGAATTGCGTTGTGAACTTTTTATGGAAAAAATACAAATTCGCAGAAATTTTCAATTTTGAATATCTGGTAACTTGATTATACAATTCATGACATAATCACATAATTATTCATTTTCTGTTATTTTTCTCCATTTTTGTCTAGTAAGATGCTTAAAATTTGGGGAAAAAACATGTTTTGCAATGTAATTTTAAATATCGACTTGTATCACTTTTATTTCTAGTGTACGTTATTATTTTTTCAACAAAATTAGAAAAATAAATCAACAGTATATGAACTAATAACAAATTTGGAATTGTCTCCTAGTGGGTAGTACAAAAGACGTACTCCCCCCCCCCCCCCTCATGAAAGACAGTACTCAGAGACGCCATATACCCTCGAACCGGTCGTACCTAAAAGTCATTAAATTTTTGTAAAATCGATATAAGCCGTAAAATATTAACGACTTGTGATGCTGCCATCTATGATTGAAACTTGTAACTACTTTAGGTTCTTTTGTTATTGATTTATGGAAATAACAAGAGCAAGTTTTTAATCTGTCGAAAGTAGGAAAAGTAAAACATCAATGTAACCAGCAAAAAAAAAAAAAAAAATTTTTTAATGTCTTATAGATCTTTATTAAAAAAATATTTTGACACCTTAGAAAGATTTTACCATAGGTGTCTCAGCAATCATTTTCGAGTGATTTTTGCTTTTTACTTAAAATCTATACGCTGGAATCTTTAACCTTTTCTAGTGCAGGGTGCAGGAAATAATTAACTATTGTAATCATTATGACCTTTTTATCGAATAGACCCGAAAAGACCGTGCTTAGTCCTTAAAATACAAAAGATGCCTCAGCCGCTAAATTTACTTTTTAATCCCAATTTTTAGTAGAGAACAATTCAGTCAGAATTAAAGAAAAAAATAATGCAATTTTTTATTATAATGCTACAGTTGGTAAATCATAAAAGATATTTTGAAATTAAAATATTTTCAACTGTAGTTCTATATTTCTTTTACAAGATTAATTGGTTATAACTATGTATTTAATAAAATACTTTTTCATGTGTGTTATTTATAATGGTAAAATTTGTATGGCAATATGAAAATTTTTATGGTAAAATTTCAAATTATTTAAGCACATAAAAACTAGATTTAGTAAATAATAAAAAAAAAAAAAAAAAAAAATTTATTGAGTAATAGCACCTTTTACCCACCCGCTTTGTGACTCGTGGCTTTCCGCACTGATAATCATTCTGGAAAAATTAAAAAAACCCGATATCTTATAAAACAGTAATAACGATTTCACCAAATTAAAAAATATATATATTTTCGTAACTTTGTATATTCATAATATTTTTACAGTGTGAACTTAAAAATGTGTACGATTTCATAAATACTTTAAAAATAAAAAATAATTCTTAGAAGTGTTTCTTTCACTACAGGAATAATTACTGCCACACTGCCCCCCCCCCCCAAAAAAAAAAAAAAAAAAAAATGCAGATTTAGCAAGTAAAGTTAAGATTTTCGAAAGGATATCTTTATATACATGCATATCTTTATAGGTCGTATATAAATTTTTCTATTATACAAATACACTAGTTAAATTATGATAAATCATTAATGTGTGTATTTCAATTTTAATTGCTTATTTTCCAATTTTTTTTTTAATTTATTCTTGCTTTTAAATGCATTAAACTGGCAAATTGTCTTATTTAGAAAGTACACAAGGTGCCATAATTGTCGATTCTTTGATAAATGTAGAAAATATTGCAAAAAATGCTGTCAAAAACGGCATTTCGAACAGATTTTTCCGAAGTGGAAGATGTGTGAACGAAAAAAAAGGTCATACTGAGAAGATAATTGTTTATAAATCAAATTCTAATAAATTGAACATAAAATGACATCACGGCACCTTATACCTCTCTTCAAAAATCCCCTTAACAAGTTTCATGTTTCTAATTTTAAAAATGTGTCTGAAATTGTATCAGAAAATTTCGAGCTGTTGAAGGTAGAAAAACGTTTTATCAAATACACCCTTAAGCGAGTATTGATAATCATTCTGGAAAAAAATAAAAATACCGATATCTTATAAGACAGAAATAACAATTTCACTAAATGAAAAAGAATTCTTTTCGTAATTTAGTATATTCAGAATATTTTTACAATGTGAACTTGAAAATGTATACTAAAACAATTTCATAAATATTTTAAAAATCGAAAAATAAATTCTTTGAAATATTTTTTTCAATACAAGAATAAACTACTGCCATGTTGCCAAAAAAAAATACAGATTTAACAAGTAAAGTTAACGGTTTTCGAAATGATGTCTGTATATATACGTACATATCTTTATATGTCATATATAGACCTTTCTGTTATACAAATACACTAATTAAATTATGATAAATTAAAAAAACCATTTATTACTTACCCATCATACGTAGTATAGGGTAAGTCTTGCAATCATTTTGAAAATCGACAAAAATTTTGACGGATTTACATGTTTTTGACATTGGAGATTTCGAAAAACATATTTTTAGAAAAAAAATTTTGCCGTCTGTCTGTCTGTAAACGCTCCATCTCCTGAACGAATTGAGATAGAGACTTGAAATTTCGTATGTACTTAGTATGTAAGAATGGGACGAAGCCTATTTAATATCAGTAACCTCGATTATCCGGAACTATTCTTTTCGGACTCTCGAAAAATTCGTTCTGATGAAAGGTATATAAAAATTTTCGAAATTTTTTATTTTAAGGAGTGATCGTAAAAGGCAATAAAATAACACAAATTTTGCATAAAGAACGAAGTTGATCGAATTATTAGTTGCCGAGATATCTGTAATCCTGTTTTCCACATTCTTCGATTTTTCATGACCCTGTATTTCAATCAAATTTCAATTCAAAGATATATTTTAATTGGAAATGAGACGCTTCATCCGACGCAGTAAATTGTTAGTTAATATGATTATTATTTTTAGAATTATAAGGATGTTTCTTTTACGCAATCCGGTATTACTTGAGTATTTTGGCGTTTTATATAATTTGTCGAATTTGGCTCATCAGCAATTCATTAATAAAGCATGACTATGCATATTAAAACTATTTAAATTTGCGTTTAAATTTTATTTTGGATTTGCAGTGCATTTTATAAATATTTTACACATGTTTTATTTTCATATTTTATATTATGCATATCCATGATGGGTAAGTATTACGGTGGCCCCCAACGACTAGTTTTTATACTGTACTAAATAATTTTCTGACGATATGCGATGCTTCCATCTAGCATCGAAATCGATAACTAAACTGGGTTTCAGTATTTGTTTCATATAAATTTATTTTTTAGCTAATAAAAACTAGAACTAAATAACAAGACTAACAAAAGAGACAGGTCGCTGCAGTAAAAAGTATTCAATATTTATTTAATGAGCGCAATAATTCATTTAACAGTTTACACGCCGAATTAATATCGCAATGTAATAATTTTGTTTCTCCTATACGCTTCATATGTTTTAATTTATGCATACAAATTTTAAAAAATGACTATATATTTCTGCAGTTTTTTTTTTTTTTTGGGGGGGGGGGGGGCTATTTTCACTTTAGTGTCCGCATTTTGGAAGATTATTGATTGTCAACCTATGCAAATATAACAAGATTATATAATAGCATATGGCGGAAATTTTGTTCTTTAGTATTTTCTCGAATTCCAAAAAAACATTTAGATTCCTAGTGGTAAAATGTAAGTAATATAGAGAAAAAACTAAAAAAAAAAATATTTTTATGCAAATATGAATTTATATTTTCCTTGGACCTGTGATAAATGCTTAAACTTTTTTTTTTCGAAAATTTAAATTAACCTTATATTTTACAGGAATAATAAGGACATCATAATGTTAGAAAATATAGCTTTTGTATTACAAATAATACAATGTTCCCTTTTGGAAATATTTAAACGGTTGATATTCTTCGGCTCGCTGCAGGCGTATGTTTTCAGTATATCGAGTCATGTGATGTTGAAAGGGACAAATACAAGGGCGCGAAAAAGAGCATCGCGTAAGAATATGTCTAACATGACCGGTATTGTAGCAGCCTGTCATTTTCTGCTAGTCTATAATGTATTTTTCCCCCCTCATCTCCGTAAATTACGTTTTAGGACAAACAAAATTACTTGCGAGTGGCAATAGAGTCCTACATCACGTCGAATTTCCCTTTGTAATCAAGCCCGAAACAAACTGCAATTCGAACTTCATGTTAGCCCTATAGCTTGGATTGACTTTCTCCCCCCCCCCCCCCATCGGTCAGGTTCGGATCAGATTGAATTCTATTGTTTCGGGTTTAGGTCCATTTTGTGTCTGGTTTGCCTTGACCCGATTTTACAAAGGAATGTCGAAAATATTTTTTACATTAATATCTAAATATTTTAAAACAGTTTTAATATGTTTTACATATAAAATGTCGATGGCGCAAAAAACTTTTTTGCGATGGTAAGTTTGGCAACATATTTAGCATAAAGTCATTTTTGCAATTACATCCGTTCAAATATATCCTACTTATCAAAATTTACTTATTACTTGCTTAAAGCTCTGGAATTGTACGAAAAGTAACACTTCTCAAAAGTTTCTCAGCCTCCTTTGTTACAATTAGCAGATGAAATTACTTTTGATTGCTTATAAATATTTAGTTTATCAAATATGCTTCGGAATCTTTTATTTAGCTTACAGAAAGATCTTTTGAAGAACCAGTGACCGACCATAAGTGAACATTTTATTACAATGAAAATAAGTGTTAAACATTGTTTAATCAGATGTATTATGCCCAGCAGCATATTTCACAGACTTTGTAGAAGTACAAAGTTGACCTAGCCGCAGAATGTCTATGTATTCAATACATCACTGTATATTGAATGTTTACTTGTTCCGGAATATTAGACTTTAATTTTAATTAAAAGTGACATTCCATATTCATTTTAAAAAGCAACAGTATATAAAATATACTGATGACAAAAATGGCATCTCAAAAATAATCCAATATTAAACGTTAACTTAAGATTGTTCCGACAACTGCTAAACTTCCATATGTAAAACTTACTCCAGAATTTCTGTAAAACTATACCTTACGCAACACGTTTCGGACCAGAAAATTTGTCAAAATGTGTCTAGTTTGCGATGAATTTTAGATTTTTGTAAAAACCTCATGACCTAATGCAAGCAATTCTGAAATTATCAGAAAGTTTGTAAATACGATTTCATTTAATTTTGTCCTCTCGTCGATATATGTAGTATAAAACGATGAAATGCAACATACAAAAAACCCGAAGGCTAATTTCATGAGCATATTTATCAAATAAAGATGACTCACGAGAAATTTAGATCCTTAGCACTTTTAAAACAAAGGGAAAATGTGAGCATTTGAAAGTCTTCGATTTTATTTGTGGAGAGCTACGCTTAAATTTACATAAAGAAGGTCAAAACCCTATAAAACAAGCTCTCATTTAATATTTAAAAATAATTTCTTGGGGCACAATTCAGGTACAGTCCCCGTTGATAGCGAAATTTAATAGAATAGTCTTATCCGTTAGTTTAAATGAAACTGTTCTTAACTTTATAATTAAGCAATTTAAATCTCGTCTCCGCACTTTTAATCTTTCAGTATGTTTCTTATAATCCAAATTTAAATATTTGGAAACATTGCAGTAATTTATTGCAGATGCATTGCTAAGACACTATTGCTCCGATATTTTAAGATTTCTTAAATTGCATATCTAAAACACTAAATACTTTCAAATTATCTAAAATCTATAAATTCATTCATATGACACTGTTGAAGTGTATATGAAATCAATCCATCGAGTTTAAAATAACTCAAAGTTTAACAAAGTAACATTTTTAGAAAGGCCGTTTCTTATTTTATTTTACTTTGCTTATGGATGCTCTTAGTACCCCAGGATTCTCCCGCATTTTAAGCTTTGAAAGCATTTCCATTAAACATGCTGAATCTGCATTGAGGGGAGGGGTATAAGAAATTAAAATATTGATTTCAGAAGAAACTTACTAGGTCAATCTGAACAGTTTACGAGAGCTTTCAGTTAGCATGAAAAATTACCTGCTTACTGTACCGTCGAGATACAGGGTATCCAGCAAAATAAGACCTATTTCAGAATTTTCCAATAGAAGTATGCGGTAAACTTTAGGTAACCTGTAAAAAATCTTTCGCAAGAAAGTTTTGAGAGTTTGAGATTTCGAAGAGATTGTGTTCAGACTGCAGAGAATGCTTTGACATTTTTCTTGTTTTAGATCGCTTGCAGAGAGTTTTTCGGCTTTCAGTATATTTTAACGATGTGGAATTTTAATTTCCTAACACGTTCGCTGCCGCTTACGTGAAGTGATAGTTAATGCCGCACTGTAGAAGTGCGTTTTTCCAGAAGCCGATTTACAGAGAATCATTGAAAGTTTTCCCGCGCCAGCGCGTGACTGGCTATTGGACATCACCCCACATTACGCGCTGGCGCGTGAATGGCCCCTTAACGTTGGTGCCATATCACGCGCTGGCGCGGGATCGGCAGCGAATGTTTTTAATTTAAAATCTCAAAAATAGTTAATATGACACTAATTCGGAAAACTTTCCAAGTAATTTGAAACCAGAAATGTGTCAAATCAAGTAATCTTCGCGATCGGAACATCTTTAATATATTCACCATTCGAAACTTCTATATATCATTTTTACACCTTACCAATAAACAAATTGTTTGCCGCATAATTACGTTTACCTTTGTTTTTGAAAAAAAAATTCGAAATCGGGGTCGTATTTGCTGGACACCTTGTACCCTTAACATCTTAAGTTTGTGCTCAGATTGAGAATTCAGGAACATTTTAGAAATTAAGTTTAATACACGAATTAAAGTGGGAATCCAAAATTTCTAATCATTCCGCCAAGTTGTGTTAAGTTTTAAAAACTCATCTCAATCTACATCCAAACATCTGTTTCCATTAAACAAATTGAACCGTATCAAATGGGCGAAGATGCTTTTCCGCTAGATTTTTACGAAGCGTTATTCACCTTGTTCAGTAAACAGGTTCAATTTTTTATACTGTGCATAGTGTATAACAACGGTTACACGAAGAGAATGTCTTCATTCTTTATACAAATCCTTTCCTAGTTTTATTCGAATTTGTTTATGTACCACTGGATGAATATCCTAGGCTACAAAAATAAATTCGTAAAATTAAATACCATTTTAATATTTACAAAGATACAGACTGTCGAGATAAAGGAAGTTTTATGAAGGCTCAATTTGCTTAGAGCTCGCCAATGATCTATTTTTTAATTACCAATAAAATTATGGAAGAAACGTTCAAAGCTTGCAAAAGTCATTTTACATTACTTTTATTTCACAAGATATATACATAGACAGTCATTACACAATACATAAAATCTTGTCACTATACAAATTTATACATAAAGTTTCACACAAAATGAAAGATGCCTTTGAGGCATAAAATGGTACATGAAACACTTTCAAAGGTTTCATCGAGTTAATTATAAAAAGATACGACAAACTGCAATATTCGAGCAACTGTATAAGGCAATTCTTGTCACTGAAATGTAAATAAAAGATACTTAGGAACAAAGTACCACCTAAGACGTTTTACACATAGACGTCAAGTCATCTTCTGAAATTTCCACATGCTTCAGTCTAGAACCGTCACCAGTCTTTAATTTCCTGTTCTTCACCAATTCTGGATGCACAGTTTTAAGATCGTATGCCAAGCCAAGAAATGCCATAAAATCTATGAATATTTTGGTTAAGTTAAGGGTGTATCCAAGTTCACTCGTAGCATAATCCCATGGAAATACATGGTGGTAGTTGTGCCATCCCTCTCCGACAGCCAAGAAGGCTACCAAGGGATTTTCTCTGGCCTCTATATACTTGTCGAACGGTTTGTCGCCGAGATAATGGGCGGCGCTATTTACAAGCCATGTGAAGTTTAAACTAAGGCAGTACCTTGTCATTCCAGCAACAAAGAATGAATTCCACAGAGTCTCGCCCCAGAACCACACTGGTATCATGGTTGGTAGATAGAAACTAAAGAAGAGTACCATTGGGAAGTAAAACCTGAAATTTACGTTGAAATTAATTTGAGCACAAAACATTTAAAGTTTCTAAACAAAAAGTTTTAACGAGTTAAAAATTAGGCTATAGAAATTAACGTGACAGGTCACATACGTTCAAAAATATATCAATGCGCATAAGTTATGAAGTAATGAGGCATCTTTCATGCAGAGGCGTTTAAGTACGCGTAAAGTAGCGAAACTAAGAGTTTCGAAATTTTAAATGATCTAGTACAAAATGTACCACGTTATCTTTTGGTGGTGTAAATTTTGCATTAAATCGTATCCAAAATTTGAATGCTCTAGGTTACAGCTTGCAAATTTGAAAATTAATTTTGCGCAGGTGTTAAAGCTGGCTTCTTTCAGTTTGTTCGGCCCAGAGCATAAATTTTAATACTTCACATGCAAAACTTTAGTGCATCTTAATCATCTTTGAATTTATAGAAATATGTTAACGCTATCAGTTTAATCAGCGAACTTTCCATAAACAAATGCCCTTTCAGAAATTTTAAAGGCAAATTTACTAGAATTACTTTTTGCAGAAATACTGAAAAACAAATTCCATGCGACAGGAGTGTTAAGGTATGTGAAATTGGATTTGGCCAACTTTGTCACCTTTGAGATACTGGTTGAAAAAAAAGGGTACAAGCCTTTAAATGCTACAAAAGTATTTAAATTAAAAAAATAAACATTGACAAGTACATAAGTTTAATGCTTCTGGATTTTAGACTAGTTTCAAGAGTTGGTATGCTACTCGCCATTGATTTTACTTACCGTCTGTGGAATCTGACAATAGGGTCAGCCCATAAGTCGTCCAGGTAAACAGTCTTTCCTTTTTCACAAACAGCTGGATGTTTCTTGCACATTAACCATCCCATGTGGGCAAAAAAGAACCCTCTCTTGATGTTATGAGGATCTGCATCTGTTTCCGTGAATTTATGATGCACACGGTGGTCACGGCACCATTCGTAAATGTCATTCTGAAAAGAATCATTAGCAAAGTTCAGCTTTATGTTTGTCAATTTAAGGGAAGAAAAATGCAAGACTAAAACAATCTTTAGTATAAAATTTAAACTAAAAGAATCCAAATTTCAGAAAATAATGTATATAGTTTCCAGAGTAACTTTCAAATATGCCATTTCTCGCTTTATTTACCCAACTGGCTGTTAAGTAAAAACCGTTTATTTAAAAGAGAATAAAGACTTTCGTTAACTTTAAGGTGATCGCCATGAGCATTGCATCGTTTAGATATTGCACTTTAGGAGCGCTAGAAAGATTATCTTCAAGTCTAGAGTGGCTTTGCTGCATTTCAGAAAAATGCTTAACATCTTTCCCCGTTCTTAAAATGCACTTCATGATCATGAGACAAATCGAAAACTCCCCCCCCCCCGGTCCAAAAAAAAAACTAAAGATTCAAGTTGTCTGGGAAATACGAGCAAATTGCTCAGGGGAGCAAGGATTCCGTTGTTTAATATTGTGCCAAAAACTTGTTTAATGAAAATAGCTTTAGCCATATCCTCCGACTTAATTGGAATTTTAAAATACTAATTTTATGTGGCCTTTAACTTCGGGGTATGTTATTTGCCAAGATGTCATCCATTTAAAGCTGGGCTTCATTTTCAAAAATCCAAGATTAAATATCTAATAACTATTAGCTGTTTAGTAAATTATTGGGAAAATCTTTATGCATTTATTTGTATATGAATCTTTAAAAACCGCAAGGCAGGTTATTGATGCAACTTTAATCTTTCTCAGTAACGGAGCACCGACATCAGATTGAAGATGTTCATTATCCATTTCTACAGATTTCATTAAAAATTTTAAGATAGAATCCAATTTTAATTTCGCCATATTTGCAATTAAAGTAGAAAACTTCGTGGCTTCGCTCGCGAAACTTTAAATATTGCAAGAGATTTGTAGACTTAGAATAATTAAAATTACCAAGTAAGCCACAGTTTGACTTAACGTACATTAGGCCAGAAGCCAGATTTAATAAACTAAATCTAAATGCAGCAAGTTATGCCTATTTCGATATTCATTTTATGCTTAGAAAACCATCTTAGTACGCATTGATATCTTACCCATTATGTCAAATTTAAATTTGTCCAATTCTACCTCTGGTTTAAATTTCAACCTAAAGTGCGTATGTTTAGACAAGGACCGGCACCATTAAACATTAAAATCTGGTATTTCGCAGTATTCCATAGAATATTTTAAAATGTTAGAATGTTCTAATCCCAGGAGGTAGCGACACCGGCATAAAATCTAGTCTCTAGTATCAGAAGCCCACTATTGATTTGTAATCAATTTTGGAATCTATTCTTCATTGAGAAATGGCACTGAAGTCTCAATTTGGGAATTCTGAAACTTTCCGCATCTACTTTTGAATTTACTTTCAACTAGTTGTACTGACCATATAGCTTGGGTTTGAAAGTTGCTATCGCCAATTTGCAACTTTTAAAATAGTTTGGCATTTTATAAGATTGGATAAAAGTTAACGCTTTTCACTCGCTTCATATTAAACTTTTTTTGGACTGTTCAAGATAACTACCATGCCTAATTTAAACTTAGCACATGCATTGCAAAAACCTAACATTTTGCACCTGCAATCCCTCCAAACTGTAGCCAAACCGACCTTAGTATTGGAACAGCTAATCTCAGTTTTCAATCATTTAAAATTTGGCATTTCCAGAGATTGCGTAAAATCATTCAGAACACTTTTCGTGCATATTTAAAATTTCTAATTTTTAAAGTGTTAAATCATTTGTCTTATAAGAACTACCATGCCAAAATTTCATGCGTTTAGACCTTTTAACAGCGTAAAAAATCAACATAATGTGCAGGAACAACTTTCTGCTCTTCACATTCCTTTGCTTCAATGGCATCAACATCTGATACAGCCAATGTTGGAACAGAACCAATACCCTTTTGATACCATTACTTTTGAAATCTGTTCGGTAGTTAGACATTACCTCCTACAAAAGAGCTTAAGGTATAAGTAATATTTAGATTTATCAGAGATGCAATCAAAGCATTTTTCTTTGCAGCAATTTTTTGTAGATAAAGCTTTAGCGATCGTGTAGACCAAATCCGAAAGGAAAACTATTTACAGTGAAACAAAAATGCTGAATTATGTCTTAAAAACGAGCGTTACCAATTATAAGATTAAAATTACGTGCGATTTAGCAAGTCATTTTGTTGGAAAAATGAGTGTTCTATTGAAATACTAGGGCGATTTTCGTAACATCGCAATTTTAAATTAAAAATACGAAGTTTCTATAATGATTCGCAGCTCCGAAGATTAAGTTACAAAAGCTTAAAATTCTTTTAATTTAAATCTTAATTTTAGATTTAATGTTCTCATTTTTAAGTGAGGCACATGGTACGCAGGACACCAAGACTTCAAAATTTCCGTGTACTTTGCAGAAACACCATCAAGCGCAACACTGTCCATACATGCAAATTGATGACAAGTTTGGGCACTATTCAAAATACTTACGACTATTTAAAAATGGTGGCCTTCCCTTTAAAAGGCATTCCGCGATAAGAAATTGCGTAGCCTCTTTAGATCCTAGGGATTATGCACTAATTTCAGTTTATATTAAATTAAGGGTGGCGAAAGAAAATTTGGTATATACAATTTGACATACAAGGGGACTAAAAACTACATTACTATCTTTTGATTTTATTACTTTCACTTAACTTCACTTTTCGATGGCACAAAAATCTAGTTGCGTCCAATTTCGGCGAATTATTTCCAAATTGAAAAAGGACCTGCTTGCCACAGCTAAACAAAATGGTTCAATTCTTATGCATATCGTAATATACTTTTCGCATGGTACAATGACAACATAGACATTATGTTAAACTTATTTTTGGAATCCGACTAATAAAACTGGTAAATCCGAATTTCTTAGATTACTGTATTTCTATTGAAGCAATACAAATTTTGCTAACTACATTTGGCTTAGTTTCAAAAGTAAAAAGTAACGAAAGATTGTTAGACAATCATTCAACACTGAAATGGTCACCAACACCAATAGTCAGCTACTGGTGGCTGACTAAAAGGATTACGTATAATCCTTCAATAAACGTCAATTTCAAAAAAAAAAATTTAAATTTTGCATCATTCTAGACGACTGTCCCCTATTATTGCTCTGGCACCGTGTTAAGGGATAACATCACTCGCGCGAAAATAAGAGTTTGTTAATCCTACGGGATAATTTAAATTTGCATATTTCAAATATTAATAAAGGTCTGAAAGAGCCGTTAACTGTGGATTTCGTTTGCAGGTTGTTTTAAAAGATATTTTCAATTTCGAAACCTGTTCCGAAAACAGAAGTGCCTTTGAAACCATCTTTTCAAATTTTGCATACTACAATGTGGTGGCACAATACTAAAAAAATCTCATGGAACAGCCTGCTTTACGAACTTTTAATCTAAATTTTATGAATGTTTCATTCCCTTCCCCCCCCCCCCCCATTCATTAGGATGTGCAGCTGCGTGAATTTAGATGCATGGCGATTTTACATGTAATTTTTCCTTGTGTATATTAAATTCAAACTATTTAAAAAAAAAAAATTGAAGTTATCCATGAATAAAACCACCATGACCAAAAATTAGAATCGAAATCGGCAAAAAGCCTTGGCATTTAT
This sequence comes from Maratus speculifer, assembly GCA_964019185.1. Classification (NCBI taxonomy): domain Eukaryota; kingdom Metazoa; phylum Arthropoda; class Arachnida; order Araneae; family Salticidae; genus Maratus; species Maratus speculifer. Next base: position 133,624,321 of record OZ025291.1, on the reverse strand, counting down.
CGAGCAAGCAAGTAAAAAAACCTTGTCGATGTCTATAGGCGGAGGTAGATTTTTAAGTTAAGCGCTCATTTCGGCAACAAAAATATAATTCGAGATAAACCCAATTTAACTTTATTTAGCAACTCCAAGAATTTCATTTTCTGGAAGAACTGGTTCTATCGGAATCTTAAGTGAAATTCGGCTCAAATGTTCACCGACAGCACTTTTAAATACATTACGACTTAATGAAAAAAAATCTACCAATACTACACGTTATTAGCTCCTAAATAAGAGAAACGGACAATTGAATGCGTTTGAGAGCAAAATTTAAGTCATAAAATAAGCAATTTGTTATATGAACACAAATTCAATCGCGATCACTTCGTGAAATTTTGTTCGAAATGCCCACTTTGACAGCTATTTTCGAAATAGCCTGCCTTTCAGAAAACTGACCAATACGGTACGTTGTGCAATACCTAAATAAGAGAATCAAATGAAAGCGTCGAGATAAAAGCACTTGAGAGTTAGAAACTAAATAATTTGAATACTTCAATTTTTCCAAATCACGATCGCTTCGGGAAATTCCGATCAAAATAGCCATTGACAGCATTTTTCTAAATATATTCAGCCTTTATCAAAAACAGGCCAATAAGTCATAGTTTCCAAATAAGAACCTATCATTTGGATGCGCTTAAAATCAAAAATTTAAAATGAGGAGCATAAGGAGCCTACGCTAGTAAGGCTAAGGCATTTCGAATTATGCAAAACCAGTATCACCTTTTACATACGTGTTCCATTTTTTTCGTATAGTGCTTAAAGTTATGATCTTTGTATATTTACTTTTTCCATTTTGGTTCAAGTTTTCGGAAGACGGCAAGTTTCGGAACTGGTTCCAAAAACGGCCTCGCAAACCAAATCTAAAGACAAACATGGCGGGCAAGATCGACCTCGTCCTACGAAAGATTTACCTTTAACTGATGTCATCGGTCTCTGACCACTGTATTTCTATTTTTATAGTTTAACTTTCCGTTTAACTACAAATACTTAATGTATTTGTAGCATTTTGCAATGCTTTTAACTTTAGCATTGTTACCAGAAACATACGTGAATGTTAATTATAACAATCTTGTACAAAAGGTATACTACCGAAACACCATCCTAACAGTTAATCACGAGTTTTATAATCTTGATTTTTTGCAATCTGACCACTTCACACTTGTTACATCAGTTAAAGATTAAAAAAATAAAAGTACGAGCGAGAAATTTGAAGATTCTATCAGTGTTTGAACGTTCGCGAATATCCAAATTACTAGGATAGGCTTTCCCAGGCAAGAAAAAAAAACCAAAAACCTTTAAAAAAGTTCAGGTAAAATACCGGTATTTGGAACCAAGCTTTTTTGAAGGTAAAAAACCTGCATTTTCCCCGAAAGTAAAATATTCAGGTATTTTGAACCAAGGTTTCCTGAAGGTAAACCCGCAATTTCCCTGCATATGTGTGAAAACAAAAGATTTAAATTGCACATTTCTCAATTGTACTCGGAATAAACAATAACCCCTCCTCCCCCCAATTTAGAAGTCTTAGGTGTAGGAACCCAGCGGAAAAGTAAATGAGATAATTAGAAACTTGTGTTTTACGGCTGGATGATAGTACGGTGGTTGCGGCGTAATCATGCCGACCACTGGTAAAAACAAAAGTGCCGTACTAAAGATTTTTTAATTTTAAATAGTTAATCTTATGTAATAATTAGTTCCCAGTTTATCTAAAAATTCGAAAAAATATTTGCGAAAAAATGAAGTCTAAAAAGTTTAGAAATTAAAACGAAAAAAAGGAGAAAATAGTTAAAGTTTATATAAATGCATATAATTATAATATACAATTACTGGGTACATTTGAGGCCAGTGTATTGTCTAAGTTTTTTAATCTTCAGATTTTTTCTTCAAAGTTCAGAAATTCCACGTGGTCGTTACGGGGTCTGAATTGCTGCCGGCAGGGGTAAGGGGACGCTATCTTGTGGATATTATCTTAATACTTATCCCCCATTAGGCTGAACTTAACGTTATTTAGCTCGAATACGTGATTCTAGATTAATTTGAATGAAATAGAACTTTAATGCGAGAATGAGAACATTTTTATAAACTAATCTTGATTGAAAATTAGACTATAGAGTCATTTTTACATGATTTGAGAATTTTTAATTAAGAGTAAGCAATTAAATACTTAGAAGTGTGGAACTTCGTATCTGTAAGCGCCGATAGAATACCAGAATAAGATACCGACACCTTACCTGTGCTGCAATACTTGTGAAGATGCATAATAGAACTCGTAGTGGCCATCTAGCTTTGTATGAGCGGTGTGACCATAGTCTGTGAGAACCTGCAGTTATTCCAAGTCCTCCTATGTTTGCATATACATAACCTACAAAGATTTAAAGATATTTAATACAGTTTTAAAGAACTTGCCCATTCAAAAGAAAAATCTTTAGATTAGCGATTCGTAACCTTTGTTGGAAAATTGCCACTAATATTTGAAAAGAGTTTTGTGGCCCGCGTTCCACAGGTTGTGCATGCATCCCTACCTTAGATAGACCATTTTGCTAATATTACCTGCATGTAGCAATGCAATTATTTCACTTGCGTTTTAAACTAGTTTTTGGTACCAAGTTGTGAATCTCATGAGATTCCATTAAATTTAGTTCATAATTAATCGCACTACTAGCACAATTCTCTAGATTGCATTATTAAGTTTAGAAACTATTTTTTGCGCAAGTTTTCACTGCAATTCACATGAAGTATAACCAATTACATAAATATGGAAAGATTCAAGCCGATTTGATACTGCTAATAACTTATGAGAAAAGACCGATAAAAGTTTTATTTGTCCAATATAAACTAAATGCCTACGATCTTGAAACAACGACGGTTACCAAAATCTCGTAGAATATTATTAGATTAATAGATTAGTTCTACTTCTGTTAAGGCTGCTAGTCATCGAGCAGCCCCTGTTAAAGTTTAGTCATTTAATTCATTAGAGTATTCAAAGTCTCCGAAAAATCTATATTAATCTTTACTAACTAGATTCTATAGTTCAAAATAATATATTTAAGCAAAGTGTTAATTACTCAACTTTAATACGTATAAATACTCAATCATGCTTATATTTTAGAAATATTGAGAATAAACATTAAGAAAAATTCAAAAGAAAATATTAAAATTTCCGAGTTTTAATACACAATACATTCCAAGCTCATAGAGCTTGTATTTGCAAGGGAATTCGGAAGCTGAATAATTAACCTTAAATCTCAGCTTTGTCGATTGGATAGGCAATTAAAATTTAAAAGAATGAAAGCCAAAAGTTATGGCCGTTAAATTTAAGGGAGACCCGTAAGAAAAAACCCAAAATTTTTATTATTGATTTTAAAGTAATGAATTTTGGTGTACTACTTAAGAATCTTTTTGCAAGGAATAATTAGCAAAAAAATTCACTTTATTAAAAAAATATTTATGGAGATTTGGTATTTTTGTCGAAAAATACACTTTAAAATTACTCCTCATTCAATTTTCAATATTTTGGTATTACTAAAATTTCTTAAATAGCGTTATAGTATATAGAAAAGAATTAAGGAGAAATTTTTAATTTTCTATTTTAATCGGCTAAAAAAATACGCATGGTAAATTTCCTTAAATTCGTTATATTTTTCATGTTTACCAATTTATGTAAAATTTTCAGAAATAGTTAAATATCTCCTTACTTTTGTTGCAATTTTTTTTTTAAGATTCTAAAAACAAACTTTGTTTCTAAAACATTTTACCACTGAGCCTTAGTACTTTGAACTTAGGCAAAATATGAAAAAAGTCATTTTCAGGAAAACTCGTTTTAAATGGCCGCTAGTCCTTTAAACTCTATAGCGAGTACAAATAAAAGCTCATTTTCTACCTGTTCCAAGAGTCACCGAGTTCTGAAATTTTGCATGGATATTCGCAAACATGCATTTTATCGTTTTCCGAGATAAAAATTTGAACTTCTGATGATTTTTGGCCGAGAATGGGGTACGGGTCTCCCTTAAATCCGCCATTGTTTTAACAGCTACGATTATTAGATCAAGGAAATTTATCAAAGCACATAATTTAGAATATTTCTGCGTCCCCCCCCCCCCACACCAATATAAAAAAAATATACCATACGAAAGAAAACACCAGGTTCTAGGAGAATTTATGAATGCTAAAGAAACAGACACATATTTCAACATTCAACTGCACCACTATTCAAAAATAGACTGGGGTACATGAACGTTTGCCATTTTAATTTTTCAATTTGAAAAAAAAAATTGACAGCACCTGCAGATACGGTATATTTTTTTGTAGATCAGACTATAAACGATGTTTTGGTTACCGAGGACAAAAGTAAAATCCGGGTCAAGTTTTAAGCTAATAACTTCATTTTAATGTTTTTAATATTAAACTATTTTTTTCTAAAATTGAGAAATGTTAATTGGTTAACCCTTTCCGGCACACTGTGCCCAGTCTGGGATACCCAATTTTAATTCCAAACTTTGAATGGGCACCAATAATATTTTAGTAAAATTTTGCCTTTACAATAAAAGCTTTAATTAAGGGTTTCACAATATCAAAATTTATTTTTTAATTCCGGTGTCAGTCGACAATCTCATTTTACCAACAGATTTTGCCCGCGTCGGAAAGGGTTAATAAATCCAATGTCCATGTGGGGCACTTATGAATAGACCAGCCGAGCCAGATATGAACATTTGATAAGGGCTCCGAATGATCCTTCCGAGATTGTTCCTTTCAGTTAACATGCAAGAAATTTTAAATTCAATATCCAATTTTCCTGAGAGACTTTTCGGCATGCAACATTTTGTATTTAAACTTCTACAAAAGCATCTCAACAAGTACATAAAGAGCAACAAGTTTGTTTACGAGTAATTTCAATTTTAAATTTAATGTTTTAAAAAATTCAATAACACTATCCAATATTTAACAGAGATGTTTAAAATTCTTTTATCCATTGTTAATACAAAAAGCATTACGTTAGACTTCGCAAGTTTCCCAGACTTGCAACGATTGCTTACTTTCACTTCTAAAATCTCTAAACGCTTTAAGTTATGTCTAATATATTAACCCTATCTGGTCTGGTGTACTATTAGTATATAACTTTTAACGAGTTTGTTTTAATGCTTTTGCTACTATTATACAGGGCGAGTCATATCGAAATATCCTTAATATTATCCCTAGACTCCATACTTCCAATTGCAAAAAAGTGAAATTTGATCAAGTTGCAACTCTATGGGTAGGGGGGGGGGGGGATCAATTAAAGAAGTACGAGAAATTTATACGGACCCCTGTGGGATAAAAATTCCAAATATCTTTCCTTATCCAGTCCTGAATAACACCAAAAAGTTGCATCTTCATATCTCCGAGTTATAGCCGTTTAATTCATCAGGTTTTAAGGGGATTAGACAAATTCTCGCAATTCAAAAAAAATGTTACTTTAAAAGTTCTAGGAAACTACCTTTTGAGTTGATTTCTGCGATGGTTAGCCATTTAATTTGCTATGGAGATCCTAAAATTTCTCTAAATTTATAAAAATATTTACATTGTTTGTACTAGTTTAAATAGGATAATTGAAAATCGTTATAACTAAACATTTGATTAATGTTTTCCATTTAAAGACTAAGCGGATTTTAGTTTTGTTCCAGGGTTCCTTTCCAATATTTTAAAATTGAAAATTTTAAAAATTTATATAACTTTACAAAAAACCATTTTCAAAAGTACATATTTTTCAAATTTGCCGAAACAAAACCAATGTAAAATAAAAAATGATACGTCAAGTTTGTACTTTAACAATTCTTAAATTTATAGACAAGAAATTGTGGGGGAAAAATTCATTATACAGAAAAACGAAGGATAGAGTTTAAATACCCTTCAGGTATTTAAAAAGAATGCTTTTTCTAAGATGCATATTAAGTCTTTAAATTTAGCTCTCGCAACTTCAGCCTTTCGTCCTGGAAAGGCTGTTAAATGTGCATTCTGGGCCCAGGTTGGGCCAGGAACGAGACTTTACTTTCTAAAAACTCGCCTGGACGGGCCTAACATTTTTCATATCGGAGGAGACTGCTTCCCTCTTCCTGCACTGGAAAGTTTCAATACCGGTCTTGAAAAATCCGTATTAAACCCTCTCTGACCTATACGTGCATAAAATAAGTAAAATTTGGTTCAAGCGAAACTTATGAAAACCAGATTTTAAAATCGCTTATTTTACAAAATAAAATTTAAATTCATTTTTTAAAAAGACTAGTATATTTAAAGGCTAAAATATTAATTGCAATAAAGCCAGTGAAAAACATCTGCCTATGACGGAATTCTGTCTTAAGCGGAAAATGTTCATCCATGCAAAATACAACACCGGAGGAAAAAATACTCCATTTACACCTCCTAGGAAGGGCATTCGTCCATAACTTATTTTTTCTTCGATTCCATCTTAAAAAGGTTTTAGTGTATAACATTTTTCAAAGTCTCCAAAGCATGGGATATGGATTAACGATATTAAAACTTAAGTGAAACATTTACATATAAATCCTTGATAAAATAAAATTTATCACAGCCTTTGGCACTTATTTAATAAAAAATGTATAAATATAAAAAATGAAAAGCTACGAGTATTTTTGGTCTAAACTCTTCCATACGAAACAATTTAACCTCACCGAAGTAAAAACTATGTAGAAAATCCCGACAGAAGTGGGCTATAATTTAAACTTTTTCCTGGACCGTCCGGGTTGCGATTTTAACCTTTTTTTCCCAGGCCGGGCCGAACTCTTCTCCCTATGGGTCTGTTTACCACCCGATTCAGATATTTCGATCTATGCAGACTACCAATATATATTTTGAAGAGTTTAGATCAATACGCTCCTTTATGTCCAGAAAAGATCAATTTGGACGATCTCGCATTTGCTTTCAAAATGAGTCAAAAACTCTACTGGGATGGTTAAGTGGTGCAAGTCGCGTATTAGATTTAATATTTGTCAGGTTTAGGTATTGAAATTAAAATTTTGTTCTATTTAGGAATGCATAAGGAATAATGTCCTAATTGGAAATTGACCTACAGGGGCCGTATAAAAAATTTCGTACTTCAAATAGACCCCCCCCCCTCCCCAAATGAAGTTTTAATTTATCAAAATTTCACCTTCTACGAGTTTTTGCAATTTGAAGTTTGAGTCTAGGGACAATATTTAAGGAGATAGCCCATTGTTTAGACATTTAAGACTCATCCTGTATGTTGCAATGTGTACATGTCTGCATTTACTACGATTTCATTTCTGTTAAGGCATTTAGCGATAATATTTTGCTTCATTCTCCGAGATTCTTCTCTAAACATTTTGCTCTTTAAAAAGTTACTTTCCGGAAAGAATGTATAATAAAGCGCAAAAAATTAGTTGCAATATAAGATCTTACTGTAATTCAGCATTTTCTAAACATGTCTTAAAATTCTCTTAGCCTATGGTCATGAATATTAACTGAAAATTACGCAAAATAAAAATATTCATTGTCTTTCAGTCAATGAAATATTCATTAAACACTGGTCTATTTGGATAGCTAGTGTAAAAGATTTTTCTAAAAACCAATCCGGAACCGAAAGGGTTGAAGAAAAATTTTCAACCGATAGCTACCATGAAATTCCGATTGCAAGAACCCCTTCCCCCCGTTTCAAAAGAGAATGTTTTACGGGGAGGGGGGGGGGAAGGCTGCGTTTAATCCTCACTGCCAAGCCCGTGTTAATACGGTCAGCAAGCTTTAAGTTTCACTGCAATGCAAGGATTAAATGCAGCAATTCTAATGCAATGCATTTTCAACACATTGAACAAGGACTAAGAGTCTCATTCATATCCTTAATTGAAAATTTTATAATATTGAATATTTTAGCATTTAAGAAAGTGTTAAGGAAAAATTACAATTGTCCTCTTTCATTATTTTCAGGAAGTTATCAAAAGCCTTTTTCATCAATTTAGAAGCAAGGCGAATACAGGGAGTGAATCTTATTTCGGCAGATATTTGAAGTATTTACTAAAATCTTCCCTAAACAAAATTCCCCATAAGCACAATTAAAAACTTTAGTTACTTTATTGCAACATAATATTTATCCAAGCCCTCCTCCCCTGAAATCTACTTTACAATCTTGTGCTTGAACATTACCCAGGAACTAGAGAAATTTACATTTGTCTTTATAGTAAATTTAACAACGATTATGACAATAAATCATAAAAAAGCATGTCAGAAGGCTATTTTCCCCTCCCCCATATGCACCACTTATGTTCACAACTACCCCGCTGGCGGGGCACATGAACAATTCTTTGGATTTATGAAACTAATGTAAAAAGGAGTTAAGTTTACCATGTACAAAAAAGTTTACAATATTTAGTTTATAGAAATCGTTGAGAAATAGCAAAAATTTATGAAAACCCAACATGTGGCCATTGTTACTATACGAAGAGGATGAAACTAAAACGTTAAATATTCAATAACTAATATTTTTAAAACAAAAAAGGCCGAAACCTAAATATTTTACAGTAGCTTTAGAGTACCTTTTCCAAAATATAAATTTAAGACTCATTAGCTCCTCAGAAAAACTAACTAGGGTAGATGTTCCAGTAATGAGCCACCTTAAGGAATTTCTCTAAAAAATAATTTTTATTAATAGTTATAATTATTGTATTCCAATTTTTTTCATATTAGATTAATCTTTCAACAATATTTAACTAATCCCACAGTTACATTTCCCAATAGAAATAAAAATTTCATTTTAAATAATAGAAATATGTCTAAACACCCAAATGCCCAGTAATGGGCCACCTATGTTCCAGTAATGGACCGCCTATGTTCCAGTAATGGGCCACCCTACAAAAAATAACAGATAATTATTTTAGGTGCGTTCATAATTATGTAAACAGGTAGCACCTATAATTGTCGTTCAGTCCGTCTGTCTGTCCATCTATCTGTCCGTTTGTCCGAGTCTATCTGTCCGTTTGTCTGTCCGTCCGCATATAACAACGGAAAACTATCCAACCGAATCGTTTGAAATTTAAAATACATAATTATCACATAATTTTGTCGAGTCATTTCAAATTTTATGAAAATCGGATGGATAGATCAATTACAGGGACATTCAAAAGGATTCCGTAACATTACGGTCAATAGGGAAAAAAGTTTTAAATGCATTTTAATCGTTTGAAATTTAAAACATAATTATTGCGTAATTTTGTCGAGTCATTTCAAATGTTATGAAAATCGGATGCATAGATCAATTACAGGGACAATCAAAAGGATTCCGTTACATTACGGTCAATGGGGAAAAAGTTTCAAATGCATTTTAATGATGTTACACTCATTCGAACATAATAGAATTGGCATGAATCTATGAAATATATACTAAAATATGCATTCTGTACAATCTGTGACGCAAAGAATTTTTATTAAATTACAGGGCTACACAAAAGTATTCCACTATATAATGCTATACGGGGAAACATGGTTTGGTACGTGTTTTAATTATATTCAACTATTTCAAATTTTATGAATAAGATATACGTTGCTGAGGTGTAATAAGAATTACTATTCCTGTATATTTACAGAATTTCAACCAATATACTGTATCCGAAGTACTATTTACTATAAAAGCAAGATCTGAATATTTTTAAAACTTCGTTATCGTACGAACGCACCTCATTTGCTACGTTCACGTGCAATTTCCAACTTGTTCTTTTTATGTCTGCGTAAGTCGCATCTTCTTCCTCAGAATCCACATTATCCTCTTGTATACAAAATTCGGCCTTTTTGAAGCAATTGTAAATTGTTTTTTCTTCAATTACCCCCATTGATACCGTTCGTATATGTATAACTATTCAATTAACACTGTTTTGAGAAGGATGTTGAAAGGTGTGTGAAAGGAGGGGGTTGATGAATTTGTTGAACTTAAGGAGCAAGAAAATTCAAGCAGAGGAGTAATATAAAAAAACTCAGCACTGAACGATAAATTAGGAATAAGAGATGGAAATTTGATTTCATGTGATTTCGAAGTATTTTTTTACAACTGAATAAAGAACATTTTATGAAAATATTCGTTATATGGAGATAGACATTTCGCTATATAGAGACTGTTTTTAATGTAATCATGGGAAAAGGGGAACATTCCTACTAAAAATTCGTTATATAGAGAAATTCGATGTATGGAGTTTCGTTATAGAGAGACTTGACTGTATTTATAAAGAAATTGTCTTTATTAAATTCTAGTAAGTAAAATTTAAGTATTAAATTTGTTTATTTAGTTTTCAGTTAAATCAAAATATTTCATCACTACTGAAATTACACTTTTAGTATTGGTCACTTGGGTGGCCCATTACTGGCAAATCACGAAATAAGCAATCCAGTAATGGACCACCCCTCCTAAAATCTTAAAAATAAATAAAATTTTGTAAATGGCAATTGGTATATTAAATTTAATGTTTTATATTGCTAACCAAACAAAAACATTCAATTTTTACGGAAAAATAAAAAAGATATAAAACTAAGTAAGTAAAGTCTGCTCTTAGCATGTTCATTAAGATTTTCAGTGAAAAACAGAAAAACTGTGAAACTTTATTTTCTGCTTCCTAATTGTTTTGACAAAAAGTGTAAAAAATTAATCCAGCTTATAAAGCATGCAAGGTAGAGTTCAGAAAAAAATAATAAAAGCTTAACTATTATTTATTATTTTTTTATAAACCAAAAAGTGCGAGGTGGCCCATTACTGGAAGGTGGCCCATTACTGGCACATCTACCCTATGATGAGAATTAGAAATTCATGTTAAACGACCTTAAAAAAGGAGACTAGCCCCAATCCGACAAACAAAGCCGAATGCGAAAACTTCGCGCGTTTAACATTTAATATTGACCGAGACAATTTAAACTTCAGTTATCAAGTATGATGGAAACCTCCATCAAGTACACAACATTAAAACTTATAACGTTAAACACTAAATTCATATTTTAGGGTGGGTTGTTCATTTCCAATACCAAGCACTTGAGTTTGTGGCGTATTCTTTGGACAGATGCAAAGTCCAACTTTAAATTATGTGCCGATTAGATCTCTAAACGTAGATTTAACCTCACTCCCGACAGCCCCACAAGAATGCGTTTAATTGCTCCAAGAACATCTCCAATGCTTATATGCATGTATTAAAAAAGTTCCAGAAGCAATTTTAATTCTATAAAAACTTAAAGATTTAAGTGACCTAACTGGCGACACCAGGACCGAGGGAGTTGTGAAAATCGTAACTCCTTCAACTGTAGACTATTGTTCTTATGAGGTTTCGCGATATTTAAATTCCTTACGAACTTTAGAAATGTAGTTCTCTAAAAATTTTAGTGAACTAAACTGGACGATTATTGATAGACAAATTCCAATTAAAAAAATTAAATCTGGCTTGTACTATGAGAAGCAATTCATAGTTTTATACGATCTCGTAAAATCTGAAAGAGCTTCATTAAATATTCTGACAAATTTTGTACAAACGCCAAGTAATTTAATGCCTTCCTAATTAGGTGAGGAGTTTTCAGACGCTCATGACCCGAGAAAAGTTGTCCGATAGGAGGTTCACAGTGCGCACTCGCGATTATTTACCATAATACAAAGTATTCATCTCCCCCCCCCCCCTGTACACAAACTTAAGCACAGCTAAATTTGGGATCGACCGAAAATAGTTTCATTTTAAGCCCAAAATCCGTCTCGCCGAAAATTCGACTAAAAAGGCTGCCGAGAATTTGGGCCTGGCCGAAACTATTCCAGAAATTTAACATTACTACGATTTGAACTGCATCTGCTCAAACTATACTATTGCAGTAAACTTCGTTTAAAATTTTCAACCATGACAGACTCAAGACAGTGCAAATTACAAAGCAAAAACTACGACTCAACTGTGAAGACATGTGCTCATTTAAAAACTACAGACTTAACAGTACCAGAAGATTTAGTTTGAAACTGCAAAAAGGATTTAGAATATTTCAAGTTCTAGTAAAACAGAAGATCACTCTAAAAAGATAGTGGTATGCGTACCTGACACATGTGAACTAGTAAAATTGAGTAGATTTATATTTTATACGAAAATAAAATTTGTGGGAGGCAGTCAAATTGGGCCACATTTATAATTATGCATGTATTTAGGTTAGACACTTGTTCGCAAATAAGATTACCAAAATCCAACTATAGTATTACCCGTTTCAGTTTATAAAATATGCGAAGAAAGCCCGAAACTAACCTAAAGATAACGCGAGTTTAAAGTACTCGTTTTATTTAAAATTTTGGATTGAATTAGGTACCATTTCGTACATTTAACAACTGTGACAGATTAAAACTACCCATTGAGTAATTTAAGTTATGCATATAGAATTGAGTAATACTTACAAAATATGCTTGTTTTCAGCATTGCTGATGTTAATCCTAAGTATATTCCATACAAGAAACTAAGATGTAGATACACAAATAGAAGAACGTTGAACCAGACTATCTGGGTTTTGTATTCAGCTTTCTCTTCCACTTTTTGTTCAATGGTCTGATGTTCATCGACTGTAGTAGAGTTCGGAGCCATCCTAAAGGAGAAAAATTTTAAGTTGCCAAGAATGGGTAACCAATTTATGCCCGAATTTGAAGTTTCGAAATGAACTGGAAAAATTTACACAGAAGTAAAATGTAAGCGTACTAAATATTGAAATATGCATTACACACTTGTACGTTGCATGAAGTTGTACAAAATAGGCTTAAATTACTGTACTATAATCTATTTTTATGAATTTCTTGCACAGATTAGCAATAAAGAACAATGGCATTCGAAAACTCATTTTGAAAAGAACTTTACACAAGAAAATTAAGTATAAGTAAAGAACTATATACTCTTAATTGTCCTCTAAATAGATACCATCTGCACATTCTTGCAGAGTGCCCTATATCTTAACAGATTACAAAAATGTAAAAATAGGATTAGACTATTTTCACAATTAAATTTAAAAACGTCTACGAAAGGCAAGATTGACTTATTTGGATCCTTTGCAGTAACAAGGAAGAAAATCATGCGTTAAGCACAGATTAGTTAAATCCTGTATATCAAATTGCATAACTATTAGTATTTATACACCATATGTGCATACATTTAGTGAAACTTCAAAAAGCATATCCCAATTAAAGTTCATTTTATCCATACAGCAACCATAATATACCATTTCAAGTCTTTTACATTTCTGTAAACTATGCACTTCCCTATAATGCATAAAATAACTTAAGCCTCAGCGATTGTTATTAGTTCGATTACACACGAAATCATTTACCATAATTAAAGTTTGTCGCAAACAATTTCACTCTTATTATGCAATGAAATTCTCTTGCGTGGCCCTCTAAACGAATAACTAGTATTTTCACTGCCTAGTTTACAGAATGCATACTTTAGTGCATTTTAGAGATTTAAATTTGAATATGTTTGACCGAGGGCAACATCTTTGAAATTCATTTTAAATTATTTTCCCTCAATAGGCCGTAATTTAAAAAGTTTGACAGTCCCTGTAAATAAAGTAATCATGGTAGAAGCCACTTTCAACAGGGTTCGTGCTAGGGGTAATGTCAAGCGTCCAAAATTTTCAGGGCAATATATTTACGAAAATTAGAGCACGGACAGACAAACCGAAAGCATAAACTCTTTCATATTCGCTGGAAAAGGCAAAAAGGTTTCTTCCCGTCCCTCCTCCCAAGATTTTGAAATGTTAACTTGGGAAGGGGGGGAAGGTCTTCCTTTAACCCATTTAAGTCCAAAGGGATCTCAAGCAAAACATGCAATTTATGGTATTAAAATAAGGCAAACTATAATACAAAACAAAAAAATTAACATGTTTAACCTTCCGTCTACCAGACGGGTCCATTGGACCCGACAGCAATATTTAATGTAGATAAATGGGTGTTTTGTCTGGTAGACGGAAGGTTAAGCAATATAAAACTAGGTTTAAAATCTTGGTACTCTATTTTATGCATAAATTAACTCCTCAAATTACATTGAATTTGATTAAAAAAGTCAAGATCAATACTTTGTCAAGCAGATTTAAAAAAAAATCGATATCAATTTCCACGATTTGCCAAGTAGTTTACAGCAGACACTAAATCGCAAATACACGATTGCTCACTCTTTTCTTTATCTAAATTTAGGATACCTTCACCGAAAATTAAAATTCAACTAAAAAAGCGCGTAAAGAATTTTACTCCAATGAGTAAGGCGGCCTTAAATGGGTTAAGCAAGTTTCCATCTAAAACTATTAATACAATAACAGATAAAGAATTTAGATATTCAGGGTCTAAAAGAAAAATCTTACAAATAAAACTTTAGTCCGAAAATGGGACGATAAGCATAAATTTATTATAGAGCTTTACAACCATTACTTTTGTATTACTAAAGCTTTAGTTATAAAAAGCTTATTCTTACAAAGAATTATTCAAAAAGGAAGAATTTGATTAAAGAAAAAACAAGTCATTAAACTTTCTTCTGTGGTACTTATTTAAACAAGTAATTTAGAATGATTTAAGGAAGGATCAAAAAGTGACAACTTGTAACGATGTTACAGCTGTTACCTTTAACCAAGTCTTTGCCAGCACGATTCAGGCTTATGTGAAATGATAGAAGTAAAAATTAACGTTTTCTGTCCCTGGATCTCCATACAGGGACTTTATTTTGCTTTTTTTTAAAACTAAAATGTCCGTTTTTCACATCACTTATAGCTGCATGTTTCTGCGTTGAAAGCAAACTTATAAATTCATCTAAGCTGAATCCCTCATCGAATGTTATTTTCAGATTTTGCTAAATGCCTAAAAATATCCCAAAGACCGACCAAGAAAGGGATAAATTTTACAAGTATAACTCTTTTTCAAAACAAATTGAAAATTTGTAAGTTACTTGTTTAAAGCTGTTAAATTTGAAATTTCGTCAATTTAGATTAATGTTATTAAATTGATGGTTTTAATAGCGATTAGTTTTAGTTCCATATTTTTGGATATAGTTTAAGCGCCTGAAGGATCAACATAATCGTAAACAGCGTTACGCAGATGATTTCAGCTTATTTGCAGATTATCGTTAAGAAAGAGGGGAGTGTAGAAAAGTGAAGCAAATTTCATTAACTTCCTGTAAACTTCAAGATATAACCGTTCATGAACTATGAAAGTCAACAGAAAGAGGGACAAATCTTGTGTATTTGAAGAACTTTCATTTTTCGCTCAATTAGAATCTTGAAAAATCTATTTTCTCCGTTTTCATTCCCAAGTCTTACTTCGGAAAATTCCGTTCAAAACGCCAAGTTTGATAGCATTTTTACATTTTCTGCAATGATTAAAAATACAGACAAGTACGGCACATTACGCACTTTCTAAATGAGAGAATTCTATTTAATTTCAGTCGAGCTCTCAGACGCATAAAATTAAGTGTGAATGAAATACACCCTTAAAATAGGTTTATTTTTATGCGCTTTCATTTAAAGTATCTGCTGCACGTTTCGCAAGAAAGATGTTAACACTTTATGCCTCAAATTATAAATTAAAATTTAGAATTTTCTGCAAATTTAAACTACATTGGAAGACTCGTTTCAAAAACATTGCGAATTTAACCCTTAACTAAGGTGACAAATTTTCGCAAAACTACTGTGAGCGGTCTGTCAGACCGCTTAATCTAAACATGAATAAAAATGTTAAATTAACTCTCAAAATACTATTTTTGTATTAACTTTATATACAGGACTATTATAAATAAAATTCAGTTATTCAAAAGTCTAGAGATAGTAATAAAGCGCTAAACAAGACAAAAATTTGACCAGTATCTATAAACTCAAAATTAAGAGTTAAACTTTGAAACTTAAACACAGCGGTCTGCGAGACCGCTAACAGCAGTTAAGGGTTAAATTTATAAGAATTTAAAAATAACTCTCCTCAAATCTTAATTAAAATAGTTCTAGTATTTGGTAGAATTAGGAATTGCACAAAAGAGGTCATGCAATTTAAATATTTCGGAATAAACTTTCTAACACACCAATTAAAAAGGGATGGGGTGTTAAACAGAATAATAAACTTTAAATATTTGTTTTGTAAAATAATGTTTTTGGTAAAAAGCATCGAAAATCACTACACTATTAATACTAATCTATAGTATTAAAGTTTAGATCAAGATATTTTAAATGGCACCTTTCTGCCGTCATGGCATAAAAAAGGCGGGGGGGGGGGGGGGCGGGGAACAGACTTGTAAATTCGAGGAGAGGGTGCGATAAGAAACCGTTTCTCTTGCACAGGTGGACTGAGTAAAGAAAAAGATGATTTAGGGGGGGGGGGGGATACTAAAATGTTAAATAACTACCATTTACTTTAAAATATCCATTTAATAAATTAGATATTTTACTTTAAAAACAATTCATAATTATGAATCTAAGTAGACTTTTAAGTTATGTGGTTAAGATTCTTTCCAATGCAAAACTATCTGGAATTATGAAATATGTAACTACTGAAGAAGTTTTGCGGAATACAGAGCTATTAGATTTAAAATAGAGGAATATGCCGCCTCCGAGCTACATTCATAAACATAGATAATCGTATTTGAGCTTGAATATGGATTAAATAGATATTAAAAATAGAATGCATTTTTATAGATATAAGAAAATATTCATTATAATAAAGCAACATCACGGTTTCGGATAAAAATATGAAATGCAAAAATGTACAAGTTTTATTAGGATGTTAAACTGGATTAGGATTTCGGATAATAACTTGAAAGCCTCCAGGAGTACTTCATGGCCCCTGAAAATGCAGGGCTTTGGGCTCGCAATCGGAATGAACTCTCGTAAATAAGCCACTAATAAGAGGATTAAGACCACAAAGAGATTAAGATTAAAGTAATTTTCAAAATCGGGGGAAAAAAAAGGGTGGGGGGAGCGAATTAAATCTTCAGTTTCGATAGAAATAGGAGCTAAATTAAAAAAGGAGACTAAGCTTAAAATCTAAAAAAAGTACATAAAGTAAAAATTACATAAATAGCTAACTTATTAACATAGCAACTTCATGAAAAAGATACGAATGAAGTATTCTAAAAAGATAAATCAAGAATTCGATCATCAAAAAAGGTACTTTAAGAAAAGTAACGAAAGTTTTTTTCTTCTTTTAATAGATTGAAGATACAAAAAATATTCTAAGAAAAAAAAGTAAAAGTATTCACGACTCACTTTAATTTTGGTCTAAATCTAAAACCGCTATAAACACACCAATTTCAGAGAAAGTGCACCATTTAAAACTATCACAGGCATCCAGATACAATTGATAGTAAGAGACATACGTTCGGAGAGTCAAGAGCGAAACTACTTCGTCCATCCTTCTTTCACCTTTTTACCTGAAGGCCCCAATGACCCGCGTCTAATTCTCATTGGATGTTACTTGATACGTCACTTTCTACGTTACGTCACTCTTTCGGCCAGTGAAAGTGTCTTCAGTTCTTCTATTCCTACAAATGCAAATTTAATGTTTAGAATGGTTAGTATTAGCGAAATAACTAATAGTGTTGTTGTACAACAATTATCATTGTTTTAAGACCCGCAAAACTTTTATTTTGCAAGTCGACATAAAGTACTTAATTGATGTAATACAAAGGCTGAATAATTTCATATGTTGGGGTTAAATAATTTTTTATTTCATAGACAGTGACCGGGATGCAGATTGATCTTTCTCTGTTTGGAAACGAGATTGTCCAATCAGAAAATTTGCTTATTTAAAACTGAGAAAATTCACAAGAATGCAAACCTCTGATTGGCAAAATCTCATTCCACTAACACTTTTTCTGGATACTGGCCAATATGTTTGTGTTGTTTATTGAACAACATACATCTGATTTGTGTGCTCGACATGAAGCCTGTTTACAAATCATCGTCAATATTACAGGGACGAGATAGCACAAGGAAATTTTACAATACAAGAGATATACACCCGGGAGCTCCACACAAAGAGTGCGTGCAATGAAGCCAGTGGGATTCGAACCCCCAGCCTCCTACGCTAGAAGGCGATTAGCGGCGTGGTGCATTGGCCACTTGGCCACGGAGGCCCCAGGTCAATGTGTTTCACATTTTAAATGGGAAAATTTAAAAAAAAAGAAAAAAGGAAAGAAAAGAAAGAAAGATAGAAAGAAAGAAAAGAAAGAAAGAAAGAAAAGGAAGAAAAAAGAAAGAAAAAAAAATTGCATTTATTCACAAAGTTATGTGAATCTGATTTATATTTTATTAAACAATCGTTTACAACCGGATGATACAATTTGTGCTGTTGAACATTAGTTGCCGCTTTAGAGAGAAGAGGCCAATATAAGAGTTATGCCGACAAGGCAGGGGAGGGAATTTAGCCCATTACTTAAAATAAAATCATAATTTTTCTGAACAAATTTTCACACTTGGATAGGGAGGGGGGTGGTTGAGGACAATGCCGTTCTTTCCGTGTAACATCCTGAATTCATCAGTACTTGGAAAACATTGTGAACTGAACCAACCGAAAAAAGTGAACCAATAAATTGTGTAACTATTTTCCAACATTTAGGAAACAATCCAAATGATAGATTTTTCGAACCGAGAGTGACCAATCGAAAGCCTGTATTTTACGAGATTTTCGAAAAAAAAGTGAAAGTTTCATAAAGATACAAATTTTTGATTGATCAATTTGGAAAAATACAGGAAAATCTACCTATACCCTCTTAATTTTTGCACTAATAATCTCTAATCATTAAACTTTTCAAAAATGATCTCGTAAATTAAATGACATATAAAATTTTTAAATTAACTTTTAATATACAATTTATTTTACATTACACACACACACATATGAGGACCCCAGAAGCCAAGGGGTATAAGTGACAAAATTGAAAAAAATAAACTAAGTACACAGATGACCTGAAAATATGCTGTTTTCATTTCAGGTACAGAAATATATGTGATTTTCTTATTATTTGCTGAGTTATAGAGATAAATCACTTTTTTCGAAAAACAAACAATATTGATTAATTATACTTTTAAAGAAAATTGTACTCTATTTTTTAAAAAGTTATAGAAATAAGAATTCAAAGGCCAGAATGCAACAAGCAGAAGTTTCCTATTTCAATTTAGTCAATTGTTATTGATGTTCCAATTTAACATCAATTATCTTTAAACTCAGTTTACTCCAAATCGAAATTTTGTCACTTGTACCCCTTGGCTTCTGAGGTCGTCATATATTATCCATTAATTGTAAAACAATATATATCAATAAAACATTAAAAAAAAATTAAAAGGAATATATTCGAAATTTCCAGAACCATAGTAGATTCATCAAACCCCATATATATATACAAGGTGATTCATAAAAGATGGGCAGAACTTTAAGGGGTTATAGTACACTTAAAGACAAATAATATTAAATAGGAGACTAAGGGTCCCAGACGTATTCCCAAGGAGATAGGGGGCATTAAAGTTTAGGGTCCGAAATTTCAAATGATTATAAAAAATGGAAAAATTTGTCGATTCGTTTGCGGTTTTTGCAAAAAATTTTCTTTATGCCAGTATTTTCTTGAAATAAAATTTTAAAGTTCAATTTCAAAAAATGCCGATAGGGGGCGCTTTAGACTTTGGAGTAACAAACAACTATTTTTTAACGTTATTTTTTGTATTTCTTTAAATGATTTCGAAAGCTTAGACTTAAACTTAAATTTTGATCTAAAAATCTGAGTCCTAACGAGTAGTTAAGTAGCGTAAACTGAAATTTGAAATTTGAAACCCTTCTCCCCCCAGAACAAAAATCAGTTATTCCCGATCTTTGTGTCGTAGATTAGGCTCTAACTACTGCCGCGTTTTGCTAAAATTATTCTTTATGTCAGTATTTTCTTGAAAATAAATTTTAAAGAAAAGTTTCAAAAAATTCCGATAGAGGGCGCTTTAGACTTTGGAGTAACGAACAACTATTTTATACCGCTATTTTTTGTGTCTCATTAAATGCTTTCTAAAGCTTAGACTTAAATTTTCAGCCCAAAATCTGAATCGTTAGACGTGGTTAAGTTTCTGGGGAGAGGGGTTTGAAATTTCTACTCCTGAGCACAGTTCAGTTTACCATGTCCACACATTGTGTGCTGTAATACGAGGTAAAAAGACACAAATTACGATTATGTTACCAAAGCATATTTATTAACATGTAATTACAATAAATGTTCAAAATTGTGACCACCAGAGGTTATGCACGCAGAACAACGGCGAAGAATGGAACGGCGAACATTCGCGAAAACATCAGGCTTTTCGAGCACTTCCCCTACAGCGGCGGAAAGTCTGGCGACCAGTTCCTCGGGGGATTCAATGGGTGTCTCATACATAAGAGCCTTCAATTGTCCCCAAAAAAAAGAAATCGAGGGGTGAAAGATCTGGCGAGCGAGCAGGCCAAGCAACAGGACCAAATCGACCAATCCATCTGTTCGGAAATGTGATGTCCAGATAGTTGCGGACGTCTCGTACGTAATGGGTTGGCGCTCCATCGTGCTGGAACCACATGACCCGCCGGATGCGTGGAGGAACAACGTTTAACAGGTCTGGCAGCACATGTTGCAGAAATGTCAGGTATGTTTTACCGTTGAGGCGTTCAGGAAGAAGGTACGGTCCGATTAGGTGGTCTCCGAGGATTCCTGCCCAAACATTGATGGAAAAGCGTCTCTGATGAGCATGTGGATACGTAGCATGTGGATTGACATCCGCCCATACATGTGCATTGTGTGTGTTAAATGTACCTTCACGTGTGAAGGTACATTCATCGGTGAAAAGCACAGTTCGTCCAAAATGTGGATTTAGCGCGTTCTGCTGCAGAAACCAGCGGGCGAATTCAATACGATTTGGATAATCCCCTGGAGACAGTTTCTGGACTCGTTGCACATGAAACGGGAGCAAATGTTCATCCTTCAGTACCCTCCAAGTCATGGACTGTGAGATATCCACCTGCCTAGCCACTGTTCGTGTACTTGTACTTGGCTGCGCCGCTACTACATCCAGAATGGCTTCTGCAACAACTACTGATTCGTCCTTTTTTGCACGACCTGCATTCGACCGGGAAGCGAGAAATGATCCCGTCTCACACAACTGTCTGTGCAAGCGCTCGAAAGTTTTGCGGTTAGGCAACCGCCTGTTGGGAAATCGCTCTCCGTACATTCGTTGTGCCTCTGCACCATTTCCATCTGCCGCTCCGTAAATTAAATGCATCTCAGCCTTTTCCTTATTCGTGAAGGGCACCATCTTCCGATTCATTACTACAGCGACTTACACTTGACTCACCGTTCAGTGGTTTTTATGCCTGAATCGTGTCGAAATTTTGCATACGTGTTCTTCTTCTTCCCCATTTGACATTTGCATACTTTCTGTCTCCTTCTTCACCCGGTGACTAGCGTCAGGAATGGAGCTTTAACGTTTGCATGAGCGACGTTTCCAACTGTGCCAGTGCCTTTATGAGTGAATTCCGACTATGCAGTCCTTGACGAAAGTTGTATTTTTGCCTCGTATCACAGCACAGAATCGTTGGGCATGGTTAAGTAGTGCAAACTGAACTATGTTCAGAAGTTGAAATTTGAACCCCCTACCCTCGCTACGAACCACGCTCAGCGATTCAGATTTTGAGCTGAAAATTTAAGTTTAAATCTAAGCTTTAGAAAGCATTTAATGAGACACAAAAAATAACGGTATAAAATAGTTGTTCGTTACTCCAAAGTCTAAAGCGCCCTCTATCGGAATTTTTTTAAACTTTTCTTTAAAATTTATTTTCAAGAAAATACTGACATAAAGAATAATTTTAGCAAAACGCGGCAGTAGTTAGAGCCTAATCTACGACACAAAGATCGGGAATAACTGATTTTTGTTCTGGGGGGGAGAAGGGTTTCAAATTTCAAATTTCAGTTTACGCTACTTAACTGCTCGTTAGGACTCAGATTTTTAGATCAAAATTTAAGTTTAAGTCTAAGCTTTCGAAATCATTTAAAGAAATACAAAAAATAACGTTAAAAAATAGTTGTTTGTTACTCCAAAGTCTAAAGCGCCCCCTATCGGCATTTTTTGAAATTGAACTTTAAAATTTTATTTCAAGAAAATACTGGCATAAAGAAAATTTTTTGCAAAAACCGCAAACGAATCGACCAATTTTTCCATTTTTTATAATCATTTGAAATTTCGGACCCTAAACTTTAATGCCCCCTATCTCCTTGGGAATACGTCTGGGACCCTTAGTCTCCTATTTAATATTATTTGTCTTTAAGTGTACTATAACCCCTTAAAGTCCTGCCCATCTTTTATGAATCACCCTGTATATAAACCATTAAATTTAAAATATGTTAAAATCATTAAAATGAATATAATCGAAGTTTGTAGAACCAAAATGGAATCTTCAGGCCCACAAATACTTTGGAGCTATATGTATACTCTGTGTATGATAGTATATGAAGTAGTATCCCGTAAAGACTCTTGAAGTACCACTTAATTAATAAATACCCTCTTACTGCAAATCCCTCTACATGTTGAATACATATTTATCAATTTAATTTTGTATTTATAAATTACAAAAGTTAATTTTTATATATTTTTAAGTCTTACAGGACATAAAAGGAGGGAATGGAGTTCAAAGTTCATATGCTTCAGGAATTCAAGAGATTTGGTTACCAGATTTTTCATTCTAAGATCGCAATATTGAATCACAGAATATCTTCATTAAATAAAGCAAATATGGTTTTACCAAAAAATCAATATTCAAATCCTCTGAAGCGAGTGGCTCCAATGAGTAGATAAGTATTGACCCCCCTCCTCCCCAATCTCCTTCCATAGTTTCAAAATGTATTTTGTTTTTCTAAGACCCTTACGTAATTTAGAATGTTTTAGGTTCTTAGTAGGATCTTTCTGCGGCTCTGATTTATTTTTGTTTAAAGATTGTTCAAATGTGTTATCCAAGATGAAAAACACAAATTTATTTAGCAAATATTACCATATTTTAATAATAACAATTTAAGATTTTTCGTTATAAAAAGCTCATAACACCATCGTATATTTTTGTATATTTTACATTATTATTCACATATGTATATATACATATAACTCTCGATATTGCTATGAAACTTCATATTGAAAAAAAATCTCGGAAACTCTCGCCTGGGGCGCAGGTATATTTTGAAGTTAAGTACTAATATCATTAAAAAAACTGAATGAAGATTAACCATAAACTCAGTTTAACAATTTTATCTGGCCACTTTTTATGCGATTTTAATTTCATTTTTCTGTAAGAGCTGGTTTTATCAGCTTCATATTAATATAATATTTTTTTCCAATCGCTATGTAATTTTATTTGCTGTAAGATTTGGTCCTATCAAAAACTTGTCGAAATAAAAGTTGTAAATGAATTAAGAAGATTTATAATAAATTTAAGCAGGTTGTATATCTTGTGAATTGAGAAAGTTATTATTTTTTCTTCTCTCTTTCCTTCACACACATACTACATCCCTTTTTTTTAAATTAAAACCTTCTTATATAAAAGTTGTGGATAATATTAAGAAGATTTATGATATCTGTAATTTAAATTGATGATTTAATTTTATCAAAAATCTGTCATATATATATTTTCGGCCTTTTTTACCCATGTTATAATAACTTTAATCTGATTTGGTATGTATTATAATTGATTTTTTTTTCTGTTTTAACAAAAAAACCCTCCCTTTTTCCACCCCCTTGGGCTGATTTTATCCATTTGCAATCCCCGCCGCAATGTTAACTATCTCAAGTTTTTGAGGAGTTTGAAGATGATCCATGCATAATTGCGACTTTTATTGTGCAAAAATTTAAGAATATTAATTTTTAAAATTTATTCAACATTATTTTTTAATTCTAATTGCAGGGTATTGTACACAAATTTGCTTGTCATTTTTTGTGAAAAAAATATTCAGAAATATATTTTATATTCAGAAATCTGCAAATTATAAACAAATTCGCAAAAAACTTAGCGAAATTTGGGACTTTTTTATAAAAACCTTAATTTTCACCCGAGTATTCAACGGGTACCCATGCTATCCTCATAAAAATGAATACAGTTTATTACAATAAGCCTCTAGCCTCTTAGACATCTTCTACAGTTTTACACGTTTGCTACATTAGTTTTTACAGAGTTATCCAAAAAATTTAGGATCCTATAGAGTTTCAGGAAAAAAATCTTCCCAGCAATGTATAATATGCACTATTTCATTTTTACACTTGGAGTTTCAGAATGATTCTTCGTGTATTTTTCTAGTTATTTAATAAAACGTCTAAAATCTGAAGTGAATGGAATACAGGACGCCCCAAAATGATTGAAACTTGCTGTAATTATTTTCCAGTTAAAAATAAATTTAAAATGTACATGGCAGAAGTGTTCAAAACAATATAGGGGGAAAGATTATGTTAATGAAATATACTCGCAAATATATACATATATATTTAATTAAATCTTTTAATTTTTGAACATGACACCCCTCTGATAAAATTGATCATTTAGATTTTTAAATCTGAAATAACATCATTATACAGATTGCATATGCATGTATATTTGAAATTAAGAAAATCATAATAAATTAAAATAGCTGACATTTAAATTTTTACATGATTCCATATGCTATTTCATCTGTGAAAATATCTACCATATGTAAAGCAGCGATAGCATTTTCAAATCAAAAATATTTTATCATTTAGGGAAAAAGTTAACAAAAAGTAACTAAATAAAAGATTACATAGGCAGAGATAATATTAAAAAATGATTTTAAATATTTGGATTGTAAAAATAATAAGAAATTCACAAAATTCACAGTATATTATTTTTCAACTCCAGCACTTAGAAGAGCTCTTCAAATAATTATTTTGTAAATCTTTCCTAGTTTTTTTTTAACCTAATATTGTTGTTGGAAGCATTAATTATATATTATTTAAATTATTTTTTTTTTCATATCGCCCGTGTTGCCTTTTAAACCTATATTTCACACATTCACATGTCCAATTTGATATACGGTTGCTTTTCACAATCTCATCACAAATCTCAACTTCTTTTTAAATTTTCAGTTAAGCATAGTACATTAAATTTTAAAAATAAAGATATTTTGATTTTTTAAATAAACTTCTTAAAGAAAATAATAATAATAATAATAATAATAATATGTCCGTTTATTTGAATAATATCATAATAAAAAAGCAATCTAAGAAGAAATTACATATGAAACATTTAGATATATTGTATATATCTATAGACACCTAAGAAGAAATTCATCTTTCTTCTTAGGTATAGGACTACAACAACGCAACCTAAAAAGAGAGAAAGAAGTGTCTTTGCAAATTAATTTCGATAATTTACTAATGATGTACTATTGAATTTTATAACCATAAGCATAAAAATCCATTTTCGAGTTGCGTCATTTCTCTTCGACAATTTGATGCATAGGACGCATTTTTCAAATTGATCCTTGTTATTACATTTACTTCTGTGAAGAAGAAAGCATCAAGATAGTCTAGGATTTATATTAACAAGGTAGAATCCGCCGAATTTTGACAAAATAAATGTTTAAAATGGAACTTGGAAATGGAAATGTTTAAAATGGAATTGATTTATAATAAATCTACAAATTTAGTTATAATAAAAAATACACCATATACTGGTGAGTATAACTCTTAAATAAATTATATTTAACCTAAAATTAAGAAAATACATTTTCTATAAAACTCAGTTGTAGAAAGTGTTAAAATTAAACTTTAATCGTACATGTAAGCAGTAAAAAATACTAAAGGTCAGTTATCATGATAAAGTTATCAATTAAGTCTCGTATGCTATTCCAAAATGAAAAAAAAAAAAAAAAAAAAAAAAAAAAAAAAAAAAAAACATATATTTATATTTTTCTATTAAATCTCAACCCGGAATCATTTTCATCATATCCAAATTCACATATGCACCTTTCATTAACCCTTCAATTTACAATGCATCTGTATTCACCATTTTAAAAACATTGGTATTTTAATTTGATTATTCAGAAAACATTTTAATTCAAAACTTGAAGTTTCCAAGCTATTGGCTGAAACAGATACTGAACTATTTATATTAAGGTAAATGCACCAGTAGTGGGCCACTTAAGGACATTTGTCTAATTATTATTGATATGTTAGTGAATTCCAAAAAACATATATATTTTTAGCCTAGTCCTTACCTTCATGTATCAGAATAAACATTCAAATTTTTAAAATACATTCTTTAGAAAAAATGAAAAATAAAAAATGTTACCTTCCTCTATGCTCCAGTAGTGGACATAGTAAATTTCTGATGCCCCAGTAGTGGGCCCCCCCAGTAGTGGGCCACTCCATTCTTGAGTTTAATCTGGGCTGTACAGAGGTTATAACATTTTTTACATTTCTATACTTAATTATACACAATAATGAAATCATATTTAGAAGTTTTGACGATTACGTAAAAAAATTTCAGCTTCTCTTTAGTTTTTTGAACAGTCTGTAATATTTTACAACTTAAAAAATATATATCTGCCCTATTTGTTAACTTGCAGTTGTGATAAATAATAAGATATTCATAATAAAAAGGGTAATTAAATGCTGAAATGATTGTAAAACTATATTATATTTATATTACATTTATAAAAAAAAAAGGAAAAAGAAAAAAAAAAAACAAAAAAAAAAAACAATGTGAGTGGGATTTAAATTTAACTGCATTTTTTTTATAGCCATTTTATTGGCTCTTTTTTTTCATTGGATGTTTTCTTCAACTTCTCCTTTTGAATATTTCTTTTTTCTTTTTTCTTTTCTCTTTTTCTGCAGCTTTAACATTTTTAATATTTTATCTCTTCTTAAAATATTGGAGCATTTGAGGAGAAGTCACAACTTCAGAAAGTTTCTCTCGCTTTCTCCTTTTCTTTGTTTTATCTTCTCCTTCTGGCCAGAAAAGAACTCTTTTGAAGGGAGATGGTACATTTCTAGATGGTCCAGCAATTGGCCCGGTTGATCCTTCTGAAATATCCACCTCAGCATCAGCATATCCAACAGTGTCAATTGATTCTGCATTGCATGCCACCTCAATAAATATGACTGGTGTATTCTGTAAGAAGTAAAATGTTTAATAAATAAATAGAAATTTTTTATAAATAATAGTAAAAAAAAATACACCACTTTTAAGTGCTTAACACCAAAATTATTTTGTGATAGTTTACCTGGAGAACTGGTTCCTTGTTCAAAGTCTCCTTTGTCTCCAACCATAAGTAATAAAGATCTGTTTACTCCACAGGGCCTTTCCATTCACCTTTATTTTCTAAGAGAGATTTTATTTTTTTTCTCCAATTTTCTCTACGAGAATATCCAAAAAAGAAGCCATTTTTCTTTCTTTTATTGGTGATATTACCACTTTCTTTGATGTTACTTTGGATTCAACAATTACTTTCTTTGGATCCCATGGAACCAGTCCACATGCACGAAATCCACTGACAATTATTGCAGGAGTTAAGCGATCTAAAGATGACTTTAGAACTGGTGGAAATTCATGTTTCTGTAGTTGTTTGCCTTCATGGGTTATTCTGAAATTTACTACTTCCTCCCTCCAATCGCTTTTATGAGTATGGAAAGCAGCGATTTCCATGGGTTGCATCAGGTGTGTATGGCATTTGGGAGCAAAACTACCATTTCAATTCCATGAGCTATACAGGAGGTGTTTAGGTTCATAGATATGTGAGAAGTGTGTCCATCCATAAATAACAGTACAGGTTTCTCTATGCTTTGCTCATTTAAATATGGCTCAAAAATGTTTGTCACACACTCACAAAATTTTTCTTGAGTCATCCATTCACTTTCCAACTTTCCAATAGCCCAATCAGAAGGCATGGCCTTTGCAATTTATTGAAGGATCCTATCATACTTGAAAATTGGAAAAACAAAAAATTAGAATATAAAAACATATTTAACAATTTCAAGGTTTAATTTACTAGATTTATGGTTTTAGACATGGTTACCTATAAAAGATCATTGGTGGTGCAAGTTCACCAGCTGCATTGGCTGTTAAAAGAACAGTCAAATTAAGTTTTTCATCAGCTCCAGCAGTGGTAACAACCTTTTTTGATTCTCTTTCAGCAAGAATTTTTCCTGGCTTCGGATTTAAAAAAAAGCTGTCTCATCACAACTGAAAATCCTCTGGGGGTTACATAAGACATTGCCCAGTTTTTTTTGTTTTTTAAATAAGTCTCAACCTCTATAAACAAATCATTTATACTCTTTTGTGAAACTTCTTTCCTGCTCGTTGTTAAATTTTGGCTGGTACGCAGTTTAATGTCAGGATGGCGTTTTAAAATACTCTTATACCATTTTTGTTCAGGAAGACTATTTTCTGCAGGGAATGTGATTTTATGCTCTTTGGCCAATTTTATTACGTTTGTCATGAGTATTTCTTTTGTAATAGGAAATACTTTACTGGCCATACTCTTAATCCACAAAACAATGTTGTTTTCCTGGTCGTTGGTAAACAATGTACTTGGGCCTTTTTGTGTAGCTAATTTGACTCCTTTCAATTTCCTTTGCAAAGTTGTTTTTGCAATATTATACTGCTTAGCTACATAACAGACATTCTTTCCTTTCTCCACATCCGCAATTGCACTTTTTAGTTGTTCTTCTGTATAATTTTGCTCCTTTCTTTTCTCCATTATCCTGCAATATAATAAACATGTATAATAAAAGATGCATAAAATACAACAAACATATTAGGAAAATCATATCTTGGTTGTTCCAGTAGTGGGTCACGTGTGTACCAGTAGTGGGCCATCTGGCCCACTACTGGAACAAATTGAAATTTAATGATCCAGAAGTGTGCACCAGTAGTGGGCCAGGTGGCCCACTACTGGAACAAATTGAAATTTAATGATCCAGAAGTGTGTACCAGTAGTGGGCCAGGTGGCCCACTACTGGAACAAATTGAAATTTAATGACCCAGAAGTGGGCCACCCCCCAAACATAATAATATGTTAGTTTTATACCTTTTAAGCATAAGGAATAGAGTATTCATTTATGCAGTGTATTAGAAATGTGGTGTTTTAATATAAAATACAATATACTTCTAAAGAAAAAAAATATTGAATGAAAACTTACCTCTTAAGGAAAGCAGTAAGAATGAGCCACAAAATCCTTGTATTTTAAGACTGGAAGAAAGACAACCTTCCAAATCAAAGACTATCGGAATACTGAAGTTGTCCTTTTGCCTTATAACAGATAAGGGTTCCAGCCAGTCAGCAGTTAGTTTGTTATCTGACAGGTGTGACTAGAAAACTTGTTTTTCAACTTTAAAAACTAGTGGCCCACTATAGGTACGTGGCCCACTACTGGCGCACTTACCTAATTTTAAGTATAAATGAAATCAAAATTCCTCGGGTTTTATAACAAACGATATTCTTGGCACAACACGTATTTTAATTTCAATTATTTTTTCACTTTGAATGGGAAAATGGCAACATAAAGATACAGTAATCTACTTCTTTTTGGCTTTTTTTCCTTTTCCTTTTAATAGAAATGGAGCATTTTGTTGGCACAATTAGAAAACGGTATTAAAAACTACAAAAAAAAAATAAAATAAAATAAATAAATAAATAAATAAATAAGTAATAATAATATTTCAAAAATAAATTAAGATACAGTTTTCGATCAAATTGCGTTTTAAAGTGCTTTTTTTTCTTTTCCATACGACGGTGTAAAAATTGAAAATTTGCGATGCTTAGAAGCTTAAAAATTTGTAGAAGCAATAATTGCATTTCGAATTTCAAAGTGTTGTCATTCGCAAAATGACGTATGCGTTACGCACAACTACGTTTGGCCTTTCTAATATAGATAGATATACAATCCAACACTTGAAACTTTGTAAATGTTTTTTCCTATTTGTCTGAGACCACTTAGCACACCTTGGTACAGTAATATATACATGTGTTACCTAATAGCGTTAAGATCCTTGATGAAATTCAACACTTCGTGCTTATGACAACAAGCTTTTTGTGGAGGGGAGGGGGGTAAAGAAATGGGGGGGGGGGGTAGTGGTAATAATTTTGAGTAAAATTTACAAGTAAACATTGTGAAAAAAATGACTAGATAATAAAAAGAACAAAATTTTCACAAGAAAATTTAGGAATAAATACGTTTTGATATAATTTACGACTTTTTTTTATTTTTTTTTTTTTTTTTTTTTTTGTAAAGTATTTTTAATTTTTTTTTTAAACATAATATAATAAAAATAATAGATGAAAGAAAAAAAATAGAGTCGAATTGGAAAGATTGATATTGCTGTTATCTTAACTGCGTGAAATTCAACTAAGTTATCTTAGTGAACAGACCAGCGACATACAATAGTAATTAAAACAAAGTAAAATTATTCATTTTTCCTGATGTTGAGTAAATCTCTTTTTCTTGTGTATTATTCGTTTCATTTTTGGTTTGATTAACATGATACTTTATAAATATCATACTTTTGCATTAACTGAAAACAGAATCATGCATTTTACTATAAATAATATACATGTACACATGGAATGTGAAAAAATAAATAAAAATAACTGATGAGACCTTCGCAACTTTAAAGTTAGTATTGCGTTCCTATATATCAGCGGTTCCCAATCTATGGGTCGCGACCCACTGGTGAGCCGCGGCAGTTGTTTTGGTGGGTCGCGGAACAATTGAGGTTTGTTATCAAAATATATCTTTTATTTCATCTGTTTAAAAAGATATGGCGATTTCTACAGGAAATAATACTTCAAGGAAAAATCCTTAATTTCCTTCTAGATTAATATACGAACAGAATATCCAGAAATATTTAAATCAGCTTTAAGATCCTTGATGAAATTCAACACTTCGTGCTTATGACAACATGCTTTTTCTACTTTGTTGTTTTTGAAAGACAAGTACTGAGACAAACTGCATGTTAATATATGTTCCCACATTGGTAAACACCACTACCAGAAATCTCATTGATTTTAATGTTATGTTTTCATAATAATTAAACGTATTTTTAAATATCTTTGTAGTCTGTGTCTTGTTTCAATGTCTATTAACTTACATATTTAAATTACCGATTTTTTTTTTTTTTTTTTTTTTTTTTTTATGTGTCTTCCGTACGAAAATTTCCGTTTTTCGAAGGACAGGATAGCCGAGTGTATAGAGATAGTACAAAAATTGCTATACTGATATACAATTTTTTCTTGAGCAGGTCGCGAATTTTCTTTTTTCTTTTTTTTTCTTTTTTTTTTTATTGAAAGGTGGGTCGTGAAATTTTTTTTCACTGAAAGGTGGGTCGCGTACCAAGAAAGTTCTGGAACCGCTGCTATATATGTTAATAAGGAAACAGTCTAATTTTTGAAGCTCATTATTAGCGTTAATTTTTAAACAGTTATTAAACACCAAGTTCTTTTTCTTTTCTTTTCAAAATAAGAGTTGGAAGGAAGAATATCCACATACATGTTTTTTATTTAACATTCTTTTATCTTTTGCTTGTTTGACTTCTTTTTTATATGCGATATTCTGTCTAGGTTAACTAGTGGAAGAGATTGCCGATGCCGTAGCCAAGGATCTAGTTTTTAGAAAGGAACCGGAAAACAAAAATTAAAATTCTGCCCCCAAACATGACAACCTCTAAAGTTTTGTCAATAGGACTCATGGTTTCTATCTACATTTCTGCTAATAAGACTCGCGATCCTTTTAGTTTAACCAAAATGCCAATTAAGCATTATTCAATCAAAAATTAAACGAAACAAACTAACTAACTAGCAACGGTCCAATAAGGTTTTTTTTTTTTTTTTTTTTTTTTTTTGGGGGGGGGGGGATCACAACAGTGATAATAAAGATAAGAACGTCTATATTTAGTATCCATGAAAACAGATAATTATTAAATCTACATAATTAGTGGAAATTTTCGGATAGATAATTTCTCACACCTTAAATTCTATAATATTTCAAATTTAATTATTTTATTTTAAAATTTAATTATTTAATTTAAATAATTATTAAATCATTAAATAATTATTTTAATTTCAAATTTAATTATTTAATTATAAAGCGCATACAGTCAACAGGACATTTTCTTAGAATTATATAGGGTCGATGTGCCAGTAATGGACCACCTTCCAGTAATGGGCCACCTCGCACTTTTTGGTTTATAAAAATATAATAAATAATAGTTAAGCTTTTATTATTTTTTTCTGAACTCCACCTTGCATGCTTTATAAGCTGGATTAATTTTTTACACTTTTCGTCAAAACAATTAGGAAGCAGAAAACAAAGTTTCACAGTTTTTCTGTTTTTCACTGAAAATCTTAATGAACATGTTAAGAGCTGACTTTATTTACTTAGTTTATATCTTTTTTATTTTTCCGTAAAAATTAAATATTTTTGATTGGTTAGCAATATAAAACACTGAATTTAATAAATCAATGGCCATTTACAAAATTTTATTTATTTTTAAGATTTTAGAAGGGGTGGTCCATTACTGGATTGCTTATTTCGTGATTTTCCAGTAATGGACCACCCAAGTGACCAATACAAAAAGTGTAATTTCAGTAGAGATAAAATTTTTTGATTTAACTGAAAAGCTAAATAATCAAGTTTAATACTTAAATTTTACCTATTAGAATTTAATAAAGGCAATTTCTTTATAAATAGTTGTTTTTAAAAAGTCATTCAAAATTGGTACAGAAAACAAGCAGAACAGTTGACAAAATCTAGTTGTGCCGTTACAAGAGAAGTTGTTTTAAGGTGGTACAGAAATGTAAAATCATATTTGGAAGAAGATATTATTAATAGTTTCTTCCGAATTCCAAAGCATACAGCGATAATTTTCAATAAGGTTAAAACAAGGTTTCTTTTGTGCTCTTAAAACAAGGAAAATTTTGGGACCAAAATCAGTTAAAGTTATTATGTAGTACCAAATAACGAAAAAGAACAAATCACTGTTATGGGATGTTTTTCAGCAAATAATGAGATTGTTCCATTTGTGATAATATATCCATATAAGCATCTCTGAAGGGAAATTGTGGAATCAATCTGCGTCAAATTGATGGGCTATATGATTATCTGAAAATGGTTGGACAGTGCAAAAATTATTATCATTTTAAATGCATTCTAAAATTCCATATTGAATAGTTTGGACTATCGGAAAGGGATGATAAAATTGAAGATCTGTTATTTATATTTTATAGTTGCACAGCACATCATTTAGATAATGATATGAATGAAGCTGGGGACTTTTTTTTAATGCCTTATTTTATCTAAACTTGATTTCAGTAAAACATTGTCTTTATCTTATAAATCCTTTAAATTTAAATATTTTGTTTTATATCTTTACAGTATAAATCCTTTAATGTTAGTTAATAATAAACAGTTAATGATATCATTAATATTTTGTTTTATATCCACATTATAAATCCTTGATTATAATAAATCCATAACTTAAATTTAAATATTTTGTTTTATGTTTTTTCATTATAAATCCTTTAATGTAATGAATTTCTAACTTACGTTTTAATATTTTGTTTTATTAGTATGCTTTCATTAAGTTCTGGAGCAAAATACAATTGAAACAAGTTGGAAATTGCAGGTAAAGCGTAGCAAATGAGGTGTGTTCGTACGATAACGAAGTTTTAAAAATATACAGATCTTCCTAATATAGTAGACAATACTTCGGATACAGTACAGTGTTTGAACTCTTTGTGTTCCTATAACCATACAGGAAGTAATTTTCATTACACCTCATCAACGTATATCATATTCATAAAATGTGGCACAGTTTAATATAATTAAAACATGTCCCAAACAATGTTTCCCTGTATAGCATTATGTAGTGGAATACTTTTGTGTGGCCCTGTAATTTAATAATAAATATTCTTTGTATCTCAGATTGTACAGAACTTATATTTTAGTATATTTATACGTCATAGGTTCATGTCAATTTTATTATGTTCGAATGAGTGTAACACCATTAAAATGCATTTGCAACTTTTTTCCCCATTGACTGTAATGCAACGGAATAATTTTGATAGTCCCTGTAATTGATCTAGGCATCTGATTATCATAAGATCTGAAATGACTCGACAAAATTATGTAATAATTATATGTTTTAAATTTCAAACGATAAAAATGCATTTTAAACTTTTTTCCCCATTAACGGAATACTTTTGATAGTCCTTGTAATTGATCTAGGCATCTGATTATCATAAGATCTGAAATAACTCGACACAATTATATATTAATAATCACATTTTTTAAATTTCAAACGATTAAAATGCATTTTAAACTTTTTTCCCCATTGTCCGTAATGTAATGGAATCCTTTTGATTTTCTTTGTAATTGATCTATTCATCCGATTTTCATAAAATTTGAAAGGACTTGACAAAATTATGTAATAATTATGTATTTCAAATTACAAACGATTCGGTTGGATAGTTTTTGTGTTTTTATATGCGGACAGACAGACTGACGGACAGACAGACTGACAGACAGACTGACAGACAGACGGACGGACAGACAGACGGACAGACGGAAGGACTGAACGACAACAATAGGTGCTACGTATTTACATAATTACGAACGCACCTAAAAACAATTATCTGTAATTTTTTGTAGGGTGGCCCATTACTGGAACATAGGCGGTCTATTACTGGAACATAGGTGGTCCATTACTGGGCTTTTGGGTGTTTAGACATATTTCTATTATTTAAAATTAAATTTTTATTTCTATTGGGAAATGTAACTATGGGATTAGTTAAATATTGTTGAAAGATTAATATAATATGAAAAAAATTGGAATACAATAACTATTAATAAAAAATTATTTTTTAGAGAAATTCCTTAAGGGGGTCCATTACTGGCACATCTACCCTAGATTTATTCAGCTTCATCGATACTAGATTCTCTTTAGTTTCTGGTCTGCGCCAGAGTCATTGGCTCACAGAAAAAATATTCCATTTTGTGCTGTGGTTGTAGCTTTATCGACATATAAAATAAAAAATGACGGACTGGTTATCGCTATGCCGATGCTCCGGGTTCTGTTGGAAAAATTATAATCCGGAAGTCAAAATGATAAAAACCGTATAGGGGGAGCCTCTAAATAATTTTATTTCATTAAGAATACTTCATTAATTATAAAGATACTAGAAGATAGCCTGTCAAAATGACGTGTTTGCATTGTTAAAGAATGATAAAAAATTACAACAACTGTGGTCAATCATAGCCACTTTAGGCTGAAGCAATTTTGATATATACAGCGATTAAACTTGGATAGGGAAAAATCTAACAAAAAAAAAAAGAAAAAAATTCCAACAGAAATCTGCATTTAAACTATAGCAAAACTATCTGGTAGATGAAAGTGGGGATTATAATGAAATTTAAAACGCACCCGCGGTTTTCTTAAATAAAAAGTTTTAATTAAATAGTGTTTTTGAAATCGTGAAAAGATTTCAAAGCGAAATAAAATGTAGTGACGCCATTTACTGCTCCCACTGTAAATCTGACCATTGAGAACGCTCCATTACGACTATGGAACGGTTTCATTGGTCAGAAAATAGATTGCCTTTAAAATCGGAGGTAACTTTTCACAATGTTTTTTATACATTTGAAACTCTCAAGAGTCATTCACGGCTGTAAAGAAAAAAAAATTAAAGCAACCCGAATATAAAAATGTTAACAATATTGCATTTGAAGTGCACCATTGCTTTCCTTTAATAAAAAGTTTTAATTAAATATACACTGTAAGAAATTTGACTCATTTGCTACAGCGTTACTCCACCGCTTTACCGCTTTTATAGAAAACGGTTACCTTACTGTGTTATGGAGCATTCTCATTGGTCATAAAAGAGATATTCTATAAAAGCTGTGGAGTGCCGCTGCAGCAAATGGGTCAAATTTTCAACAGTGTGCTTTTTGAAATCGTGGAAAGATTTCAAAGCGAAGTAAAATGTAGTGACGTCATTTACAGCTCCGACTGTAAATATGACCAATGAGAACGCTCCATTACGACTTATGAAACGTTTTCATTGGTGAATGAGTTTCTTTTTCTCGTGGATAGGTTGACCCCGGAATTGTTATACACGGAGGGGTTTTATATATATAATAAGGACATTTCTCTTGCGTCTGATTGTCTTGTATCGACCTCCCAGATCCATATCCTTCTTCACCGTCGGAGCAATACATCATAGTAATATTTCCCAAACAAAAATCTAACGTGTAAATAAAAAGAAGAGAGCGGTAATATTATTAGTATTTTTTTTTTTTCATTTGACGTACTCCATGGTGTAAACGTAGTTGGATTAAGTACTTAATTTTATTAATGCTCAAAGTTTATTTATTTTGGCATTTTTAAAGTTATTTTAAAATTTATATTATTTTACACCAAGTTGCATATTAACCTTCCACTGCACTGTGTGCCACATCTGGCACATACCTAAAAACACTATTATTCTCATTATGTGCCATGAATTAAGCCCATGTGATCGCTGTAACTGACCAAGAACAGTCCAAATAATGGAATAACACTTTGTCCAATTTTTGTCTATCTCAGATAGCTGTATTTGGCAAAAAATTTGAATTTGTTTTGGAAACAAACAAACAAACAAAAAAAAGTGTTCAAATTATTAAGGCAAAATTTACGTTTATTATTTTTACTGAATGCTTAAAAGTATTAACATAAGGAAAGTTGAAGAGTGTTAACCAGATAAAATTTATTAATTTAAGTCCATTTAATTGAAAAATGTAACAATTCGATATTTAATAATTTAAGTCTATTTAATTGCAAAATGTGGCAATTTGATACTTAAAAACCTCAATTATGTATTTAGGATACACACCTTAAAATATCAAAATTTAGCTATATATTTAAAATTTTTATTAATTTTTTTTCCCATTATTAGATAGGTATATAGATTTTAAATATTTTTTTTTCCTCATCAAAAATAGAAAAAATAGTGCAGTGAAGGGTTAATAATTATTAATAGATTTTTTATCGCAGATATTCCAAATTCACACCAGAATTTTAAAATAGCAGTATTTCCTTTGTTTAATAACTTACATTCCGTCATTACACAAAACGGAATTTATTATCGGAATTTTCTGATAGGAATGTCGATACTCTTAATTATGGAATTTTTAGAACATATTCTACTCTGGGAATTTAGAGGGTTAAGCAGATTTCTTTCACAGAATTTTTTTTTTTTTTTTTTTTTTTTTCTTTTCAGGTTGTTTTGAAATTGAATAAGGAAGATATAAATGACGATTCTGGTAAATCTAACTATTACAATATTTGTATTAATGATTTATTAGCATTTTCCAACAAAGTTTAAAAGAGTGCTTATGCATTCGGTTTATCTGTCCGGATGGCCGCATGTGCGGATGTCCGTCTGTCCGTCTGTCCGCGCTCTAACTCCCGTAAATATACTCGATTGCTATGAATTTTTTATACGTTATTGAGGTTTACCCTAGCACAAACCTTATTGAAAATGAAGTATCTACCATGATTAGTTTATCTACAGAGAGAATCAAAAGTTTCCCAATACATTGCGGCCCATGGGGAAAAATCGTTAATATACCCGGATTACCATGAAATTTTAGGACGTTATTGACGTTTACCCTAACACAAGTCCTATCAAAAATGTAGTTTCTACCATGATTAGTTTATCTACAGGGCGAATCAAAAGTTTCCCATTGCATTATGGCCGATTGGGAAAAATCGTTTCAAAGGAATTTTAAAGAGGTTATACCCTGTCAAACATGTTAAAATATGCATTCTATAAAATATAAGGTGAAAATGTAGCTATTATTCATTTACAGGGCCACACAAAAGAATTCCATTAGGTAATGGTAAAAGGGGCAATTGTGTGTTATATATTTTAAATATATTAAGCTTTTTCATGTATAATAAAATTGATATATGTCACTGAAGCTTAATATAAATTCTACTCTACTGTCTTGCATAATATGAAAAACAAAGCATTTACAGGGCCATACAAAAGATTTCAAATAGTATATTCTTTCCGAAGTACCGTATATGTGTCTGATGATGGCTGATGGAGAAATGAAATGCATTTTAATTATGATATGCGCGTTTATATTTCGCTAAATATATGCACATTATAAGGTGTGTATAAATGTTATAGTTAATAAACAGGGCCATCCAAAAGAGCTCACCAACGTTACTGAATATGAGCGTAAATTATTTAAACGTGGTTCTTAAATAAGCTATGCATTTTTACGCTGAGCTTCATTCAATTTATTGAGAAATGTTTGCAGAATATATATATAAAAGGATATACAGGGCCACGCAAAGAATTCGGTACATGGACGCTTATGAATGATGATTTATGAGAATGTGATTTCAGTTGTTTTAAAAGTGTTTTAGTTTACAATAAATTTTAGCTTAATGCTGACGTGTAATAAAGGTACAATGTAAACTACAGGGCTGAACAAAAGTATTCAAGTATGTTTCCATCTAATAGTATGAATTGCTGAAAAAGAAATTTCAAGCTACTGGGTATTTTCTTGCTAAACTAAATTTTCCCATTATATCAACTGGCATATGAAATACAGGGCTGTTCAAAAGTACTGGAATACATATTTGGGTATATTTGGCTGTACACTATTATTTCCCTAAATAACAAAGTTTTGTTAAAGATTTCATTAAGTGTTGGAAAGTGCTTCATAATATATGCTTAACGCACGATTTTTCTTACTTGTAAATAATTATTGCTGCGACTATCAAAAAGTCATCCGAAGTAAATAAATATCGTAATCCCGTAACATTCGCGAATGTTAGGCTCACAGAAACACTCTTAAATGTCATAATAACGAATATTGGAACTATCTTTCCTATGCATTAAAAGTGGTTTGGTTTTATGATTTTTTTAATGGAAAAAAGCAATTAAAACGTAAAATATATGTTTATTAAAAAGCATTTGCGGTAAATAAATTTGAAAAATTATAAACATAATGCACAAAGTTTATTTGTTAATTTGATGGAGGGAAAAATTAGTGATGTGCGATTGTTTGACAGAACAGATATTTCGTTTATGAATTTCCATGTAAGCAAAAGTTGTGGCCTCTATTTATTTTTATATTTAAGACCCTCAGCAGTAAAAGATAGCATTTTATTGCTTTTTCTGCAAGTTGCTGTTATTGCTTTAAAATTTGTTCGACAACATTTGTCGAAAATATTTCACTTATAATGAAGATTTTTAATTTTAGAAAATTTTGGATTTTTTAAAAAATTCTGCATAAAAAAGAAAGAAAAAAGTTCAAATGCAATTTCGGAATTTCTGCTCTCATCGTTAGTATCCTTGTTTAGTCAATAATTTTTACTTCAAGGATTTCGAGAAACTTTTCGGGTTATTACGAGATATTCCACGTCTTCTCTCCTCATGTCATCGAAACCAACCTGATGAGTCCGCTCCACAACTTCTTCAAAAGGTAGGGAAATTAAAGGCATTTGATTGTCTTTTTTATCATTTTGTTTTTAATATTTTGCCAGAAAGAATATTTATTGTGTTGTTGTTGTTGTTGTCGTGTGTCGTGTCAATGGATATGCAAAAAGCAAAGAAAGTCTCAGATATTGTCATAGGTCGCAGTCACAAGTTTAGGTGCTTCAGAACTGTAAAGAATTTCCCGAAGTTGATCCATCAGCCTTAACCAGCTAAGCTTTAAGATATCTGCAGTAATATATTGGCACTTGAAGATATGGCTCAGAGTGAGCTGGCCTCTTCTTGCAAAAAATACAGGTTCTGGCTCGATCAAGAAGGATCTTCTTTCCTTTTAAGTGATTTCTTCTTAATCTAACCAGTGTAGTCATCACATCGTGAGGGAAATCAAAATCAGTGATTAAAGGTTATCTAAAGGATTGTTTTATAAGTCTGTAATTGACCACATTTTTCTTCTCTTCCCAGTAGCGCCAACTTACAGTGACGGTCAAAAGTTTCTGGCCAGCAAAAAGTTTTCAGTTTATTTGTAAATATACCCATATGAAGAGGAATCTCTAAGTGATACTTATACATTTTATTGACATAATAGTTAAGAACTTACTTATAGAAGAACGTGTAAATATCAATAAATTTAATTGAAAAAATTAAGTATAAAGGAAAACGGATGTTCTCAAAAGTTTCCGGCCAACTTCACAAGTTTGTTAAAAAGTGGTATTGTAATAGAAAATTACAGTGATCAACAACATTTACAATTAGTATTTTATCGTATTAGCTTTAATAATAAGTACTGCGGCGCAGCAACGTGACATTCGTACAATCAACGGTTAAAGATCGTCTATGGTACGTTTTTTTTTCATATTTCTTGCAATTTTGGCGAAATTTCGGCTGAGTTGGAATATTTATAGTTCCGCAGACTTTTGCCAACTTCTTTCCAAAGATTTTCTATTGAATGCATGTTGGGCGTTTGGGCTGACTATTTCAAAAAACGAAATTTTTTGTGTGAAAACCATTGCTTATCGAGGCTTGCATACATTATTTATGTCGTTATCATGTTAAGAAAAATAGTCGCGACCAAATTTTTTTCTTTAATAAGGCATAAAATGGTCTTGCAAGATATCCTTATACATTGTATCATTAACTTGGCTGTGGATTTCAAATAACGGACCCACACTTTTTGAAGAAAATACTCTCCACGGTATAACGTGTCCTCCGCCATGCTACATTCTAGGAATAACATAGGTCGAATGATATCTTTTGTTGTTAGGTCATCGGACATTGTGTCTGCCATCACTTCCAAAACTGTTTTGAATTCGATTAATGGAAAAATAGAACTTTTGTCCAGTATTCACTTGACCAGACTTTGTGTTCCTTGGAAAATGCCAGTATGGTACGTCGGTATTTTTTTAACCTCTGAAATTTTTTTAACACCGACTCTTCCATAAAGTATTATATCACGTCAGCATCATAACACGGTAGACAAACTTATTCCAGAAATATTTTCATTCCGTAAATCGCAGTATATTGCAACGGAATTTTCATGCGGATTATCAATGGTTTTTCTCCTGATAATTCTGTCCACAAGAATAGTAATTTTCCGGAGTCTCCCGGACCTCTGAAAGTCCTGAAAGCCATGGCCATCTTTATATAATCTTTAAATATCGTTTACAGTCGATTTTACCGATCGATAACTTAGCCGCAATATCTCGGGAAGATTGGCCTTTTAGCGACAAGCTAATCACTCATTTATGAACAATAATTGTTGAACTTTTCAAATTTGAATTCAAACTATGCTATACACGTTGATTCATTCATAAACACAACCAAAAAACACTTCACGGATAGATAAAAAAAAAACTAAAGAATGATAAGTGGCCGGAAACTTTTGAGAACATGCGTTTTATTTTATACTTAATTTTGTCAATTAAATTTATTGATATTTACACGTTCTTCTATAAGTAAGTTCCTAACTAATATGTCAATTAAATGTATAAGTATCGCTTTGAGATTCCTCTTCATATGGGTATACAGTGAAACCTCCAAATAAGGGACACTCCGAATAAGGGACACCTCTATTTAAGGGACAAAAGTTGCGGTCCCATAGATGTCCCTTATGTGGAGGTTTCATTCAGTAAGAAACTCCGAATAAGGGACACCTCTATTTAAGGGACAAAAGTTTCAGTCCCATAGGTGTCCCTTATTTGGAGGTTTCACTGTATTTACAAATTAACTGAAAAAATTTTGCTGGCCGGAAACTTTTGACCGCCACTGTATACGAGCCCATGGGGCGCGAGCCCATGGGGCGCGAGCCCATCCAATAATTTGATATCTCCATCTATCCATTATCAATTGAGCCCACCCAATATTTTTGTATTTTTTTTTTCAAAATTTTTTGAGCTCCACCCAATATTTTTCAAAAGTTGGCACCACTGTCTTTGCCAGAGAATATTCATTAATATTTTTTTAAAGATTTATAATTAACGACAATGCCGCAAGATGTAGTTACTTTGTGAAACTTTTCGATGTTTTAACCCGGGAGAACTCGCTATGAGAATTTCTCTCATGGTGCCCAATTCTTTTCTTTTACTTTACAGTGACTTAATATCAAATTTTTTGTTTGGCTTAGTACTTTTATTCAAAAGAGAGATAAAGTAATCGAAATCACATTTTGAAATTTTATTAAAATAAAAAATAGTCTTAAAAGGGGTACGATGAAGAAAGAAAATCTCATGCGCGAGTTCTCGCGGGTTAATCACACCAGTCGGTCTGTTCTATAGGTAACCGAAAATTACTATTGACAAATGTTAACACAACCTTTTGCTAGAAAAAAAAAATTTGCACCAGTATTAATCTTTAATATTAATTGAGAAATTTTGATTTAAAGCTGCCACAAATTATTAATAAATAACATATAAATAAATAATAATAAATTAAAAAAATTATAATACAAGTTTATTTCACATCTTAAAGTTTTCTAAATATAATTTTTTCGGTCACTAAGTGAATATTCTAATATTTTTTCCTATAAGATATTAATTTTATTTTGTTAAATTTATATACAAACTCCTATCACATTTTACTCTAAAACTTCATAAAGATTTGAGAAACATTTAAGTAACTACACACATTTTCGGGCTGATTTCATCCCAGAACTTAAAAGTATTCTAAAAAAAGGGTTTTACTATTAGAAAAATGAAAACAGCATAATATTTAATACATAGGCGATTTCGAAGACTAATTTATTCGTAGCATTAATTAGTAGATAATAGTACCAGTCGATTTTAACCAAAATATTTTCATACCATTATTTCCTGTCTAACAAGCAGGGGTGTAGTTTAAAAATAATAGAAGTTATACGCTCTATGTTGAGGGTATGCGCTCATGGAAGAGAGTATACCCTAGAGTGTATAAACTATAGCTTTTTTTGAGAAACAGAAGGTATACGGTGTTCCTTTAAAAAATCCAGAAGGTATACGGCATATACCCTCTACTACATCCCTGCTAACTAGTAGGAAATAATTATCTTTTATTTTCCAATATTAGAGCCTTAAGTACAATACTAAAAAATTTTAAAGCATTTGAATTGTTACAATTCAAAATAAAAATATCATTGTTTATCACAACACTGAAATGGAAAAAAATGTCAGTTTCAAATTACTTAACAAGTTTTCAACTATCCTGGAAACACCCATCGGAAATGTCGTTTTGGTTTGGTATTCAACTGAAATGAGAACTATGAAAAACCCTCTTTGCTGTTTAGGTTATAAGGTCAGTGTGTTAAGAAAAATGAAGGTGTGTGGATAACACTCAACTGTTACTTTTCTTTTTAAATGGAAACTGAAAAAACAATATATTTTATGGCTTTTTTTTTTTTTCCTTTTGTACAACAGGAAATGAAAGTGTCTTATTTTAAGAGTAAGTTTCACCGAAAACGCTTCGTTTGACTTCGTTTATGAGTATATTTAAAAAACAATTAGGAACAAATTGCGATAAAACAAAGTTCTTTTATTAATATCTTATGAATATTACGGACAACAGGAAGCTGAAATTAAAAGAGAATCAACATAATTTTCTTTGCAAGGGGCAGGAGTTTTTAGAGCTTAACTCAGTTGTCCAGTAAATTTAAAAAAAAAGAAAAAGAAAAAAAAAGAAACTAAAGCAATTGTTGATTATTCTGTAGTCTAAAAAATAATCAATGTATAAAATATATCTTTAAGGGAACTCGGTAATCTTTGAACTTTTTAACACTTTCCAAATACGAAAATTTAGAAAATTGATAGATGCTAACAAGGTTTACTACTGTATGTTTGGCATTGAAAATTATTTGTGTTCATAGTTCATTTACAGAGATACTCAAAATAATTCTATTATATTACGATCGATGGGAAGAAATGATTTGCAGTGCATTTAAGCGATGTTACACTATTTTGAACACATTTAAATTAATATACGTCACTAATGTGCACTACAAAAGATTTACTAAAGTAGCGAGTGTCACACGGGCATCGTTCGTTTACAGGGACATATAAAAGAAATCGGTTACACTACTGTTTGCGAACAATTCTTGCTGGAACCAAGTTTTAGGCATATTATATAGGTACATTATATAGTTTTATATAGGTACATATTTTTAAATTAAATCAGTGTTTTGGTTTTAAATGTAACTAATTGCTTGGGCGTGAAAAAAATTCTATAGATGGCATCAAGACAGTACAAAAGGTCTCGAGTACAAATCCATTTACAGCACAACATATATGACATACAGCATATAGGACTGCAAAAGTAAATTCATATATTTTCTCGGCAATTAAAGATGGTTCATGAAATCGGATTTAAAAATTTGCAATGCATTGTCTAAATTATTTAGACACTAGCAGCCTCCGCCCGCTACACTGGTCAGTATCTCTAAAATAATCTTGAATCAAACGAAATATATTTAAATAAACAATCTTAATATCGAATCAAATACCCACAATTTTTGTCTGATTTATGTAATCTTACATTGGTCAGTTCAAAGTTTATTTTGACGACAAAATACCTCTAAAATGACTAAATAACTGGCAAATTACAAAAGTACTAAAGTAATTAAGATTTTTTTAGTAGGGTTTTTTTAATCTCGAATTCCACTTGAATTGCTTCTACCTGAATTTGCTTCTGAGGTATGGTGAAACATGTTATTATTTTAGACCATCCGATGAACTTCCTAAAGGAAAGATTTATACATATATATATAGATAAAGATTCAAAATTTCAGGTTATTGCGCCGA
Organism: Maratus speculifer; assembly: GCA_964019185.1. NCBI lineage: Eukaryota > Metazoa > Arthropoda > Arachnida > Araneae > Salticidae > Maratus > Maratus speculifer. The sequence continues at coordinate 133,579,527 of OZ025291.1, read as the reverse complement.
AGACATCGCCAAATTAGGAAAATGTGAAGTATCTCACCAAGTACTGGATTTAAAAGAATTTGCTTAGTACCATTCAATTAAGCATGAAAAAATGCACTAAAATATGCAAAAAAAAAAAAATAATAATAATAATTAGTAAAATATTAATAAAAAGTCGAAATAAAAATTGTTTAATGACATTTTAAACACGTGAATCGTATTTAATGTCATTGAATGCGACATTCATAATCATCCATTATTAGCATCTAATCTGATAGTTTGGCGATAATATTTTGGTCGACGGGATAACCTAGTAGTACCGTTTTTTTATTAGAATGAATGATAAATTAATTGCAAATATTTTTTCATGATAATGATTTTTCTTTCACCTTCAAAATATTTCTTTTTTAGGTACTTCTAGGTTATCCCGTCGACCAGAAATTATCGCCAAACTATAAGATTAAATGCCAATAATGGATGATCGTGAATGTCACATTCAATGACATTAAATGCGATTCACGTGTTTAAAATGTCATTAAGGGATTTTTATTTCGACTTTTTATTAATATTTTTATTAATATTCTACTAATTATTTGTTTTTTCGTTATTTAAAATAAAAATTATGTCAACATGTATAATTTGGCTATTAGTTTGGCAATTTGTATAATTTGGCGAAATTGGTCGACGGGATAACCTAGAAGTATCCCTTTTTAGTAATGGTAAAATAATTGCAGATGAAAAAGATATAATAGTAAGGCTAAAACACGATTTAATGACTGCTTGGCATATGACTTGGCGGAAACTCAATAAGTACGCTAATTCTATCAACCTAAGTATCCATATAGAGTGTAAACAAACAATTGGTACCATTTGATTATTCCGTCGATCAATTTCGCCAAATTATACAAATGGATATCATTTTTATTTTAAATAACCAAAGTATTAATAAATTACTGAAATATTAATAGGAAAAGAGATAAAATATCGAATTAAAATTAGCTGACGACGTAACAATTTGCAAAACATATTTAATGTCAAAAGAATGTGACATTTACGATCATCCATTATTGATATTTAACCTTATACTTTGGCGACAGTTTTTTGGTCGATGGGAGATCAAGTATTGCCAAATAATGTAATATTGTCAAAAAATGTAAACAAATTATATAAACAATAATATTGCCAATAATATTTAGATGCAGATATCATCTACGGATCACGTTGGCACGATTACAACAAAATTGCGATTTTATGCCTCACGTGGTAATCCAGTAATAGTCGTTTATTTATCAGCAAACTTTTTCATTATTTTTCTTTTCTATTTTAAAATCATACAAATTGTTTTGTTCCATAATTACTAATTGAATTAATTAATTTATTATTAATATTATACCAGATTACATTTTCTTGGCAACGGGAAAGAAAAATGGTTATTTTTTATCGGAAAAATTTTTATTGATTCTGTATGAAAAATAATGAAATTTTGAATTATTAAGAAAAATATTTTATTAAATCAATTAAAAATTAGCCTATGTTCACCGGAAATAGTGTAGCTTTCCAACGGTGAAAGAATTTTTCAAATCCGTCAAGTAGTTTCGGAGCCTATTCAATTCAAACAAACAAACAAACAAACAATCAAATCTTTCCTCTTTATAATATTAGTATAGATTATAATCTACTTCATTCAACATTGAAATTTCTGTATTCTGGGTGTCTTAGAAATTGTTTTATAACCTATGCTTGACGCATGATTTTTTGTTCATGTTATTTGTAATTTGAGCATTCTTTTTGAACATCTTAGACGTTCAAAATAACATATGCAAATTACATATACCACAAATCTTGCAAGAAAACGATTTGAAAGTATGTAAATATGTTACTATATGAAGACAAGAGTTTCAAAATTCGCCCTATACAAAAAGAAAAAAAAAGCTACAATCTGCAACAATACTAGTTTTATCGTGTATTTCTGGTATTGTAAAGTCTTGGTTTAATTTCAAAATTCGTCTTATATTATAAGGTAAGCTGGAGAAATTGAACCCACGAGGGAACTGAAACATAGGCTATTTTATAAAAAAAAAAAAAAAAAAAAAAAAAAAAAAAAAAAACGTAGATGACTTTTAAGTTTTTAAGTAAGAACATTTCAACCCCTTCTCTACTTCATAAAACGACGTGTGTTAACTCAATCATAAGTCTGTCTTTGCTGTGATAGGTTACCGAAATTTCAGACTTCTTTTTTAAAAAACAACATCAATTTGTTTGAACTTCTTCAGTTTTTATTAAAATACGGCAAGTGCTTTTATTAAACAATCACTTTTTTTTTAAATTAGGCATATAAATACATTATTAAGTATCTATACGTATTTACTTAATATTTCAAATGTAAGGCTGGTGTTCCAGTTACCCCATAATTTTTCAAGAATGGGGTAAACTGGGGCATGCACTCTCAGAAAAAACTGTAAATTTATGAGCATTTGCCCTTCAATTTTCACGGGCAATAGCCTTATTTGAAGAAAAACGGTCTGATCCACTAAATAAACGGTCTTATCCCTTAAATACTCAAAAAGTTAAGGGTAATCCACATGTTTTTACAGCCCTGTCTCATCATTAGCAAAAACACGGTACGTCGCCGTTAATTTTCCTCCGCTAGGATGCGCCCCGTAATTTAGTCATATTTCGACCGCAACCGTAACATGTTTTTCAACCCGCCAAAAAGGAAAAAGCATGGAAGATTGTTCCATGGGAAAAAGCGATTCTATGATCGTGTGGTGTTATGATCGAGTTACGAAAGAACGAGTAAGTAAAATATGTTATTATTATTGTTTTTAAAAGTGTATTATATCTTTTTTTTAAGATAAAGGACGCATAGTTTTATGTAATTTATGTTTTGCATTTGCAGTTGTAACAAAACAATCATTAATCGCGGTATATATACCGCGAGTGCAACTTCAAATATTATGTTTTAAAATATCCTTTTAATAAGAGTAAATTTTACAAAAACGGTAAGATTTAATCATTTTGTAATTATTATGTGTCAGTTTTCTGAGATTATATATAATCACATCACAGATAACGTTAGTTGCAAAAACATTAATTATGCCATTTATTCCCAGTATATATATTAGTTATCAAAAATTTACGTTGAAAGAATACATATTACAATAATGCTTAAAAAAAATAAATGCACTATAACGATATCACTCTTATAATATGCAGAATAACTTTTTATTTATATTTTGTTACCTTCTTAATGATTGATTACATTAATTTTGTTTTGTTTTCTCATTTAAACATGAAAAATACAAGGTTTATGCTGGCACAAAAAATTCCTGCAGCAAAATGACAAAAAATGTTAATTTTTTTAATTCATTAATAAATCTAAAATTTTTTAATTGTTTATTTTCGAATGTTTTCTATTTAACATATACGTGCAAGTTAAGAGTATTTAAATAGGGTAGATGTGCCAGTTGCCACTAATACACACTCTTAAGGGACTTTTTTTATTCATTTTTTTTAAATTATTTTTAATAGTTAAGCTATTCTATTTCAATTTTTTGCAATATTATGTTAATCTATCAACAATATTTAACCATTCCCATTCTTAGTTTTTTTTTTTTTCTCAATATGAATAGAATTTAATTTTAACTAATATTTAAATATATCAAAACCCTCCCGAGTCCAGTAATGGACATCATATTTATGATTGCATTAAGAACCAGAATTTAATGAAACAAGTAAATTTAACAACTAGGATACTAATAATTAATAAAATATTTGTGATAATCGTGTACTGTTTGCATCACTTATAATTAATAGAAGATCGATATTTTAATTTGTTTAGATGGATGGTTTAAAATATTAAACACTTAGGTAATTGAATTGAAACAATCAAACTATTAAACACTAGGTAATTGAATTGAAACAATCAATCTATTAAGACAGTGAGGGATTTTTTGAATATAAGTGTACAGTTTAGACAACTAATCTTCCAGAGGCTGTTTGATATATCATTTATAATAGTTAGTATTACAAATATGAAATAAATGATATTGCAAGTTGAATATTTTAATTTTATTTTAAATCCAAATAAAATTGCAGAACTTATGTTTGAGGCCACCAATTTGCAGATTTACTAGATTCATATTTACTAACTTTGGTACTACAGTAAAACCCCGATAATTCGAATTAATTGGGACCGGACCCAATCCGGATTATCGAAAATCTGGATTATCCGGAGAATTAGAAAAAAAGAAAATATAACGTACTAACAGAAAATCACCTTTATGTTAAACTTATTGAATATTTGCAGACAGTAATAATGTTTACTTTGCTTAATTATTCCGAAAACATGGCAGAAAAACTTTTTTTGACGTGACAACGTCTTGTAAATTGGTTTGCCGGGAGACACTTCAAGAAACTGCGTTACATTACGTTACGCTCCGCTCACGATACGCGCTCACTTTTCTCTTAACTTTTTCCGGTCACTTGTGGGACCATTTTCTGAACGTGAATGTGAATTCGCTGCAAGGAAGGGGCGGTGCTTAATAGGAATTTTAGATAGTATCAAACTAAGACGAAATACGTTATGTATTAGTTATTAGTATAAAGTACAAAGAAAATAAGTGTAGTTTATTTCGTAATTCGGTGGTATATTATGGAAAACTAATGATATGTGATTAGTGAAAGCCATTTTACTTTAGTTATATTCTGCTCATTGAAAAATTCTTTAATATGCTGTTTACAAAATTCAACATTTGACATCAATAAACATGAAGTAAAATGTGTTTAACAAACACAGTGTATTGCAAGTTATTGTATGTATATTTGTATATAAATACGTATGTATGTGTAAAGGTAAAAATAAAATTTTGTTAATATGAAATTCAGTGCGAGATTCTTTGTATAAATTAATGTTTTAAATATAATTCTTTGTATAAATAAATGTTTTAAATTGTTACTATTATTTCATCCTTCTTCCTACTATACAAATGAATATTCACATTAAAATTATTTTACAACTCAAAGTCGTTGTCACGTAAAACTTTCGCCTGTATACCGACTTTACAGGCAACCAATTTTTTTTTTTAGAATACCCGAATTATCCGGATTATCGGAGTCCGAATTAGCGGGGTTCAACTGTACTAGGTAATCCCGTCGACAAAAAATTATCGCCAAACTGTAAGATTAAATGCCAATAATGGTTGATCGTGAATGTCATATTCAATGACATTAAAAACGATTCACGTGTTTAAAATGTCATTAAGTGATTTTTATTTTGACTTTTATTTGTATTTTTATTAATATTCTACTAATTATTTGTTTTTTCATTTTTCAAAATAAAAATTATGTCAATTTGTATCATTTGGCTATTAGTTTGGTGATTTGTATAATTTGGCGAAACTGGTCGACGGGATAACAGAGTAGTACCCTAACTTTAATATATGGAGAATGTGTGTATTTCCTGATCAGCGTTTTTTCAGGGTAATTGGTGGCCCCCACCTTATATCATAATTAAGGATGCATTGACTAGTGATTTTGGCTGAATATTTGGCCGACAGGTGAATTTTGTCGAAAAAGATTGAGAAAAATAATTAATTTCGCTAATAGATCATGGATAAATGCAAATTTCAATGAAAAGACTGGAAAAAGTGCACTTTTTGTCAAATGATCGAGGGAAAATGTTAATTTCTTTAAAAAATTGCAGAAAAACGTGAATTTTGTCAAAATGCTGCAAGAATATACAAATTTCATCAAAAGTCCGTGAGGCCGTGAAAGTTCAGTTTTTTTCTTGCTGAGCCTGTAGCAAGTCTGAATAATGACTTTTCTTTAATAAGAAAGGGCTCAAAAAAGACCTGTCAGATTTACCTGAGAAGGTTGCTGTAGCTTTGTTTTATTTCTCTAAAAGCATGGAGGATTGTTTGAGACTATCGGGACCGTTCAAGTATTACGTAAGCACTAAAGGGGAGGGGGGAGTCCAGAGGCTGCTTATTTTTTCTGACAAGGGGGAGGGGGGAGTCACGACAATTCTTACGTAAGCATTAAACAACGAAGCAACTGCAGTTCAAATTCAACAAGCAAACAAGGACCGGAAACCTGCAATACCCCAGGCCACTGTTCCAGTGAAAACCTTATAACAGACAATGTTGAAACATGGGTTCAAGGATTCTGGACATCAGATTAAAATATGAACACCAAATTGAACTCCAACATTTGTATGATTTATGGCAAAAATTTTAGTTATGATGCCTAAGTAAGTTAAGACTTCTTGTATATCTTGTTTTATTGTTCAAAGTGATAAATAACAATATATTTAAACCATTTTGTATTCTGTGGTTTGTTTAATGCAATTAGCAACAATATATTAAAATGATTTTATATATTTTGATATCATAATCCCTATATGCCTATATAAATTTGTAGGATTAATAATGTAATTGATTGGTAACTTTTTATAAGTCAAGAAGTATTGATGTATAAACTGTCATAAAATCTTACGTAAGCAAAGGGGGGGGGGGGGGTCTAGCATTTGCTTATATTTTCTTACAAGGGGGGGGGAGGGGGTACGAAATGACGAAAAATATGCTTACGTAATACTTGAACGGTCCCATTCAAGGTAAAATGTATTAACTTTTTTCTAAATTTGCATAATTAGTTTTTATATTTTATGTATTAATCAACTCCTAATATTCACAATTTCGACAAGAAAATGTGTTGATTATAGGTTATTTGATTGTATTTTTCTTTTTCACGTATAAATTGAGTTACTATGTTAATTTATTAATGAATACAGGAATGTTAAAAATTAAACAAGCTTCTTTTTACAATAAAATATTTATAAACTTATCCATTTTATAAAGTAAATAATGTAAGTAAAATCATCAGGGTTGGCATTTTTATGACAGTGTGACGGTTTTATCCAATTTTAACAGTCATGTCGAAAACCTAAAATTGAGTCAAAACTGTTTAAAATTATTTTTAAGACAATATTAAATTAAAAAATTTTTATTTTTAAAAACTTGCATAATTTTTTTGACAATTTTAGACCTTATAAACCATTAATCCCGATTGAACTCAAAACATATTTTTGTTCAACACGTTACTTTATATTTATTCTATATTTTCTATTTTTAAATATAGATATGGTAAGCTGTAAATATGGAATAAACAATAATTAAAAGTATCTTTATATTAAAAATATTTTTAAAAAATCAAATGAAATATTTTAATTTTTAAAAATGAAAGTTCATGGTGAAAATACTTGTATAATTTAATGTGTAAAATTACATATGAATGATTACATATATTTATAATTTTTAAATGTTAGTCTCATTCTAAGATTTTATCACATAAAATGATTAAGCTAAACTTACAGCTAAAAACTTGAAATAGCATGCTTAAATAAGGGAAAAAAAAGACTATTTTATAATTTACAAAAATAAAATTTAACCAGGGTTGGGTTTTTGACGTCAAAAAGGGGTTTTTGACATGACAAAGGTTTAAACCGGATTAAACCGTCAAAAACCTGTCAGAAACTGTCAAAAACCCATAGAGTCACAATCTGCTGCGGTGTACTAAAGTTTGTTGTTAAATTTTAAAACTAAGAACAGGTGCCATACATTATGTTGAAATTTAATTATATTATGGGTAATTAGTAGGTCTTTAAATATTTTTAATTGATAAAAATTAAGGTAAAAATCACAGATTTCAAATCTCAGAAATTTATCTCAAAATGGACATGCAGAATTATTTATGTTTAAATATCTTGTTTATTTATTTATTTATTTATTTATTGACATAGCTAATATTTATAAGTATTAATGAATTAAGTGTCGTAAATGCAGGATTTTCAAAAGTGTAGAATTCGATATACTTGTTTAATATTTTTTTTAATGCTATATACATAATATCCAATAGGTTAATTTGAATTTAAAAATAATGCATATTTATTATATGTATGATTATTACACATCATTTTTTATTCCCCACCTCCGCCTCCTTACCCCACAGCACACACGCTAATAGTATTAAAAATACAGATAATGTTTACTTTGATAGCAAGGTAAGACAAGTAATTATTCAACAACTGAATACTTAAGATATTTAACAAAATTTTAAAGTATTCAGTGAAAAAAAAAAAAATCATAAGTATTTGTATAAGCTAATTTTTCAGCATAGTAAATAAATAGGTTGAATATTGTAAATAGATACTCAGATATTTATAGAAAGGAGCTAATTTTTTATTATTTTTATGTTAGTTATAAATTCAAAAAATGACTGACAATTTAAAATTCAGAATTACTGATTTTTCAGAAAAATCAAATAACAATTGTAAAAGTCAAAATAGAAAAAATATTACACTGATCTATGAAATATTTCTAAAATACAAAATATCATGTAGTTTTTTTATTATTATCTAAATAAATTCATAATTTAAAAAATAAAACATACATGAAATACTTCCAATTAATTTGATTACATAATCAAAATCAATTCAAATGAAAATTATCAAAGTAGAAATTTAGTTCGATAATCCAATTCATTTGCCCTACGTATCACATGGTAGCACATAACCAGTTTTGAACATCTTTCTGTTCCTATTCAATTACAGAACCTGTCTAATCTTTAATATTATTTTAAACAATGGATAAATTTGGTTATAAATAAATTTCTTCATAATATATATCCCTGTATATTTTGAATGCACATTAAAATTTAATAAATAATATTACAAAAGATAAGTTTTCCAAAATCTAAGGTTTTATTTAATATTCAAAATATGTTACTTCAAAAATTTGAATTTATTTTTTCTACAGCATATTTAGAAACATTTTCTTTATTAAAAGCAAATAAATTTTACTTATTAAATATAAATATAGGTAGATATATATATGTAAATAAATATTTTTATTTACATATAAATATAGGTTTTTGACAGTTTTTGACATTTTTGACAAGGAGGTTTTTGACATGACGGTTTAAACCATGGTTAAAACCGTCAAAAACTGTCGCGTGTCAAAAACTTGCCAACCCTGAATTTAACGTAAACAAATTTTTCTTAATAATAAAACTAAAACCAACATAATAAAATGAAGATATATATGAATGAATATTGAATTTAACAAACTATCTTCTTTTAAATTATTGATTTAAAAAACATTTAATTATATTCATTTCATATTATAATTCATTTAAATACTCAGAGAGCATTTTGTATTCAAAGTATGAGCATTGAGCATCATCATCAGATGCAAGCAATCTTTCTTTTTTTAATATTTTATTACAAAAAATTTTGTTTTATACTATTTTACAATTTTCTGCTTTTTAACCCTCATGTTTTTGCAATTTCATTTTTACAGGAGGAAGTAAGTTTGGAAGAAGTTCTGGGAGATGAAAATATACCTTTATCGCCATGTATTGCTTCTTTTGGTGAGTGTGGGGTTTCATTTCTGTTACCTAATGTTTAAATTTGAATATTACGTTGCTTACATAATTTTTTTATAGTCATATGTAATCGCTCTTTTTACTTTCTTTGATAGAGGAAAATATTGTAATCAAAAGTGGTTAGATATTTTGGTTTTTTTTTTTTTTTTTTTTTTTTTTTTTTTTTTGCTTTGTTTTTTAAGTCATGAAGACAGCGGAAATTCTTTATTTCTAGAAAGCATGTATTAAATACAAAAATCTTATACTTTTATTAATTTAAGATGCAAGTAATTTTCATTGACATTTATGTCAATGAATCAATGCAAAAATACAGATTTTTGCATTGATCTATTTGTATTATAATACAAATAGATCAATGCAAAAATCTGTATTTTTACTTCTGAGATCATATTATGTAAACCATGTATCCCATATTTAAAAGTAACTTTAATAAATTGCTTTTTATCTATATTCCCCACTAAGAACACATTTTTTTTAAACAAATCTTTTACTAATCAAAGGATGCTGGATAACATTTTCAAGATAGCTATGAATCACTGTATAGAACATTTTATTCTTTGGAATACAAATATGATATCCAATAACGTTTATTTTTATACACAAACATGCATAGTAAATATGTAATAGAATATGATAATTAAGGAAAAAAAGAAAAAAAAAACCTGGTTTAAAGAAAGAAAAATAAATGTTTTATTTGTGTATTTTGGAAAAAAGGCTCCCCCCCCCCTTTTTTTTTTTCTTTTTTAATCAACTCTGGCAAAAATACATATTTGCATCATGTTAGGAACTTACATTTAGCATTTTATATTGTTAAACCTTGGTATAAAAGCAGGGTTGAAAAAAAACCAGGTTTTTTTTTTTAAAAAACCGTTTTTTTGGTTTAAACCGGGTTTTTTTAAAGCATCCTTTTTTATTACAAATACATGCATATTTATTGATAAAAATAGACATTGTTGAATTATAAGTAGTATAAAATCATTTAAAAATAATTTAAATTAAATAATTATAGTTAATTATGTAGAAAATTTTAAAAAATCATATTTTAATTTAAATAGATATTAGTAAAGTTCAAACAATAAGCTACTTTACATAGTGAAACATTGATGTTTTGAAAATGTTTATATATAATCTTTTTATTACTTATAATAAACATTTGATGTAGTTTGATGAATATAATTCTTTTCTACAATTAAAAAAAATAATAAATTTGAGATTGTTCTTGGGGGTTTTGTGTTTTGAGAGACAATTTGAAATCAGCATTTATGGTCATTGGATTTAGCAGATAACTGAGGGGGAAAAAATAATTTGGTATTATTAAAATACTATAACTAGCCCCCAATTTTTGAATACTCATTCAACTTCATATTTTAATTTTAATTCTTAAAGATAATCTGCCCGATAGAAAAAAAAAAAAATTCTTTTATACTTTCACCAAAATCTTAAAGATTATCCAGTTATGTAGCTCCATACTCAAAAGCATTGTGCATGTTATGATAGATTGCTTTAAATAATCTGCATTTTTATTGAAATTATTTTATACTAAATATGGAATATTTTTAATCCATTTTATCTTTGACCAGTTCACATATTCTAAGATTTTTCTTTAGAGCAATGGAATATGTTCACCAATGCATACTGAATTTCATCCTATGCATAAAAAATAACCTAGAATCACTATATTTAATACTTTTTACTGAAATAAAGTGTTAAACGCAGAAAATATTTATATCCAATAATTTGTAAGTCTTAAATTGCAAAGAAAAACGAGAAAATATCATTAGATTTTTTTGAAAAAAAACCAAACCGTGGTTTAAACCATGGTTAAAACCAATTGGTTTAAACCGTGCCAACCCTGTAAGGTCTTGTCATTCTTCATGTATTTGAAAATGCTACAATTAGCAACATCAGATTATTCTGCATTTTTTACATTCTTTTTTATATTTGCTTGAATGATTTTTTTTTTTATGTTCATTTCTTTCAACAGTTTCAATGATTAAAACCTCATCATTTTGACTCTGTAGTTATTTCATTATGTCATTGTCATTTATTATAAAGTATAGAACATCTGTCATTTATCAAATTAACACAGAGAATAAACAAGGTAAATTGTAAACATGAAACTTGTTGCTAGTTTCTAAAAATACAGTAAAAATGTTTACGACAATCTGTACATATGTCACTAAAAAGAAAGTGACTAAATATCTTAATTTAAAAAGAAAAAATGTGTTTTTCAATGTAACATCACTTTACCCCATAGGCCCACTTTCCCACATCTCACTTTATTAACCAGATGTAAATTATGCATGTGTATATCAGAGATGGCTTTTAGCCGGCAGAAAATGGTTTCTGCCATGCCAGTGGCAAAAAGTGGTTGTAACCGGCAGAAACTGGCAACAACTGGCATAAACTCATTTTATGACATAATCTGAGATATTTTTAGTGATATTAAAATGCTAATATATAATTTATTCGGGATAAATAATAAATAAAATATTGGGAAAAGTTTTAATTTTAAAAATATATTAATTAGTATTAGAATTTAATAGTTCTGAATCTTTCAAGAAGAATGATCCATGTTATTTGCAGATAATTGAAAATCATGAAAATGATATTAAGGATATAGCAGTTGTTAAAATTATAAATAAATATCATGATTTATAAAGAGTTAAATACTTGTTGCAACTGTTAAAATCTATTGTTGTTGCTTTAAATAAAACTAAAAAACATGAGTGTTCTGTTGCAGCTGCTCATAAAATTTACTCAATGATGGAAATATTATGGAAACACACAAATGCAAGATTCAAATCTCATTTAATTAGCTTATTCAATTCATCTTAAGTATATGGGATCAAAATTGACATTTGAGCATAAAGAAAGAGAAAGAAAATTGCTTTTTGATATTCATCTAAATTTTGTGCTGTATACAATAACCCCTTAGAAAAATAAGCTCCTTTCTCAGAATTATATATATTTTATGATGTTATGTACTTATATGATCCTTTTGAAACTTTTTGCTACTTTAAATAACATTCATAATCTTTATTTTAACTAAATTCTTTATACATTAAATACATGTGTGAATTATGAATCACTGCAGGTTAAAGTTCTTAGTTTCTGCCATGCCAGTTTTTACTGGTTATAACCGCTGGTTTAAACCATCCTGGCAGAAACTTGCCAGCCCTGGTGTATATACACACATGTGGCAGTTAACCTAAGCTAACTTCATGTGCAAATTTCTTAATCTTTCTTACACACAAGTATTTGGTATCCGTACTTGACCAAAGTAGTACGACTCGGTGCAAAATCAGTATATTTTACTTGTTTAACAACTTTGTCTCACATATAATTCATGTTTAAAATTTAATTTTTTTGTTTCAGGTGACCCTTATCAAAATAAAAGAAATTGTATAAAATAGTGTTGCTATACCAGAATTTACGAATGTGAAAAGAGTCAACACTTTTTGTATTTGGATTGGAGTACTCAAGTGGTTGTCCTGCCACATTAGAATTTACGCAAAGGTAACTTATGTTTAAATTTTATTTATAAAGTCCATTATTTTAAAATTGTATTATGTATCATGTGTATGCATGTGTATACATACATAAACATACATTGTAGGATTGCACAACCTTTTTAAGAGAAAGGCCTCTTTCAAAAATTTCTGGGTGTTCGAAGGCCACATCAGTAACAACCTGAAAATTCTATCTCTGGGAGGTAATCTTTAACCTATAATTATATTTTTTAAAATGTGCTTTCAGATTGGTGTGTGTGTGTCTGGGGGGTGCCCTTGGTTCTCCTATCCAATCAACAAATTCAATTCAGTTGGCAAAGATATATCAACAGTTTACACTTGTACATATAACAGTGATACAGCAAGATTTATTTAGAAGGAATGATAATATTGTGACTTTGTTTACTAAAACAAAATAAGCATGAAAGTGGCTAGTGTAAAAAAAAAAAAGTTAACTTTTATGAATAGAAAGGGTAGGAGGAGCTGATCAACAAAATTTGAGATTTTTCAAAGATTTTTAACAAAGTTCAAGAGCCACAGCACCATTCCTAATACATAGTATACATTTTTATTTATAGGCTACATGCTTAAAATATCCGATTAGCATTTTTTGTTAATTTCCATTATCTAAAGAACAAAATTAAATGGCGTATCAAAAATGTGCATAGCTTGGGGCCAAAAGTTGTGCAGATTTTACAATTTTGCAAGTTTTAGAGTTTTGTAAATTTTGATTGTTTTTTTTTCCAACTTCTTCTTTTTAACACTTTCGAACAAAATTGAAAATTGTTTGCGATTTTGGTTTGTCTGTCCAATTTTCCTCGCTCTAACTCTCATAAATATGTTCATATTATCCTAAAATTTTTAAAAATTTATTAATGTTTACCCTAGCACTAAGACTAACCCTATTTTTAGGGATGCACAACATGTGGCCTGCAGGCCAAAATTGGCCCTCGATGGGTTAACGTGTGACCCGCGAACTTCATCAATTTACAACTGGAAAAAATTGCAATTTTTGTGCATAGGTCGCAGAAAAAAATCCTAAATTTCGTTAAATTGCCACGGTAAAATACAAAATTTCGTCAGTCACTCAAGAATCTCAAGTTTTGGTGATTGAGCACAGAAAAATCATCAATTTCATTGATCAGTTGCAGAAAAATAGCGAATTTCGTTGGTGAGGCTCGTAAAAATTGCTGATTTTGTCCATAAGGCTCGGAAAAAATAGCATATTTCGTCGTCAGGCACGAAAAAAAATTGCAAGTTTTGTCGATCAGGCACTGAAAAAACGTGAATTTTGCCGATCGCGGATCGAATGCGAAAAGTCGCACATTCAATTGATCGAGTAAGAAAAAATCGTCAGCATAGGTAATAACCTGCATTAAATTTATCGGCTGCGGAAAAATCTCATGTTTTCTTTTCTCGGATTATCGCGTGAAAAATACACAAATTTCGTTGAACCGGCTCAAAAAAAGTCATGAATTTTGTCGATCGGGAACAAAAACATTGCAAATTTAGTTGATAAGGCATGGGGAAAATGCAATGCGATGATGTAAAGAAAAATTAAAAATTTCTACATCGGCTGCGAAACAATCGTGAGTTTCGATTTATCAAGAGAAAAAATTCATGACTTCCATCTTGTTGCATAAAAAAGGGCAGAATTCATCAAAATTAGTTCAAGGTTGCGAATTTAGTTGCTTGGGCGCGGAAAAATACTTATTTCGTCAATTATCACCGAAAAAACGTAAATGTCGACGATCGGACATGGAAAAATCACTATTTTTAGTCAACGGGGTCACGAAAAATTGCAAATTTCGTTGGTCAGACAGAGGAATATCGAAAATTTTGTCAATCAGGCTCAAATAAAATCGCGAATTTCCCCAATCGACTTTGTAGAAACTGAGAATTTCATCGATGACTTTCGTAAAATTCTCAAATTTTGTCAATCGGATTTATAATAATCATAAATTTAGTCGATAAGGCTCATAAAAATAGCGAATTTTGTTGATAAGGTACAGAAAAATCATGCATTTCATCAATCTGGTCCTGAAGGAATGTGAATTTTATCGGTCTCGCGAGGAAGAATCGTGAATTTCGTCGATCAGTTATACAAAAATCACAAATTTCAGCGATCGGCTCAGTAAAAATCGCAAATTTTGTTGATCGGGGGCAGAAAAATCGTAAATTTTCTCAATGTTTTTCATAAAAATCATGATTTTTCTCTATTAGCTTCATAAAAATCTAAAATTTTTTTTGATTGGATTCAGAAAATGGTGAATTACGTCCATCAATGTCGGAAAAATCGCGAGTTTCGTCCATCAGAGTCAGAAAAATCACGAGTTTTTTCGACCAGACTCAGAAAATCGTCAATTTTGTTGACAAGCTCGAAAAAAAACGTGCATTTCGTCGATCAGGCAATTAGAAATCATGAATTTTGTCAATCAGATTTCTAAACTTCGTGAATTTCATTGATTGGCTTTGTAAAAATCGAGAATTTTGTTGATCAGTCAAGGAAAAAAATCTCAAATTACGTCGATCAAGAGTGAGAAGATTGCAAATTTTATTGAGCATGTGAGGAAAATTTGCAAACAATTTCATCGATCAGGTTTGTAAAAATTGAGATTTTCATCGATCGGTTTTGTAAAATTTGTGAATATCGTCGATGAGTTTCGTAAAAGTTTGATTGATTGATTTCGTAAAAAGTGCAAATTTGGTCAATCAAGCGTCAATAAATTGCAAATTTCGTTGATCAGGTGCAGAAAAATCGGAACTTCGTTGATCATCTACTTCCTTCTCCTTCATTGATAAAATTCACATTTTTTTCGGCACCAACCACTTTTGTTTTTTTTTTTTAGCAATTTTAATAAAACAAAATTTACTCTCCTGAATAAAACCGAGGAATACCATTACATCTAGAAAATAATCCTTGCTGTATGTGTTATATATACAAACATAAAAACTGCTGATACATCCTTACAGATTGAATTGGATTTTTTGATTGGGGTAATGAACTTAAAGGAATAACTTCCCCACTTTCCTCTGAAACCATATTTATCAGATTATAGGCCACAGATAACCTCATCAAAAATATCTCCATGTTATTGCTGTGGCCCTCGACGACCTTTCATATTTGTAAGTGGCCCGTCTCTTGAGAAGGTTGTGCACCCCTACTATTTTTAAATGAAGTTTCTAGCATGATTTGTTTATTTACATCCACAGTGAAAAGTTTTCCTCTACATTATGTCTGATGGGGAAAAAATGTTTCAAATAAATTTTAAGTATGTTACACCCTGTCAAACATTAAAATTTATCATTTACGAAGTGCACTAAAATATGCATTATGTTAACAGGGCTCCCAAATGGTCCCCTTTTTCCCACAAAAGTCCCCTTTTTAGAAAAAGGTCCCCTTTAGTCCCCTTTTCTGTATTTTGGTCCCCCAAGTCCCCTTTTCTGTGTCTGAAAAAAATCGCCGCAAAACAAAAAAAAACTCTGAAAATCATTAAAAGCTTAAAAATCCAAAAAGACAAAATTTATTAAAGTGGTCATAAAAAAAAAAAAAAAAACATTATAATGGGTATAAAAAAGCATTGTAGCTGAAATTCTTTCATGAATCTAAATGTTAAAAAATCACCACAGAATACAGGCAAATTTTAAAAATCTCATTTTCTTAAAAATTTAAAAATTGCAGTACATGAAAGTTACTGTATTAAGCTACTACTTGACCAGTTTTCAATAACGGGCCTTGGTATGCTTCAATCCCCCCCCCCCCCCTTAAAAGCTTTTTGGGTGGAAAGAATCATTGAATTGTGGGGAAACAGACAATTAAAACTAAGAAAAAAGAATTTAAAGTTCACAACTCTGAATCATATTAAAAAAATGGTTGGAGTAAAATGCCTTTTCACATATTTTTACTTTTTTCCATCTTTACAAGAAAAAAATATTAAATGCATAAATAATTTCGACTTCCAGTTTTCGATGGATTTATACATTTTAGAAGGTCCTGAACACAATTTGGTGGTTTTGAACATGTCTGTATGTGGCAAAAAATCTGTGGGTGCTGTATCTCAAGAACTAATGCACAGATAATGCACGAAACTTTAGATTCACTTAGACCTTGATATAAACTAGAGATGATTAGTTTTTAGTGTATATCGCTCAACAAACGATACTGTTATGCTGCATTATTCACAAATTCATTAATAGATCTATCTCAAGAACTAATGCACAGATTTTCATTAAACTTCAGATTCTGTTAGTCCTTAATATAATTTGGTGTTGATTATCCTTTGATGTAAATTGCTGAACAGGTAGCACTGCCACGCTGCATTATTCATGAGTATCGCAATAGGTTTATCTCAAAAACGGATACATGAAATTTCATCAAACTTTAGATTTCGTTACTCCCTGATATAGATAGTGTTGCTTAGTTTTTCATGTATTTCCCCCAACAGGTGGCACTGCTATGCAACATTTTTCATGATATCGTAATAGTTGTATCTCCAGAACAAATGTATGAATTTTCATCAAACTTCAGATTCAGTTATTACCTGATTAAAATTGATCCTGATTAGTTTTTGGTGTACATCACCCATCAAGGTGACGCTCTTATGCATAACTTTTTAATATTTTGCAATAGCTCTACCTCAGAAACTAATGCACAGATTCTCATGAAACTTCAGATTCTGTTAGAAGTTGACATAAATTGTTGCTAACTAGATTTTGGTGTAAACCATCTAATTGGTGGCACTGCTTGACCAGGTTCCAAAGACCTGTCTTGGCATACTGCCAAAATAATGGACCTTTCCGAAGGTAGGGAAGCATTAAGGGGAGACGAAATTTCTCTATTCCACACAAAAGCAATACTAGGGGAAACTCCCTTTTCATTGCTCTCACTCCTATTATCAAGAATAGACTCGCCTCACTCAGACCTGTTACTCATGTGACCAGTCTTTAATGCTTGGCTCAGCAGTACTACTAACCTACATTTTTCAGGAATTACTAGCATATATGAGATAGAAGAAAGTTCTGGGATTGTCACATCTGACTAGTTAATTATTGGAAAGCAATTTTTTTTTAAATAAGATGTATTCTTACAGAAAACTTTCAGTTGAATCAAGAATTAGAAATTTTTTTTTCCATTCTCATTATTTATTTTTTATACCATTTTAAAATTGTTTAATGATGTTAATTTATAAATAAATATAATACTGTATCTTATACTATAATGCGAGCAAAAATTGTGTGTGTGTGTGTGGGTAAATTTTATCTCAAAAACGGCTCTAACGATTTTCGCAAAAATTTGGATTTTATCATTTTCGGGCACAAGAAGACCATTGGGCTAGGTCACATGTTCGAGAAAATTCGATTATTGGGTCATTAATGGGCATAAAGGGTCATAAAGGGTCTGGGTCAAGTTATTTATATTTAAAGAACGGCAGGATCGAGTTTAACGAAATTTTGAGTGTAACAATATTTATACACGAGAAAACTAATGGGCTAAGTCACATGTTCGAGAGATTTCAATTATAAGGGTCATTTGTGGGTCATGATGGGTCATGGTCAAGCTATATCTAAAGAATGGGTGAATCGATTTTAACGAAATTTTGTATACAGCATATTTTTGGCACGAGAAAATCATTGGGCTATGTCACATGTTCGAGAAATTTCGATCAATGTGTCACTTTTGGGTTATTCTAATTTTATCTAGACAATGTCTCACGCAAATTTGACTGAATTTTATATTCTATCGTTTTCGGACACAAGAAAGTCATTGGGTTAGGTCAGATGTTTCAGAAAACTCAATTAGTGAGTCATTTTGGGTCATAATGGGTCAAGGTCAAACTATTTATACCTAAAAATTGGCTCAATCGATTTTATCTAAATTTTGTATTTAACGTTTTTCGGCACGCAAAAATTAATGAACTAAGTCACATTTTCGAGAGATTTCGATATAAGGGTCATTTGTGGGTCATGCTAATTTTATCTAGAAAATTGTTCTCACCATTTTCAGTATATTTTCTATTATATCGTTTTCGGACAAAAGAAAACCATTGAGATAGGACACATGCACGTAACAATTCAGTTAGTGGGTCGTTTTAGGTCTTAATGGGTTCGGGTCATTCTAATTATATATAACAACGACTCAGTCAATTTTACCTAAATTTTGCAATGGAACGTCTTTTGTCACGAGAAGACTATTGAGCTAAGTTGCATATTAAACAAAATTATATTAGTGGGTCATATCGCTTTATTGCTGAATGCTGTCATGCTAATTTTACTTAAGAAATAGCTTAAACGATTTTGATTCATTTTATACTCTACTGTTTTTGATTACCTGAAGACCATTGAGCTAAGTCACATGTTTGATCATATGTGATTAGTGGATCATTTGGGTAAAAAAGGGTCAGGATCACGAGACTATGGCAAAAGCCAATAAGTTGGCGATATTTCACAAAATACTGACGAAATTTGGCCGAAAAATCGACTATTAAGGTTACGAAACCAAAACACATATTTGGCGCCAAATGAAAGAATGTGTCCAAATTTGGTTATATCTGGCAAAAAATATTGTCTTTCAGAATGTGAAGAAATTTCTTATACATTCTTAATAGTCTTCAAAATGCATAGTTAAACTAATCAGAGTCGAGCTATAAAAGTGATTTGGATTGATGTCCTTTCATTGTAAATTTTAAAATAAAGTAAAATTTATGAACATGTGCATACAAACATAGTTGATTGTTTTTATAAATAATACTATTATTAATAACATGTTTTACAGTAATAATACTATATCGAGTTGAACACAAAGTTAATTTTGACCGAGCTGAGCTCGGTCACCCCTGCTAGTTATATATTTAAATAGCCAAATTTTCATAACATGTTTCTTTAGGTTCAAGGTATTCTCTTCATTGAAGAGAAAGCTGAAATTTTTATGCAGGGTCAGTGCAACAATCGGGCAAAAAAAAAAAAAAAAAAAAAAGCTTTCCATTTTTATTTTCTCTCTGCGAAAACAGTGAAAGTGAGACATCTTTCTTCTATCTTTAAAAGAAGAAAGTATTAGATTCATGAAAATGTTTTAATTCTGGTTTTCAATTGACTACTAACATGTTTTAGGAATCGGAGATCATGAAAAATAAGTTTTTACAAAATGTCTGTGTTTCTGTATGTGACACTAATTTTATGGGCACTCTATCTCAATAACTAATGCATAAAATTTAATAAAAGTTTATATTAAGTTATCCTTGATATAAATTGGGATTGATTAGTTTTTGGTGTAAATCGGTTGACAGGTGGTGCTGCTATGCAGCTTAATCTCCAGAAACTAATGCACAGATTTTTATCTAACTTCAGATTCGGTTAGTCCTTGACATGAATTGACATTTTTTATATTTAGTATAAATCACTCAACAAGTGACACTGTTATGCTGTATTTTTTATGATTTTTGCAATAGCCCTATCTCCAGAATGAATGCATGGAATTCCATAAAACTTTAGATTCAGTTAGTCCTTGAGATGAATTGGCATTTTTTACATTTTGATGTAAATCTCTAAACTGGTGATATTGCTATGATGCAGATTCAATTAGGCATTGACACAAGTTGTTACTGATTAGGTTTTGATGTTAATTTTTCAATACGTGGTGCTCCTAAGCTACATTTTGTGGGATTTACACAATTTTTACAATAGTCATATCTTAAGATTTAATGCACTGAATTTCATATGTTTAGAATTATCATGATGGGCATAGATTGCCATTTAATTTTGGGACTGTGATAGTGAATTTTGAAGTATTAATATGTATGAGGTAGAAGAAAGTTCCGGGATTGTCGCATCTGATTAGTTTGACAAGGAATGTTTTTGAGGATACAAAAATTTACATATACTGCATTTATAGATTTTAAATTTGTGCATATATGCCTACTTTTCAACACTAATTCTAAATATGTAATTTTTGAAAAAATCGATAAGATTTTATTTTATCCAAAAATTGCTTTTTAAAAAGAAAACTATTTTTGTATGACATGTTATTTAAATCTAAGCGTTTCTCCACTAATTATCATTATTTTACAATGAACAATATACAATAAACTTATTGGCTCTTTTTATTTAAGAGTGGTAATAGTTAGCACTATACCCAAATATTAATTTCTGCAAAGAAAAGACAGAAAAGAAGTCATTGATTTTAAAATCTCAGATACTATATTACACAAACAAAAATTGTAAGAAGTGTGTATATGGGGGCAGTAGGATTGGATTTCTAAGGTTTTTTTTTTTTTTATTTTTCCGTTCTCTAACTTAAGTATTTTAAGCAATTTTTCTACCTCAATCCCTAATTAAACTGCAAATGATCTCTTGAGTGATCTGTGATCATATTTACCAACTTACTTGCTTTTATTCACTGATCACTGTTTTTTACCTCTAAAGAGAATTATCAAGGTGAATGTAGAAATAATGAATGCTTTCTGTACTTTTGCAGTAGGATATTTAAATCTGTTTAAATAAAATTGTGTACATTGCTTAATGAAATCTTACAAAGATAACAATCTAATATATTTTCTGGGGTAATTTTAAATATTTACTTGCTAATTTAAGAAAATTTGTGCTATATTTTTACACACATGATCCTTTTTTAGTCTCCGTTTTAATAAAAATGGTCCCCCAAAGTCCACTTTTTAAGCAAAAATGGTCCTCCAAAGTCCCCTTTTTAAATAAAAATGGTCCCCTTTTCCCCTTTTTAAGGACAAAAATGTGTTGGGAGCCCTGTGTTAAATGTGTGGTGAAAATAGTTATTCATTTACAGGGCCGCCCAAAACAATTCCATTACATAATGGGTAAAGGGGAGAGGAATTGTATGTGACATATTTTTATTATATTGAACTATTTCAAATATAATAAAATTTATATATCTTACTGAGGCTTAATATAAGTTATTTCATGCATAATACAAAGTGCATGGCATATATAACATTTTAAAATAGAATATTCTATCTGAAGTATTCTGTATCTTATTTAAATGGCTGATGGATGGATGAAATGCATTTATCTTTTATGATATGCGCTTTTAAGTTAAACTAAATTTATCCATATTATATGGTGTATAAATGCTATATTTGATATACAGGGCTATACAAAATAGCTCATAAAGCTTACTGAATGTGAGCGTGAATTATTTAAAGGTGTTTTTAAAATAAGTTATGCATTTTTACATTAAAAATAATCAGTTTACAAAGAAATTTTTTCTAGAAAATAGGTAAATATATACAAGGTCATGCAAATAATTTGATACATGGTTGCCTATGGATAATAATTTCTGAAAAGGGTTATTTTAGTACTTTTAGGAGTGTTTTAGTTTGGATTAAATTTTAGCTAAATATGGTGTGTAATAAAGGTACTAAGTAAACTACATGGTTGAACAAAAGTATTAAAGTATCTTTTCCATCTATTAGCATAAATTGCTGAAAGAGAAATTTTAACCTGTTAGACAATTTCTTGCTAAATTAAATTTCCTCATTATATAGTATGCATATCAACAGAGATCAAATACAGGGCTGTTCAAAAATATTGGAATTCATATTTGGTTATGGGCAGTAAATTATTTGTCTAAATAATGAAGTTTTGCTGTTTTCCTATCAGTTTGTGTTAAAAATGATCTTATTTTCAATAACTACTTTTTGGAAGAATACTTTTTAATTGCCGATTTCATTGTTTACATTTTGAAATGCACGCAGATTTCCTAAGATACTGAATTTTTGAAGTGTCGAATTTAAAGACTACTGTAATATGCATTCAACTGGACCCCCTTTTTTTTAGAATTAAATATATTTTTATGTCATAATTTTTTATCAAGCTATTTATCTTTTTAAGCTCTATAAAAAAATAAAATTTTATTTTGCAACTATGACCAAGTGCATGATAGAAAATTATTTGAATTTGGCATGAAAATATGTATATACAGTCCACTCCCTCTAATCCGCAACCCTATAATCTGCAAACGCCTATAATCAGCACTATATTTTAGATGTAAACAAACAGTTAAAATTTCCTTTTTTTAACCAAGATCATGCACACTTTGACCATAATAAAAGTTGAACTATGCATTTAGAAATTTTTATTGCATTTGTGCGTTCATTAGAAGGAAATGTTTTATGTATCTTATAAATAAATAACTATTAAGACTGCTATATTCTGAGCACATTTGCTGGCTACATAAAAGATAAAATAGCTCTTTAGGATAAATATCTTATTTTATTTAGGAAAAAAAAACATGTTACTTATCAAGAAAACCTGACTCTTAAGGGCATCAAGATTAAACAGCATAGCATAGATAAAAAATGATAAAGCAAACCACTACCACTGTGAAGTTTGATAGATTTAAAAATAAAAAGAAATTTTTTTCATTAATTTTGTATTATATCATTTAAATATGTTCCTATTGACTATAGCTTTTTATGCATAAAAAAGTATTTTCTTTCATTTTTGTACTATTTTTTTGCTGTACATTTACACATTTGCTGATAAATTCCAAATATTAGAATGTAAACAAAGAAATGACCTATAATCTGCAAAATTCTATAATCCGCAAAACCCTTGGTCCCGACCTGTGTGGATTAGAGAGAGTGTACTGTATACAGCTTATTCATATATTTTATTTTGGAATAATTAGCTGTTCCATTTAGAGAGAAAGTAGATTTTACACATATTTACATTGAATAAATTTAAAAATGTGTGAACTAGAGCTTCTATAAGAATAGTCTTAATTTATAAAAGGAAGCTTGTGAAGAAACTTTGAACATGCTTTTTTAAGATGCATGAGACTACATTTGATTATATACACTGGATTTTAATTTTTTTGTATTTTAATTGTTTTGGCCTTTTCAAATCTGTGATTTTTAAAAAATTGTAAATATTGTTTGATGTTTTACAAAGAGAAGGTACAGATTTTTTTTTAATTTTTGGTACCTTTTATTTGTAAACACCAGAAAATATTTACAAAGTGGAATTTTTTAAATTTATGCATATTTGAAATTCCCAGAACACTAAATTTTTTTAATATTTTTTGAATTATACATATGTTTTTCCCCATAAAAAATTTATAGTTTCACAAAAAGTTAAAGAATAAAATTTTATTTATAAGTTTTTTGTGTTCTTGAAAATATATAAATGAGTTTCCATTATCAATAAAGAAACAAGCTTGTGAAAACAGTAAAGTATTAATTTTTGAACACGTGGTTATTAATAGTGAAAAAAATTAACAGATGTTGATGAAAATGCAAGGTACTACCGTTCATCATTTCTTTAATTATTTAAAAATTTATAAAGGGATGATTAAGTCAGACTATGAAAAAATATTTTTCAAATACACATTAAGAATGGATTAATAATGAGAAATGTTCATGTGAAACATTTCACAATATTAAGGCTCGACATTAGGCACAGAAAAAGACCCGGATGATAATGTAAAGTCTATGGGGGTGTTTTTTTTTTCAAATATTTTGCTCAAATTTTAATATTTTTACATGATTTTTTTTGCACAAGATAGCTGAGGGCAATCCACAACTGACCTAGTTTTTACTTTTTCAGTTTTAGTTTGATTTTTTTTTTTTTAATTACTTTAACTTTCGAAACTGGTTCCGAAATTGAAACTATCGTAATATAAAAAATATAAAAGCAAAATCGAAAAAGTTAAAACTAGGGCAGTTTTGGATCGTACTCAGCTATCTCATGCAAAAAAATCATGTATAAATATTAAAATTTGAGCAAGATATTTGAAAAGAACGCTCCCATAGACTTTACATTATCATCCGGGTCTTTTTCTGTGCCTAATGTGGGGCCTTAAGCCATTCTAATATATAATAAAATATATTGAAACATTAAACAGGGAAGAAATCTAATTCAAGATGTCATATTAATAGAAAATGTTTAAATCTTACTGATTTAATTATGTGTTAGAACAAAATTACTTTTTTGTACTTGCATAATTATTTTTAATATGTATGTTTTGTATTTTTAATAGGGCTTTCTTTGGAATCAATCCAGAAAATGGATCGAAAAGCCAGATCTCATGAAAATGTTATATGTGTGATGATTTTTAAGTGACTTGTTTTTATATTCTATATGTATTCAGTTGTTAATTGTAAATTCATAAAAATAAAATTTATGTTTATTGATAAATTTTTGTAGTTATTGTAAGCAGATTATTCATTTAATCTTAAGTTCCAATTTCAGTTCCTAAAGTCAGAGAATTCAGCATAAATTTAAAAAAATGGGCAATTAATATGAAAGGTACTAAAAGTTATAGAATTTATAATAAGGTAGGAAAATGTCAGAGAAAATGCAACTGTCTAATTTTTACTGGTCAAATGGCCAGTTAATCTACTCAAAAAATGCATTATGATAGTATAATATTAACAAAATGATGTGATGCAAGGTAAGGGAATTCATTTAGGAAAAGAAATGGGGATTTTTAACTGCAGTATTGGCTTCCCAAATATGAATTGGTAATTGTTGTCTAATTTTACTAAATGACACATAGACACCAATATATATATATATATTATAAGCACGCATTGATAACTTATTGCAAATAACTGACTGTATTAAAGTACATTTTAATTGAAGCATTTATGTCTAATGATTTTGATAATAGTATAATAATTTGTCACTTTTATTGATGGTGAACATTTTTTGTCCCTTAAAAAAACTATTGTACTTTTTTTAATGAATTGTTTAAAATACTTTGCAATATCTTACTTGCATAGTATAGCCAGCATCACATTAAGGTTACAATTGAACAAAAGAAATATTTAATATCATTTGTATTATTATAAAATGTAGCACATTGCATTTTATTTTAATCATGTTAGAAGTATGTAGATGCTTAATTTTTTTAATGAAATTTCAGGAAATTTGCTAACATTTGGTTAAAAAAAATCTGAATTTAAATTGAATGCTACATTATTTATTTTCAAGTGAGCTTGGTCAATTTTGAAATTTAAAATTGACTCACAACAAACAGTATTATTTTCTGTTGAATTAACAGTAATTACAATATCCCTAAAACACCCATAAAACAAGAATAAATTTATATTTTAGAAATATCTCAGATTTATGCTATATAGAACTGCAAACTATTATAAAGATTTGTTTTATTATTTCAAATTTCTTTTTAAGTTTTCTAAATAGCTTGAAATACATTTGAAATTGTTTTGATTCTAAAAATTAGGCATATTTTTCTCAGAATCAATATTCACAGTATTAATGAAAATATTCTAATCAATGTGTAAAATTAAGTTTTTGCAATGAAGCTTTTTCCACAACACTGATGTATTGAAAGGGCTGTTTTTTAGATTTTTATTATGTTCAAAATAAAATACAAAGTAACATTTGACTACATGTCTGTTGATTATGGAAAATAACTCATTTTGAAAACACTAAGTGAATCATTTCTGATTTTGATATGCTTATTTTCTATTTATTGTTATATTGGGTTAATTGAATGACTCTTTGCTTAATAACCGGAAAATGTTTTCAACAACTCTTGTGTATTTTATAGTCCAAGAGCCGACAGCAGTAAAACCTATGTTATCGAGCACAAGAAAAAAAACCTTTATTTTATGGAAGAATGGTAATAGGGGAATGAAATGATCCATGCCTGCTGGAAATAGGAGGTGCATAAGCCAAAAATTAATGCCACTAGTGGCTCATTCATAGATTTATTATTGTGTTTTATTGCTCCCAGTTTTCCATGTTTTCATATGGCAAACCCAATGTTAAACCTTTGAGTAAACCTCTAATATTAATTTTTGGCTTATGCACCTTTTCAATTCTGGCAGACATGGATCATTCCATTCCCCTATTAAACTGCTAAAAATTTGACCTTTTTTGCTGCATCGTCACTCCCCCACTTTTATAGAATATATTTTGATCCATGAGAATGCGCCATAATATGGTTAAGTAATAGTTTTCTATAAAAGTGGTGGAGTGACGATGCATTAAAAGGGTCATATTTTCAACAGTACTTCTCTTCGATAAAATAAAGGATTTTTTTCTTGTGCTCGATAATATATGTTTTTGAACTGTCAGCTCTTGGATTATTAGAAGTGTGTGCTTCTTATGAACTTTTGATACGAACATTTTAGCTGGATGCCTGAAATACAAAACATCCATGAATAAATGTTCACTTGTGTTGAGAACACAGTATATTTTGAACAGTAGTGTGCAGTATTTTAAAATTATGCACCTTTAAGTTGTTACAGAAATGTAAGTTATCCCTTGCTTCTTTTTCATAATAACCATGTCTGACAAGTTTATCAAATTACATTGCTTTAAATTTAAAATTAAATAAAAATTAAATCTATAAATTCACAATGAATGACTTTTATATTTTACTGTTAAACTGCCCAATTATATATGGTTTAAAAAAGAAAAAAATGCTCGAAGGCTTTTATAAAGTGTAAATGAACTTCTATTATAACATTCCTCCAATATTTTAAAATATTTGGTTGAACTCTTATTATGTAAGCTCATTTTCATGTGAAATTTCCTGCTGTAAAGTCATGCTGCTTTTACCAAGAATATTTTTTTTTGTAAATATATGGCCAGTCCATTAAATGCATGCTAACATATCATCAAATTATGTGCCAAGACCGTAAGATTATGGTTAAACATATACGATCACTCACTGTTAAATTGGTCTTTTTTACGCCCTAACCGTAATAGCACAGACCATAAAATTACATTCATGGACCGTAAGATTATGGTTAAACATATACGATCACGCACTGTTAATTTACAGTATTTTTTACGCCTTGACCGTAAAAAGGCAAACCATAAAATAACATTTAAGGACCGTAATTATATAGTTAATGCCGTATTACTTAGCCCCGTAAAATTACGGGCTGCATAAAATGATGGGCATGGAATTTTTTTTTACGGTGTATGGCTGGAATCTCTGCTGCCGGTCTCTGCCCGTAATTTTACAGGGATATTTTTAACAGTGTGAATCAGATATGACTGACCATGTAGGATCCAATTACCTTAACAGTTAAATTTTTGGGATTTCTAGTGCTAGGTAAAATTAATTTATCCATTGTTTTTGCTTGCAGTACAGGAAATTATACAATGTATTGTTAAAATTACACAATAAGTATTTTTTTTTAAAGCATGACAGCTGGTAATAGACCAGATTTCTTAAGTGAGATATCAAAATCTCTAAAATGTACGATACAGATTAAGATCGGTTCATGAGATAAAGGGGCATTATTAGAAAACTATCCAAACCAATAAAAATAGTTCTGATCGATATATAAACATGGTTACATTATCCGCAGATTTATTAACATTATCGAAATTTTATTGAAGCAAATAAAAATAAAAACTAGTCGTTGGGGGCCACCGTAATACTTACCCATCATGGATATGTATATGAAAAAAAAAAACATGTGAAAACTATTTATACAATGCATTGCAATTCATAAACAAAATTTAAATATTGTTAATATACATAGTAATGCTATAGTAATGTTATATTAAAGAACTGCTGATTACCAATTTCGACAAATTATATAAAACGCCAAACTACTCAAGTAGTACCAAACTGCGTAAAAGAAACATCCTTATAACTCCAAAAATAGTAATTCTATTAACTAACAATTAACTGCGTCGGATTAAGCTTCTCATTTCCAATTAAAATATACCTTTGAATTGAAATTTGAATGAAATACAGGGTCATGAAAAATCGAAGAATGTGGAAAACAGGATTACAGATATCTCGGCAACTATTAATCCGATCGACTGCGTTTTATATGCAAAATGTGTGTTATTTTATTGCCTTTTACGTCCATTCCTTAGAACAAAAAAAATTAGAAAATTTTTATATACCTTTCATCAGAAAGAATTTTTCGAGAGCCCGAAAATATAGTTCCGGATAATCGAGGTTGCTGATATTAAATAGGCTTCGTCCCATTCTTACATACTAACTGCATACAAAATTTCAAGTCTCTATCTCAATTTGTTCGGGAGATAGAGCGGTTACAGACAGACACACAGACGGACGGACGGCAAATTTTTTTTTCTAAAAATATGTTTTTCGGAATCTCCAGTATCTGAAACGTGTAAATCCGTCAAAAAAAAATTTTCGATTTTCAAAACGATTGCAAGACTTACCCTATACTACGTATGATGGGTAAGTAATAAAAATGAGAATGAGATATTTAAGTACTTACGTACCCGTATGTTCATACCGGGTGTCCCAAAAATGACTGATGGATTTTAAAATTCAATAACTTGCAAACGGTGGCAGCTATTTAAAAACTTTTGCTGGAGGGTTATGTATAATGTCAGGAGTTTTTTTTACCGGAACACTTGATTTTAGTTCTAATTTCAAACAATAGGTGGGGCTGACGGCGACTGAAGCCAGGTCGACGCTTCACTCGGCACTGATCACCTGGACTTCAATCGCCATCAGCGCCACCTATTGTTTGAAATTCGAACTAAAATCAAGTGTCCTGACATTATACATAACCCTCCTGCAAATTTTTTTTAATAAGGTACCTGTACCCAATATGGACACCCTAAGGAAAATGTATTTTTTTCACCCCCATGTACAAGTCATAGGATTCCAAAAATATGTGTCCACTATCCTTGGACTATTGACTATCATTATTAAAATTAGCGACCTTGTAATTATTCTGGTTTAATTTAAATGATAAAAAAAATGTTTACAAGTGTCCATATAAGGAACTACCTGTCCCTATTATGGACAGGTGTTTCCTTATTGACTTTCTACACAGTGTGCACGGAAGAGCCACTTTTCCAAGGGATTTTAGAGGAAAGGGAATAAAAAAATGTGCCTTAAAGTATTCGGAGGAGGAGAGGGGACAGTAAATATTTTCAGAACATGCATTTTAGAAAGGGGGGGGGTCTTCTTGGTTTTTACCCTTCGAAGACCCATGCAAAGTCCCTTAGTTTACTAGTAAATATTATTAAATAATATTGTTGGTTTTGCTTAGCTTTATAGCATCTGTCTGCGAATTTACATCTGTTATTACTCAGTCCTCACAGCGTGGACAAATAGAAACTTTTTCACCATGGACAGTAAGTCCTACATAATCCTCATAAATATATCTGCCACATATGATGCATGGCCGCATGTTTGAAAAAGCATCAATACTGCAAAAGAAGCAGTACCAGCTTTCCTTTGTTGAGAAAGTTATACCACTGGTACCTACGATTTCGCCAACAGATATCCTACTGGCGGGGGGAGGGGGCTTCTTTTTATTTTTCTGCAAGGGTTTTTTGGAGGAAAGTTTTAGGGGGATTGTTCAAACGGCATCTTATTGAACAAAGATCTTACCACTTTGATGCCTTGGCAACGTTGAATTTTCTTCTTTCTTACAGTTGTAGTCGATGGGGACATAAGCTGTCCATATTGGGAACCGGGCGTAGTTTTATTAAATCTTCTAACAAATAAATAAGGAAAATATTTTTAAGCAAAATATGCAATAGCAATCGAAAATATGTTTTATTAGCTTACTAAAATACTCCATTTTTCAACATTTAATATAATTTTACCATATCTAATAAGAATTTAAGCTTACAAGTAATTAAGATCAGCACATCTCGAAACAACAAGTTTCCTCCTAAATGGCGAACAGCGAGCATTTTTACACTTTCCAGCCTTAATTATCTTTTCAACTGCTTTTCTTCGCGAAAATGTTGAGCCATCTCTCGATTAAAATTATTACCTTTAAAAATATTAGGGGTGTCCATATTGAGAGCCCTGTCCATATAGGGTACAAATACCTTAGCTGTCACCGTTTGCAAGTTATTTAATTTTAAAATCCATCAGTCATTTTTGGGACACCCAGTAGATTTATCTTGTTTATTTTTTTCCTCGATTACCCACGTAATTTTTATACCTGTTGTCTATTATAAAGTATATATGTACTTATTTAATTCTTAGATTTTTTGTATAATTAAATCAGATAATTACCCATTTAGTGCTTTCTTTAGACACCTTGCTAGCAAAGGTTTCCTTTACAAATGTCTTCAGTTGCTATATAATTTTCAAAATGGTAACTAGACTCGTGAAAAAAAATATGATGTATATATATATATACCATTTGCCTTTAGAAGCTCAATTGACAGCATCTTTAGAGTGATTTTGTAAAATGATGCCCCAGTTGCCCCACGTAATCTTACTAGGAATTTGGGAGCATAAACTTTCTCTACTATTTTTTTTTTTTTTTTTTTTTTAAATAACACGAGTTTTGAAACTCATTTGTACTGTGTAATTATGACAATACGACATACCTTATTGATGTCTTGGAAATACTACCAAAGACAAAAAGGAAGAAAACCTAATTATTTCCGCAACAACAGTCAGAAATACTTATTACTATATGGAACTTAAATGTTTAGAAGACCAACAGATTGAAAAAAATAAAACAAAACGACTGCTGTATGCAAGCAAATAACTATAATTTAAGTCTTGTCATTAATATGTAATAAATATTTTTTCCGTAGTCTAGAAAAGAATGCAAAATAAAAAAGTAATAAAACGATCATTGTTTATCAAAAACTATAACAAAATGTAATTATAACTTTGCCCTAAAACAATGATTTTAAAACTACTACTATCAGGGCTTCCACTGGTCCGTTTTTTGAAAACAAGTAATTTTTTTTTTAATAAATTCGCGGTAGATTCTGCAACAATTCCAAGAAAAATGTTCATCCTTGTACGATTTTACGATATAATAAATAATTCTTTTTCTTTAAATAAAAATGGTATTCAAAAAGCGAATCAAATGGAAGCCCTGTATTTTAAAGCAATATCTACTACTATAAAAGCATAATTTGTATTAATTATTTTTAAGAAACTTTTTAATATTAAAATCTTAACTAACATTAAGTGAAAATGTAGAATATTTTGTAGTATAACCTAAAAATTTGCAGTATACACAGAAAAAAAAAAGTGTTTTTTCCCTTTTCATTTTTTGCTAGCATTCTTTATATTTCGCTTAAGTGGACAAATCTACTTCAAATTATTTTACTTTTAAGATTGATAAGTGAGGAAAATTGAAACTATACTTCAGGTAGTTCTGTAGATATACCGTGAAAAGTTGAAAACCGCAGTTTTGGAACAAGCCATTTAAAAATTAAAATGTGTCACCCAAGCAACAGTAAGGGGAGGAACTGTTTAAGTTAATACGGAAATTCAAAAATTTCAAAAAATGTCATAAGGGGTAAAAAAAATTCCGGTGCATAATTACTTTTTCATTTTGAAAATTCATACTCTACGATTTATTTATTTTTATTTTATTATTCTATCTTTTTTAGTAGGTGCGGAAAGTATGGGGGGGGGGGGAAGGGGGATAGTTTTTCTTTTTGATGAATTGGGGAAATTTTATTTAAGACATATAATATGATTAAATAAAAAACGAAGCTGTCCCGTACTGTTTCAAATACTAATTCATAGCAAAATAGAACATTGTTTCAGTTAAAAATGCATCAATAATCAAAATCATTTATATTAAAACTAAGAAAAACAAACATAATTTTAGGTAAGTATGGTCTGCAGTCTCTGAAATTAATCACCTGTGTTGTATCGGGATTAATCTATTGTTAAATAAAATGGAAATGAACTACTGAATTAAATCAATTAATTTGTGTTAAATATTGTTATATATTGTGATTTTAAGGATATAGTTTACATCAAAATTAGTCAGATAATTAATTTTCATTTTTTTTTAACATTAAATGAAAGCTTGTTTAATTGTGAATATTTTGACACTTCATTTTTATCCATACGGCAATTATATCGCAAGATATTGTACATTGTGTTAATATATTCAGCTAAATTACGCATACAAATTAAAAGTTTAAATGGCTTTTAATTTGGTCATGGCTTTTTCTCCATGCTCATATTTTTACTACTTTCCTGTTATAAAAAGGCCAAAGCTTTTTTTTTTGTATTTTAGACAAAGTTTTAAACTTTTTTGTGCATGTTCTTTATTATATATTTCATAAATCTGCAAGTAAAATTAGCCTTCATGTTATATATATATATATACATCGTACACAATACCCTGTAATCAGAATTAAAAAATAATGAAAATTGTATGAAAAATTAGAAGGTTTACTAAATATTTTTTCATAAATAACCCCAATTATTTAAATAAAAAATATAATTAAGACAAAATTTTATATAACTAATTAAATACTATCGTGTTCTACTCAGGTAACATATATTTAATTTGTAACAAAAAGCACTTTATTTATTTCAATATCAAATCAAAATATATTACTCTTGTGACACTCTGGTCACAAGAGTAAGAAAATTTTGATTTATTATACAAACAACCAAAATATATTTTTTAACATATTAGATATATTTCACGAGAGTAGACCACAATGGTATTTAACTTGTTATATCAATTCTTATCTTCATGATACTGTTCTTATCAAATCGAAATATTCTAAATAATCAGGTCACATTTAGTCCATTTAATCTAATGTTTGTGGTGGTTCATTGTCTTTATACTGACAAATAATTTCCCTCTTTACGGACAAAACAAACACATTTAATTACCCCTCCCCCCCCCCCAAAAAAAAAAAAAAAAAAAAAAAAAAAACTTTACAAATCTATAAAAAGTCATCGAAATGTTACGTTATTATTATTATTTTTTTTTTTTTTATTAGAGCTTTGAGGAGTAGAAGCTGCAGCAAAGTGACAGCATAATCTCAAAGGATCGCATCGACATGTTACATCTCAAAAGATTCCAGCATCAACAACAAAATTGTTTTGTTTCAGTTCAGAAGTGTTTGTTACATTTCAAGACAGAGTTTGCATCGGCTAACTAGCTGTTTCGAGAATTAGCCGGAAAAGATATTTTTTAATAAAAGTTATCACTCGAGGTCATGCCGGCACGTTGGTGTAGCACTTACCCCCAAAGCTCTAATGATAATAATAATTTAATAAAATAATTGAAATTATTTATTAAAATTTGCTCGGGTGATCACAAGAATAACGATGAACGTACCCTTACACAGTATCACCGTAAAATCAATTCACCCATAATTTTACTAGTACTTTTTTAGTGAATGAAACTTCACTGCGTTCACTGGTAATTATAGATGAATATAGATCAAATATGTCTATAAAGATAATAACCGCTATAAATGTTCAAGAAAGTATGTTTGTTTATATATTTGCGTTTATTAAAAAGCTATTAACGGCATCATGACCATATTAACTTTCTCAATGATATATTAAAATAATCAACAATCTTCAAAAGAAGGACATATTTTGGCCTATCGGAGAACTACAATTCA
Source organism: Maratus speculifer (assembly GCA_964019185.1). Lineage (NCBI taxonomy): Eukaryota > Metazoa > Arthropoda > Arachnida > Araneae > Salticidae > Maratus > Maratus speculifer. The sequence continues at coordinate 133,545,268 of OZ025291.1, read as the reverse complement.
ATATATATCTATAATTATACAGAAATGTGTGAACTGTATTTAACAGTCAAAAATCATCCATTTTGTAATTATACTTTGAAAATTTTCTGTACAATTAATCTATTGTCCATGAATTGATCTATGTTTTGTTCAGCTTATAGGAATGTAACTTGTTAGGAATATATTAACTTTTAAATCATGCTGTAGAATATAAGTGTGTCACATTTATAGTCAGAGTTTGATAGTTAATGTAGAAATTTAAGAGGAAAAGTTAGTCTTACATTCAGAAAATGTGATTCATATACCTTATGCGTTCATTTTTTTCTTGTTAAATCGTCATACCGTCTTTCCCTCTATACAAATATACTAATGGAAAAAAGGTCTTCGTTTCCTCGAAAAAAAGTAAATAAAAGCATAACTTTTCCTGTATAAATATTATGACTCTGGGTGTATAGTTCCGGCAAAAGTTCATGGAATATGACAAAAAGGCGGAAAAGCCCGGTAATTAAAAACAATTTATGTGCCTCTGTTTGAAAATGAATTTCTCTCTTGAAGGTCCTTTCACACATTTCCAAAAATTTATGCTGAGCTACACGGAATCCTTTGCGTAAAAAATTTTAAAACATGACAATCATAAATGCATATTTCTTGAAATTTATTCATTAAAATTACTGACGTCTATTCTTTACCAATTATTTGTAAAACAAAACGATTACTGTCTTTCAGCATGGAATCAACAAATAGATTTTGCTTAATAATGTTTTTTTCCACGTGATATTTAAAGTGTTCTACTTAAAAAATAAGAACATTTCTATTAAAAAATTCTAAAAGAGTCTGAATTGAATCCACTTAACGTTCCAACCATGTTATAGAATACCATGAATTCAGGTAAATTTCTGACTCATTGAAATAAGCTGAATTTAGACACACTTGATTAGACCTATTACTTCAAAACTAAAAATATTAACTCTGAACCACTAATCCTTAACTACATCATAGAACCATTTATCGGATTATTATAGCGATGTTAATCAAACGTCCCAAAACTTCTGTTGATTATAACATAATTCCCTTCCAGCATCTCAGAGGTTCTATTGTCAAAGCTTTTAGATTAAGAAGTGCTGGCTTCGAACTTATGTCATGCAACGTTCGGATTTTTTCGTAGTTTTCTTTGAATTTTGCTTATTTTTCGTAAATAGGAATTAGTAAGCCTTAGGAAGACCCACAGTCATATGGAAGCAGCTCCCTTCCCCTCAATCTAATTTTCTCTCGCAGATAATAAGAAATACCAAAAACATCAAACACCATAATGTCATTATATATATCTTATACTATAATGCGAGCAAAAATTGTGTGTGTGTGTGTGTGTGTGTGGGTAAATTTTATCTCAAAAACGGCTCTAACGATTTTCGCAAAAATTTGGATTTTACCATTTTCGGGTACGAGAAGACCATTGGGCTAGGTCACATGTTCGAGAAAATTCGATTATTGGGTCATTTTGGGCCATAATGGGTCAGGATCAAGCTATTTATATCTAGAGAACGGCTGGTTCGATTTTAAAGAAATTTTGTATCCAATCGTTTTTTGGCACGAGAAAACAATTGAGCTGGGTCACATGTTTGAAAAAATTCGATTAGTGGGTCATTTTTGGGTCATTGTGGGTCAAGCCATTTTTATCTAAAAAACGACTCTAACGATTTCGACCAAATTTTATATGTTATCGTTTTGGATTACAAGAAGACCATTGGGTTAGGTAACATGTTCGAGAAAATTAGGTTAGTGGGTCATTTTTGGGGTCATTGTGGGTCATGCTATTTTTATCTAGAGATTTTCTCACGCAATTTTGACTAAAAATTGCATTCTATGGTTTTCGGGCACGAGAAAAACATTGGGCTAGGTTACATGTTCGAAAAAAAATTTTAATTGGTCATATTGGGTCATTAAGGGTCTGGGTCAAGCTATTTATATTTAAAGAACCGCAGAATCAATTTCATCGAACTTTTGCCTGTAATAGTTTTTTGATACGAGAAAGCTAATGGGCTAAGTCACACGATCGAGAGATTTCGATTATAATAGTCATTTGTGGGTCATGATGGGTCATAATGGGTCATGGTCAAGCTATAGCTAAAGAACAGGTGGATCGATTTTAACGAAATTTTGTATACAACATTTTTTTGGCACGAGAAAACTATTGGGCTAGGTTCGAGAAATTTCGATTACTGGGTCATTTTGGGTCATAAAAGGTCTGTGTCAAGCTATTTATATATAAAGTATGACAATATCAAATTTAATGAAATTTTGTATGTAAGTTTTTTGATACGAGAAAATTAATGGGCTATCTCACATGTTTGAGAGATTTCGATTATAAGAGTCATTTTTGGGTCATGATGGGTCATAACGGGTTATGTCAAGCTATATTTAAAGAACATGTGGATCAGTTTTAACGAAATTTTGTATACAACATTTTTTGGCACGAGAAAATCATTGGGCTAGGTCACATGATCGAGAAATTTCGATTAATGGGTCATAAAGGGTCTGGGTCAAGTTATTTATATTTAAAGAACGGCAGGATCGAGTTTAACGAAATTTTGAGTGTAACAATATTTATACACGAGAAAACTAATGGGCTAAGTCACATGTTCGAGAGATTTCAATTATAAGGGTCATTTGTGGGTCATGATGGGTGATGGTCAAACTATATCTAAAGAACGGGTGAATCGATTTTAACGAAATTTTGTATACAGCATATTTTTGGCACGAAAAAATCATTGGGCTATGTCACATGTTCGAGAAATTTCGATCAGTGGGTCACTTTTGGATTATTCTAATTTTATCTAGACAATGTCTCGCGCAAATTTGACTAAATTTTATATTCTATCGTTTTCGGACACAAGAAACTCATTGGGTTAGGTCAAATGTTTGAGAAAACTCGATTAATGAGTCATTTTGGGTCATAATGGATCAAGGTCAAACTATTTATACCTAAAAATTGGCTCAATCGATTTTATCTAAATTTTGTATTTAACGTTTTTCGGCAAGCAAAAATTAATGAACTAAGTCACATTTTCGATATATTTTGATATAAGGGTCATTTGTGGGTCATGCTAATTTTATCTAGAAAATTGTTCTCCCCATTTTGAGTATATTTTCTATTACAGTAGACTCCCTCAAATCCACACTCCTAAAATCCGCAACTCTCTAAAATCCGCACATATTTTACGGATGTAAACAATGAAACATTCAGTTCAGATGCAGGTGCAAAAATTGATTTTTTCAGTTTTATATCAATTCCATACATTTTTTAATTTATAATTTTTGTAAGGTTATTGAATTCATGTTTTTTCACGAAGAAAGAATAATTTTTCTGAAAAAATAAAGATATTGCTAATATTATTGGTAATCACAATATTACCAAATATATTTATGTATTAATCAAGCTTTTTGGTTATTAAGTCTGGCTAAACTGGAAATAAAGTTTCATTATTTTATGATCCTGATGTGAATTAGATATGTACCTTTATGAGGCAAGTTTCATTGAATAATTTAGGGAAAACACATTTCCTCATTTATAATGAATATTTAATTGTACATTATTGATTATTAACTTGATCTTTCCTTTTAGTATTTTAATCATTTTTAAAAAATCTACATTTTTATTTTAGTTTATTACTTATTTTAATATTTTAGTATATTGTATGCATTCATGATACTTTTGATTTTATTATTAATTACATTCAAATTATTTTTTAAAAATGTAAACAAAGCAATGATCAGAAATCCGCAAAATTCTAAAATCCGCAAAACCTCTGGTCCCAAGCTGTGCAGATTTAAGGGAGTCTACTGTATATCGCTTTCGGGCAAAAGAAAATCATTGAGATAGGACACATGCACGTAACAATTCAATTAGTGGGTCGTTTTAGGTCTTAATGGGTTCGGGTCATTCTAATTATATATAACAACGACTCAGTCAATTTTACCTAAATTTTGCAGCGGAACGTCTTTTGTCACGAGAAGACTATTGAGCTGAGTTGCATATTAAACAAAATTATATTAGTGGGTCTATCGCTTCATTGCTGAATGCTGTCAAGCTAATTTTACTTAAGAAATGACTTAAACGATTTTGATTCATTTTATACTCTACTGTTTTTGATTACCTGAAGACCATTGAGCTAAGTGACATGTTTGATCACATGTGATTAGTGGATCATTTGGGTAATAGGGGTCAGGATCACGAGACTATGGCAAAAGCCAATAAGTTGGCGATATTTGACAAAATACTGGCGAAATTTGGCCGAAAAATCGACTATTAAGGTTACGAAACCAAAACACATATTTGGCGCCAAATGAAAGAATGCGTCCAAATTTGGTTACATCTGGGAAAAAAATATTGTCTTGCAGAATGTGAAGAAATTTCTTATACATTCTTAATAGTCTTCGAGATGCATAGTTAAACTAATCAGAGTCGAGCTAAAAAAGTGATTTGGATTGATGTCCTTTCGTTGTAAATTTAAAAATAAAGTAAAATTTATGAACATGTGCATACAAACATAGTTTTCTTATTGATTGTTTTTGTAAATAATACTATTATTAATAACATGTTTTACAGTAATAATACTATATCGAGTTGAACACAAAGTTAATTTTGACCGAGCTGAGCTCGGTCACCCCTGCTAGTATATATATAAAAAAGATTTCCAAAGCAAAACAAAACGAACTGGAAGAGAGAGTTTGACAACATGATATAATCTCGACAAGTGTTTTTTCCTCGCCGCTCGTGGATAAGTACTTTTCATTCATGAAATTTGGAAGCCTTTTAGCCTCTCCCCACGCCTCACTCCCCCCTCCCCCCCCCCCCCCAAAAAAAGAGAACATCAAATATCCCAGTTCAGCAGAGTCTTAATCCTTTCGCGACGGAAGCCTTTTACGAAATTTTTAATGTTTTCTCACCGGTTTTAAAGAACGGAAATTTGTTGCTTCTTAAAGCGAGAAAATGCTCCGATTGAATAAGGCAAATTTTACAGTATGATTTTACCGGTGGGAATAAACAAGAATACTTAGGACTTTTTGCGGCGCGTATACGTGTCGCTCGTCCCCAAGGGGTTAAATGAAATGTAACTACCAAACACAGGCAAATGAAGAAAAAAACAGTTACTGCACGATCACCGAAACTAAAGACTGAAATAGACTGAAAATATCATGTCATGAAACATTTAAAAGAACCAATATTTTCTGATGAAATAAAAGAATCTTGATGGTCCAAATGGCTGCAAATACTGTTGTCACGATTTAGGAAGGAACAGAAAGAATGTTTCAATTGGAAAATGATAGGAGGCTCTGTAATGGTTTGATGAGACGTTTGCTCATGAAGGATCGCATGATTTACATAAAATTTCGAGAAGCATGATCATTGAATATTATCAAACTATATTACATGGTCATAGAATTTAGACTTTTATTAAGCTGTGCAAACGGAGTATTTCAGCAGAATAATATTTCTTGCCATGCATCCAAGTTCATTCGGGAAAATTAAAAAAAAAAAATGAAGATGATATTTTGTCATGGTTAAGTCAAAATTTAAATTTGAATACCATGAAAAACCTTTGAAGTAAGTCACAAAATTTATGTTAATAATAAAGCGTTTTTTAATCTGCAAATAAACTGGAAGTTGCTATTGTAAGAGAATGACACTATATTAAACATAACATAAAAAGCTGATCTCTTCAATGAAAAGCAGAGTGTCTGAGACACATAAAAAAAGAGGACCAATATTATATTGATTTTTATACTTTTTTCCTTCTTTGTTTTAGGACAAGTGAACTTATACCTTGTTGACAGGGTATTTTGAAATTCCGATATTATAATTAATTGAATCATTTATCACATTATTCCAATTTAATAAAATCTAATTGTAATAATTATGTCGTAAAATCATATTTTGTACGTTTCAAATATTATTCGAACTTTAATTCATACTACAATTTTAAAAATGAAAGTGTCCTTTCAAGTTTTTAACCCTTTCCGGCGCGGCGCAAAGCTGTTTGAAATAATTAACTTCCACCAGAATTTATAAACGAGTTTAGAAAATACGAACTTCCTCATATTCAGGTACGTTATAAAAGGTAAATTTTAATTAAATATTTTTTCCAATAAAATTAAAATTAGGCGTTCTTTTCTTGAGACACCGCGCCGGAAAGGATTAAAAAACTGTACTACTTAGTTCACGCGTTATAATCCCATAACCCATAAATTGATCATAAGTTGTATTGATGATTAACTTGTATAAAAAAAATTAAGGTTATCATGTCGTCATCTAATTGTATAATTCTTACAAAAAAGAGGACCAACCTTAATAGTTACAGACTTTTATTATTTTTATATATTTGTAGGGAAAACCCCCCTTAATTTTAAGTTCAATGAATTTTATACAACCCACTTTCATTCTTAAGAAACAGGAGAGGGTGTCTAATATTATGACACAAATTAAATATTTATTTTAAAAAAAGCGTCAAAATTGATCGTTGCTTAGTCGATATCATGTTCGTTTGTTGTCTAGCAGGCCCGGGTTCGATTGCAGACGAGCTGCATTTGCTTGTCTAATTTTTTGCTTTATAAGTATAATTATAATTTAATAATCTCACTTAAAAATCTTAATACCATATTTGTAATATTACCATTTAAACATTAATTTAGCATTTTTTATATTTAAAACCACTATTTCTCATCATTGAAAGCAATTTAAAAAATCGATTTTTATTGAATAATAGAAGTTCCAAACTTGTTACAAAATCTGTTCTGTCACCTTTTATTTATTATAAAATAAAATAAATTCAAGAAAAATAAAAATAAAAGCCGGAAGAAGATTAACATAAAAGCAAAATAATTCAAAAAGCAAGCATACGTATTACAAAATTTAAAAATCTTTATTATCCAAAAATAGACTGTAATTTAATTCTTATGCAAATTTTTAATATAATTATATTTGTTACTTTAAAAATAGAAAAATATTATCATCGTATTAACTTCCCTTGTTAAAGCAATACATAAAGAATGTTTTTTTTTTTAATTACGATTGATACAATTTTTTAATATCATTGCATCGATAAAGAATATATGAAATACATTTTAAAAGTTATTTTTTAAAAATTAACAGTTTTGCGATATTTTATACTTCTATTTAGTTATAAATAAAAAAGAAAATAGCTTAAATTTACAACTAGTATACAACATCATAATTTTTCATCACCAATGAGATTATTAAATTATAATTAGAAGTACATTTATAAACAAGTAAGAAAAATCATGCGTTAAGCATAGATTATGAAGCACTTTCCAACATTTCTTAAAATCTTTAGCAAAACTTCGTTATCCAAAGAAAAACCGTATTATTGTTCATATCCAAATATGTATTCCAATTATGTTTACTGAAACTATTTTTGAAAAGCCTTGTATTTGATCTGTCGGTTAATATATAGACAATATAATGATAAAATTTAGTTTAGCAAGAAAACGCCTAACTTGTTGAAATTTTCCTTTCAGCAATTTATATTAATAGATGGAAATATACTTGAATACTTTTGTTTAGCCCTTTAAAATACATAGTACCTTTAATACACGAAAGTATTTTGCTAAAGTTTAGTTTAAAATAAATTCTCTGTAAACTACTTAAATCAAATTTCCAGAAATGATCATCCAAACGCGACCATGAATTCACTTCTTTGCGTGACACTGTGTATCATTTTATCTATATTCTACAAACATTTCTTAGTAAACTAAATACAGTTCATCTTTAAAAGGCATAACATATTTAAAAACCACCTTAAGTAAAATTACGTTCATATTTAGTGCCTTTTCGAGATCTTTTGTGTAACTCTGTATATCTAAATTGTGTAACATTTAGCATTTATATAAACCATTTAATATGCATACATCTAGTGAAACTTAAAACCGTATATCATAATTAAAATGCATTTCATCCATCTAACAGCCATCTTCCATAATATAAAGGACTTCGGATAAAATATACTATTTGAAATCTTTTGTGTGTTCCTGTAAATGTTATTCACTAGTATAATGCATGAAATAACTCATATTAATCCTCAGCAGCGTATATGAATTTGATTATATATGAAATCGTTTACCATAACTAAAATATGTCGCAAATAATTCCCCCCTCCCTTTGTTATTATGTATTGGGATTATTTTCTGTGGCCCTGTAAATGAATAATTCTTTTCGCTGCATACTTTACAAAAGGCATATTTTAGTGCACTTTGTAGATGAATATAAATTTGAAGATGTTTGACAGGGTGTAACATCTTTAAAATTCATTTAAAACGATTTTCCCTCACAGGCCGTAATGTAATGGAAAACTTTTGACTGTCCCTGTAAATAAAATATTCATGGTAGAACCTTCGTTTTCAATAGGGTTCGTGCTCGGGTAAACGTCATTAACGTCCAAAAATTTCATGACAATCCGTGCATATATACGAGAGTTGGAGCGCGGACTGACGGCCATACGGACAGACAAACCGAATGCATAAGCACTTTTCAACTTTGTTGGAAAGTGCTATAAGAAAAGTATATCCATGAGAAAAACAAACGCAGCGCGTCCCGGTATCGAACCCGGGACCGCTGACATTGTGTTGTGCAATAATTGCAACAATGTTAATTACAAGTTATACTTTAAGAGTAATGTTAAACCACCAATGATGACTGTTCTTTTTGTATAAAGGAAACATTTTTTATTAATACTCATTACGTACTTTTTGTAAGAATTACGCAGTATACTATTCTTTTTAAAATAAAAAGAAAATTCCATCAGCATGTCTTTTTTTTCCATATAATAATCGGATCTAAAAATTTTCACACGGCCAATAAATTTCATCTTTATCATCATAGATACAAGTGCTTTAATAAAAATTGGGGATCCTCACTTCAAAGCATTAACAAAGCTATTGTTATAATTTGCATTGTGTATTTATATAACGATTAATTACATGTCATTAAACAACTTTAAAATAACTAGTACACCGAACCCGGAGTTCCCGGGTCACAAAGTAAAGGTGAAAACTTTTTAAAAAATTAAGACTGGAAAGTCTAATAAATTTTTTCTGGGTAATTGGCTTTTTAAACTGAAAATATGACACCTAGATATTCTTAAAAATATATTTTTGTAAAGGTTAATTGATGTATCTTTTGTAAAATAAGTTTACAACGAACTAAAAGTCATTAAATTCATAGATAAAAACGAAATAAAACCAACAACATTCACCGGGTTTTATAGCCAACGATTTATTGACATAACAGGTTTTTAATTACTATTTTTTTCAGTTTCTATGAAAAAATGACAACTAAAATATACAGTGATCTGTTATTTTCCATGGAGAAAAGAGATGGAGGTGCAGTATGCGATTAAAACGGTTTGATGGGCATTATTCTTCCAATTTAAGTCTCTCATTCGACCCAAACAAAACAATCACGTGGAACAGAGACCGATTTTTTTAACATCATTTTTTCTCTAAATGAAAAAGATCTGATTATATTTTAGCACCATAAAATAACATTTCATTGTATTATGAATTAAAATTGCATCGCTAAAAGTTTTCCATTTTTGTGAAAGCACGCGGTTGTGTTTGATGCAATGCAGCGAATTTTAGGGTTAAATTTTTGGCCACTAAACTGCATCTCTATCTTTTTTCTTTTTTACTCTATGGGTAGTTTTCCTCTCTTTACCACATAAATGCGATACTCAAGTTGCCACCATTAGAGAAATTGAACCAAAAACTACAAAAAAATTAATATCTTAAAAACAAATTGAGATACAGTTTTCTAACAAACGGCATTTAAACGTGCATTTTTTTCTCTAAACAATGGTAGAAAGATTGAAAACGTGCAATGTCTAGAAGTTTAAAAAATTACAATAGCGAAAATTGCAAAACCGAAATTTCATCGGAAAGTGTTGCCATTCAAAACATGACGTATGCGTTACGCACAGATACGTTTGGCCTTTATTATATAGATATGAATTTGAGTTCTATGATATTTCGTTTACTGTATGCTTCTGTGTTTCTAAAAATATTCGAAAAGATACATATTTTGATGTAATTATAACACAATGCTTTAGTTTTCAAAATAAAAATGTACATTTCCAATAATGTTTTTTTTTTTTTTTTTTTTTTTTTTTTTTGATGATATGCATGTATATCTACCTCACATATATAAAATCCTTGTGAAACGAATTTATGAAATGACTGATTAATCAACTTAATATGTTTCTCACCTGTTTCTCCTAAACTACCTGACCTTCGATAGTAAAATTAATACCAGTTATCCGCATTGATCCGTGTATATCAAGTAGTAATTTTAGAATTTATAAATTTAAACTAGTTTTCAAAATCTATTGTTTTTCTGATTATAAAGACACTTCTCTAAGGTGGAAACTAAATTACTCTATTTTTGTGGGAAAAAGGGAATAACAGAGAATAATAAAAATAATATTGCCCGGTTAAACTGATGGCATTGAGCTCACAGGCTATGCATACTAATTGTACATTACAGCCTTATATTTTCAAGGGTTAATTCCGTTCGAAAAAAAAAATTAAGAAGGGGAAACAGCTCTCCCTTTTCCACTTTTTTATACTTAATCATTGAACATCCTAAACTATCAAGGACATGCTTTATCATATAAAAAATCTACATCCAAAATTCAGAGCAAATCGGATAATTCTTAATAAAAACCCATTTAGCAGTTATATAATTTAAGAGGAGTTATCCCCTCTTTTAAACTTAACCATTAAACTTTCAAAACTATTCAGAGATTTGGACAAAATCTGACAATTCTGCTTGAAAAACCCATTTATAAAAATTAAGGGGAGGGGCATTAGAACCCCCGTTCCCCCTGCTTATACTTATTCAATGAACACCTAATAACAGTCACGGAATCACCTCATCAGAATGATCCTATATCTAAATTTTGAACGAAAACTGTTAATTCTGCATGAAAATCCCGTTTATATCAATTAAGGGGAGGGGCATGAGACCCCCCCTTCCCCCTGTTTATACTTATTCAATGAACACCTAATAACAGCCACGGTATCGCCTCATCAGAATGATCCTATATCTAAATTTATGAACGAAAACTGTTAATTCTGCATGAAAATCCCGTTTATATCAATTAAGGGGAGGGGCATGAGCCCCCCGTTCCCTCTCTTATACATATCGAATGAACTCCAAAAACTAATCAGGGAAGCGCCTTATGAGGATATACTTATATACAAAATTTCAAGTAGATCCGATATTTTTATCATGAGTTATGGCGTTACGCACGAACGTACGAACGTACATACAGAACGGACGGGCACATAAGCTCTCAGGCTATGATAGCCTGTGAGCTAAAAAGAATATTGCTCAGCTAAACTGATGGCATTGAGCTCACAGGCTACGCATACTAATTGCATATTACAGCCTTATATTTTCAAGAATTAATTCCGTTCAAAATAAAATCAAATGAGGGGATTTCCCCTTTTTATACTTAATCATTGAATCCCTTAAACTAATCAGGAACATGCTTTATCATACAAAAAATCGATATCCAAAATTCAAAGCAAATCGGAAAATTCTTAATCAAAACCCATTGAAATAATTTAAGAGGAGTTATCCCCCCCCCCCTCTTTTATATTTAACCATTAAACTTTCAAAACTATTCAGAAATTTGAACGAAATCTAATTATTCTGCATGAAAAAACCCAATTATATCAATTAAGGGGAGGGTCATTAGAGTCCCCGTTCCCCTGTTTATACTTATACAATGAACTCCTAATACTAATCATGGAGGTGCCTCATCTTTTACCTAAATTTTGAACGAAAACTGATAATTCTGCATGAAAAACCAATTTATATCAATTAAGGGGAGGGACAGGAACCCCCCGTTCCCCCTCTTATACATATCGAATAAACTCCAAAAACTAATGAGGGAAGAGCCTAGAGGTCTGCACGGGCCCGGGCCGGGCCGGCGGAGTCGTTTTGAATTTGCTAACGGGCCGGGCCGGGCCGGCAGAATTAGAATGTTTTTTCAACGGGCCGGGCCGGGCCGAGAAACAAAATAAACGGGCCGGACCGGGCCGGCAAAAAAATTGAACGGGCCGTACGGGCCGGGCCGGGCCGATATAAAAATTTTCGGGCCTGCCGGCCCGTTTTGAATATTTAAACATAAACGATGAAATATAAACCTATTTTCAACGAAAATGGTTTTAACGAGAATAAATATAAATGTGCGTCACGAGCCATACTAGTTTGACAGCATCAATATAAAAATGTAATTTGTGCAGTGTAGGGATCGGCATCGGACAGTTACCTTATGTGTAACCCGTTTTAATATTTTTTAAACTGACTCGTGCAGGGCCAAGATCAAAATTGGAGATCAAGTCATTATTTTTCTACATATAGACTTGCCGGACCGAAAGAAGACTTAATTGTTCTCAAGATCTATAGGGCAGACAACATAATTTGTAAAATTATGAACAGCGATAAAGAACTTATGTTAGCTTAATCTTTGGATATATACTTCTTGATGGTTTTTAAATTAATTTTTCAATAACGCGAAAGTTTGACACATTTTTACATTAATTTTTAATTGTAAAAATATAAAAGTGATAAGCCTGACTATTGAAGGGATTTGGAATCGAATAGCGTTTTTCATTTTTGGTAAATAAAATACTTATATAACCTTATTGAGATACAATAGTTTCTCAAATGGCTGCAGGTTTTTCTCCCTTCCCATGCTATCGCTTCCGGAAATTCTATTCAAAACGCTAACTATGACAATATTTTATTTGCTTGCAGTGTTCTTAAATTGCTTGTATCAAAAAATGGATAACGCCATTCGATTATATAGTTTCTAAATAAAGACACCTGCTAATCTTATGCATTTCTGAGAAAAAAAGAATTTAGAAATGTATCAGAAAGGAGCTTCTTTGAATTAACGTATGAATTTGGATTTAAAATCTTTAATAAAATGATATAGAAATATTTTTATCAATCTTCCTTTATTAAACAGCTTCAAAAGTTACGATGTTTTTTAATTTCTTTCTTTTTCTTTTATTCTAAGCCATATTAATTTTTTAATGAATCTTTATTTGAATGTTGAAAGCCTAAGAATCTTAGTAATCATTAATGTTACTAATGTGTATTTTCCTGTAAAATATATTGTAAAATCATTCCATAGATATGTATGCAGTTCTCTTTAAAAAAATCTTAATTATATGATAAAAATCTGAATTTTTTAGAAATCGTAGAAATTCTAACGGGCCAAAACGGGCCGGGCCGGGCCGGGCCTGTTTTCCCTGATTTCTCTACGGGCCGGGCCGGGCCGGGCCTAAAATATAAAAATTTGAACGGGCCGGGCCGGGCTCGGGCCGAACTTTTGAGTTTTACAACGGGCCGGGCCGGGCCGAAAAATTTTTCCTACGGGCCGGGCCGGGCCTGGAAATTCCTGCCCGTGCAGACCTCTAGAAGAGCCTTATCAGGGTATACCTATATACAAAATTTCAAGTGGATAGGATATTTTTATCATGAGTTATCGCGTTACGCACGTACGCACGCACGAACGAACGTACATACATACAGAACGGGCGGGGCACATAAGCTCTCAGGCTATGATAGCCTGTGAGCTAAAAAGTGGAGGAATTATTAGATTTCTTCTTTTTCATCATTCCAGACTGAAATTGAAAGTATCTTTTATTTTATCGATAGTGAAACAATACTGTGATTAAATTAAGATTTTTCAGGAAAATTTGAAAAAATATATTAATATTAGATTTGTTTTTGTCGTCATTTTAAAATTAAAATTAAAGAGTGAAATTAATAAAGATAGAAAAAAACTGAATAAGAAATAAATGATCACATGTTAAAAGAAGAAAATAGGGAAAATTACGTCAAAATCTTTTCACGTAAATACAAAAAAAAAAAAAAAAAAAGAAAAAGAAAAATGAGAAAACTTTTAAATAAAAAAATTATTACACGCGAAACACATTTAAAGATGATGATTACATCATTTGCAAAATTCCCAAATGTTAAATGTTATGATATTTAAAGAGCTTAAAATAATTAAAGTATTACGCATGAAAAATTTTTAATCGTAGATATTATGTAATATTTAAAAATTCAAATAATATTTTAAGAACATTTTTAATATAAATAATATATGTAGGGGGAACTGGGGGACATTGATACAGCTTTTTTCAAAAAAAATTTTGGTGTCTAGAAAGCAGAAATTTCAAATTATTTTTCTATGTGATGTCAGCAAAACCTGTGTAGTGTGTTATAAAAATGTACAATCGCTGTTTTATATATTATTTTTACATATAATTTAAAAAAACACAAAAAATGTAATTTGTATCAATGTGCCCCATCCCCGGGGCAAATTGATGCACTTTGACACGTCTGGGAAAAATGGAGACAAAACAACACCAATGCATATTTTTCATAGAAAAATAGTTAGCAAACCATTATATATATTTATAGACATTAAAATCGCACACAATTTATTTGTAAGCGATCAAAATAAAATGTATAAGGACCTGATGTTCTGGCTGTTCCTTGTCTGTTTGTTGGCTGTGGTAACTTTGTCATATCTGGCATTTTAATCCCAGAATTATCTTCTTTTTTAGGAAAGGTGAAAGAATTACCAGGTTATCTGTTTATAAATCGATTTACAAACAGAAAATAAAGGATAATTATATTAAAAATTATATTTATAATATAATTATCCTGTACTGTTCTCTGCACCTTGTTTCTTTTACTTAACATTTCTCATGTCGATAATACTTTTTTCTCTGGAGAATCGATATAAATTTGAGATTTTCCAGGCTGCCGTCCATTTCTTTTGTTAATTTTACTAGCACTAGATGCTGTGTAAGTTTGTACGTCTTCTGTTTTCAAAAATACTATAAAATGTTCTAATATAAAGAAATTAGAGCTATTTCACTTCAATAAAAACTAATAGTAGAAATTTTTGACGAAAAATGGTTGAATTAAGGAGTGTATGGTAAAAAAAAAAAAAAAAAAAAAAAAAAAATAATAATAATAATAATAATAATAATAATAATAAAAGGTAATGAAAAAATGAACTAGAAAAGGATTTAGGTTGTATCAATGTGCCCCGACAAAG
The DNA here is from genome assembly GCA_964019185.1 of Maratus speculifer. Taxonomy (NCBI): domain Eukaryota; kingdom Metazoa; phylum Arthropoda; class Arachnida; order Araneae; family Salticidae; genus Maratus; species Maratus speculifer. Next base: position 133,530,125 of record OZ025291.1, on the reverse strand, counting down.
ACTGTATCAATGTGCCCCATACAGCCATTTTGAATAAAATGAGTCGCAAATCCAACACTTTATAATTTATCTAACAATAAAGAATGAGGAACTGATAAAGAGTAGCTTTACTTGCCAGGGAGGCTATTCTTTTCAATTGAAAATACTGGAACAGTTGTATAATACCATTTCAATTGTACAACTTAAATTTACTTTTGACCTACAAAAACAATTAATCACCCATCCCATTTCATCAAACGATTGAATCATTCCAAAACTTTCTGTAAGTAGTTAATTTCACTAGTATCACCTTTTGGAGCTGTTGTGAAACTTCCTGTAATGACCCTGTGTGTTGTACAGGGGGTGTATCAATGTGTCCCAAGTATCAATGTGCCCCAGTTCCCCCTACCCGTGAATTTTAAAAGAGATATACGTTTAAAATTTATTGCATGAAAAGAGTATTTATTAGTGAAAATTGCGTCATCATATATTGAAACGATGCATGTAAAACGATTTTCACAATGAAAATTCTAATGTGTCATTACATGGTATAAAAATAGTGCAACTAGAAAATTTGTTTATATATTAAATTGTTTGATGCAACTTAAATACAGGTAAATGTATGTACAAAACCCTTTCGTTTTATTTTGTACGAATTGCTATTCGATAAATACATTTTAGAAAATTCGGATATCCTTATTAATTAATCTAAATAATATACGTTGTGAAAGATAAATGATTTTGTATTAAACTAAAGAAAAGAATTCGTGAGTAAATTTTATCTGTTCCTGAAAATATCTAAATCTCGATCAAAACACAAAATTAAAAAATTTCAAAACGCTAAAAACAATTTTTCCCAATAATATGATTCTAAAACCTATTCCCTAAGCAGATGGAGTTTTTTAACCTCGAAAGTAAAGGAAGAACATTTTGCATAGCGCCGTTATAAAAGCAGAAAGATGATAACATGTTTAACCCAACCATTTTATACAAGATGAGTTTCAAATGTATACTCGATTTTATTTATCAATCCCGAAAACAGCCATAAATTGTTACGATAACGATGGATAAGGTCATTTTAACTAAAAAACACCCTCATTCAAACGGAAAAGTATGGCAACTCGATGACAGATTATAGTTGCTGTTATAGTGACACTATCATTCAGTCTTCATTAATCTGATAAGATTTTTAAAATAGGACACATTATAACGTTTTTAGACGCCGTGAAGACTGGGTATCGGCGGGCGTAGCTCACAGAGGACAGAGTTCCCTTGCATATTATGTGTATACAGTGTGTGTTTCTATATATATAATAATAATAACTTTCTCCTCTGAAAATTTGTTTCTTAATTTTCGAGATAAAGTCTCTAAAAATTTTTACATTTTGACACAATTACGGGGAAAATAATTTCAGCCTCATGCACGAAATTCCGTTTTTTCTTTTAAATATAGTATGATCACTGGAATACGTATTCCCTTTTTAGAATTCTTAAGGACAATGTTAAACCTATTCTCCTTCAGTGTGTGATGACTTTTTTGCATTTTCAGAAACATGTTTGTAAAACTAATATTAATTTAAGTGTTCTTCCCCAGTGTTTGTTTCTGAAATAGTAAACTTCTTATCTGTTTATTGTATATGCATCTTAAAATTTAATTCTGTTACAAATACTTTTGTCTACAAACAATTTAAGTTGTGTTAGTGAACAGAAAACTATAGTCAAACCTATAAATACACATATATATATATATATATATTATTTTTATTTCTTTTAAATTTTACCTTGAAAATGGTATCGTTTAAAATATAATAAAATCATTCTCAACATTTCTTCTTTTTATTATTATTATTATTAATTTTCAATAGTTACCACCAACTTATTCCAAAAATTTCATTAAAAATTTAAAATAAGCTATCATTTCGGAAATTAATTTATATATCTAAAAGACATACTATGACATCATTGATCATTATTAGTAATTGATGTTCGTTTGGACTCTCAAGTGATGAAATTTACAAGGAGTATATATGAAATGCATGTAGATATACACACAGTCAAATTTAAAAATAAAATTCAAAATATTTCTTTATGAAACATAATTAATGCATTAAAATGACATAATAACATTGTTCAATTCAAAAATTAAATAAAAATTGCAATGAATCCATCGAAAATTCTACTAAATAATAGAGGCGAAAAAAACCCATCTCAAAATTCAGTACAGTTGCATTTTCTACGGCAGTGAAATGCATACTTCAGCCCATATGTGCATTTCAAATTTCAGTTTTCATAAATGTAGCAATCTAAAGCAGCCAACCTTCGGTTCGCGAGCCGCATGTCACCTGGCGGCATTTTGTGTACGGCTCGAACACAAAATCACTATATTTATATAATTTATTGAGGTGCGCGTGGATAAAATATTTGCGGCTTTAGAATTTTCAGCATTGTTTTATTATATTTTTATGGGGAAGATAATTATACATAACAGGTCAGATTTTAACTGAAAATTGTGCTAAAACCATTTCTTTAGTCAAATGTTCCTTTTGCATATAGTCCTATTTGTCAGACAGTGATGTACACATTTCTTAATTTTCAATAACAATCAAACATCATTCAAAATTAAACTTGCATTATATATTTCTACCATTATTATTATTATTATTATTATTGAGCAAAACATGGATTTCTTAAAGAAAATCTACTTGAAAACTCTACATTGCTACTAATATTTCTACATTGCTACTAATATTGCTACACATCTACTAATATTATGTTTCACAGCTATTATATAGCTAATAACTATTTTTTAGAGTTGAATTTTTGTCGCAGAATAAAATTGATAATGAAAATATTTGACCGTATCAATTTCAAGCAGCAAACTTTGCGACATATTTCTACTGCATTTGCAATGGTTATTCTACTACGAAAGTTTATTATTCGGAAAGAGTGGTGATAAATTTCTTGCTGATATTTCCTCCGCGACAAACTTAGTGATAATGTTACTTTTTTATACCGTATTGCTAGACTATTTATATTATTTTAATTATTTTTTAACCTTTTATTAAGTGTATTGCGGCCCGCCTAAAGACGGAAACTTCTATTTTTGCGGCCTAAAGTCTGAAACTTTTAATTGCGACCCGCGTGAAAAAAGGGTTGAGTATGGCTGATCTAGTACCGTAGCTAAGGGAGTACTATGGGTGGCTCAGTCTCCTACCCATCTAAAATATTTTGAACTTAGCTTTCCCTGGAAACGATTCCAGGGTCATTAAATAAATTTCTGTTCTGCAAAATTAAAGAAAATTATGTTCAAAAATCTTATTTAGCTTTGAGACTCTTTCACAGTTTTCAAAATTACTATATTGTATCTAAAATAAGTGTTTCAACACTCGTTCATCCTATTTGCAGATATGCAGATAACTTGCTTAATTTTGAACTAGTTTTACACTCATTTTTTTTTCATTGTCATATACATCTCTTTGCATAAAATGAAATTATTGTAACATTTTAATAATAAACATAGTACCTACAATCTGAACATGCTTTAATTTATCATTATGTGTCGTAGAGAAAGAGAAAATGAAATATGATCCCCTTTTAAATTTTCTTGAGCCTCCCCTACATTCAGTAGTGCTTCTCCCACCCCTGTATTTTTTTCTTCTAGCTATGGTTCTGGGCTGATCTAAAGTATTAAAACCTTTTCAGTATTCAAACGTTAAGTAATGTTAGGTAATTTTGCCTTGAAATGTGGAATTAGCTCATTTAAAATTATATCATAACCCAGTTTTCCTTTTCGTATAAACATTAAATAACAGTAAATATATATACAAACAACCTTCTATCAGATTCAGTAATATAAATGGATCGTCTGCTAAACTACGATAGCGAAATTTGGGTCAAACCTTGAACTGCAAAGCGGAGGCAAGCTTGGACGCTACTTTGCCGGCAGGTCGGTCGCAGTTCACGCGGAAGTTCAGGGTCTTAAATAGAACTTTCCCTTTCATTCATGCATCTTTTTGCTTCTTTTCATAACAAATTTAATTTTCTAATTAAGGTAAAAAATTGGGTATTTCTTAATAGAACTATGCATTTCAATTTTATTACGAAATTACATGTTTTTCTTAAATGATTCAATACACATAAAAGCTATCATAATGCACTTTTTATGTAGTTGTCAAATTCTAAGAAGTTCGATTTTTTAATGTAATTCTGTATCTTTTATGCATTGGTAAAGAAAGTAACAGTATCTGACACAGAAAAATAGAAAGACATTCCTAATCAATAGTGTCTGAATGTGAGGGCTAACTTAAGGTAACAGACCGTGCCCTCATTTTTTAAAGACAGTGTTAATTTATAAGGCATATCAATAACATCTGCTAGAATAGCTGATTAGGATTAGGAGGTCATCTAGTCATATTATTCACATTTCAAATCATATTTGTTCTTTTCAATTTTTGAAAACTGAATAAAATTTTTTTAAGAGTGTATTCCAATCCAAACTGCTTATTTTCTGATTTCTTTTTTAATTCACTTTTGTTATCAAAAGCATCAAACTGACAAAGTCTCTTATTTAGAAGCTACATAATATGCCTTGTTTGTCGAATTTTCGATAAAGGCATAAAATATTACAAAACAACGCCGCCAAAATTAGTATTTTGAATCGAATTTTCCAAAGTGGAAGATCTGTGAACGAAAAAGATGGTCATACTGAGAAAATAATTGTTTATAAATCAATTACTAATTAATTGAGCGAAAAAGGAAATGTTGTTTACAGCGTATATCTTCCAGTTACTTTATAAGTATAGCAGTGACTAGAAGAGATGTACGGAAAATTCTACAACGCCATATAAATAGCAAAAGGACACATTTGAAAGAATAAACTTCGACTGTTCCCTACGATACTGTTCAACCGTAGATTTCAAAATGCTACTATTACATTTCTATCTATTTATTTATTTTTTACATTAGCGCGGAAATAAATTCGATATGTATTCCTCCTCTTCCTAATCGTTTAGATCTATACAGAACATTTTCAACTCTCAGTAGCAAAGTTAAAGGCGATGAAGGCTGTTTTGTTGGACCTATTAAAATGACTTTTAGAATTTTGTATTGCATAATACGTATAACATTATACAATACGCATTTTTTATATTGCATCTTCACAGCTGGATTCCTGTCACTGGTGACATGCGTGTCTTAGGCTCGCCGCTCTTGTCTTAAACTATTATTGCCATAAGCCTCCTGTATTATTTCATAGGACGAATGACGAAGTCTTTGAGCGATGGATAAACTTTCAACGCATTATGTTGATTATCTGGTGCTGTAGCCATCTTTCCTGTAGCGATGCTGAAAGTGTCTGAACTTGCAAGGCTGCCATATAACTGGAAAGAAAGAAATGAAAATATCATCACATATTCATAGCACATTCAGCTAATAATGCAACATAAAATTAATCTTTAACTCATGTTACCGTTCTCATAGGCCGCTGTTTTTTAAATTTTTTATAGTTTAACTTATAGCTTTCAGTTTAACTACAAATATTATCGAAATTTGTTTCGTTTGGCCCTTTACTATTATCACCAGAGACTTAATAGGTGAATTTTAGTTATAACAGTCTTATAGAAAAAGTTCAGTTCATCAAATAAGGTAATCGCGCTCTTTTATTCATCTTTCGAAACAGCGGTCTCACAGACCGATTCATAGTAGTTTTGCGGCAGTTTCTATCACATCGGTTAAAGGCTAAATTTGTGTACAATAATTAAGCAAATAAACAAATTATGATCACTCTTTACTGAATAGCCCTATAAAAAGATGTCCGCAAGTCAAAACCATTGAGAGCCACTGCTGTGTTTCACAATTTTCACAGTAGCGCCACAGTTTGCGGAATGATGATACAAAGTTACATTATTAAAATTTGATTTTTTTTTACTTCAAAATTTGATTTATTTAAAAAATTAAATGGAAGTTTTATTAATTTTTTTATTAAATAAAATAACTGTGATATTTTAATAAGTTAAACTCGCAACTTAACTTTGCAGTGCTATTAGGAACCCACGTTAAAATCTGAAAGACTGTCGAAAGCCAATATTAAAAACAAAAGCAGTGTTCTTTTCGGCCGCATTTCAATATTTTTATTTATTTACTTATTTTTAATAGAATATTTGAAATCAATAGCAATTATAAAAACTAGAAATCAACATCAGATATTTTATGCGAAAAGAAAAAAATATTTTAAAATATTGGCATAAAAACCAGTAATTTGCAGAGAACTTTGGTTTAGCTTGCCAAACCTTAGCTTGCGAATTAGTCTACATCTTTATCTTTACTTACCTGTGTCATTTTTTCATTTATTTTCAACTATTATTGTAAATTACAGCATATAATTATTATGACATATTATAACTATTTTAATAATATATCTTCACATAAAAAAACTAAGATTTTTTTTTTAATTTTGACTTAATATTTGCATAATTTGAGAAAATATCTATATTAATATAACTCCTCTATTTATATGTTAGTATTGTGGTGTATTGTCAGTAATACAGGGTTAGCACAAATGACCCGAATAAAAAAAATATATATATAAATAAAAATCAATACTTTTTCTCATATTATAAACAAGTAATACATGAAAATGAAAAAGAGCATTCCAAATTTTAATTTTTTTAATAAAATTTTTTTTGCGAACCTTTCTTAACACAACAAACATCTAATCAGGTTTCTTCCCCCATTTGGCAATTTTGCACACTCAACGATTCTTAACCCATTTGAGCCTGAATTTTTATTTTCTCAATTTTGTTGATAAAATAAAAATATTCCAAAATGAACTGGAATAGTACCCCCTCCCCCCACCCAAAAAAAAACTATGCTAAAATCTTTTTGTATTTATTTGATAAAATGCAAACATATTTCATACGGGAAAATGCATAATGTGCATAATTATGCATATTATTATATCTTCTGTCTAAATTTATATAAAATGCGCTTTAAGTTGCACATTATTTACTAAAATGATTAGTATTTTTATGAACTAATAAAAATATAATTATTTCTGTACTGAGACTAATAGCAAAATAAGTATTAGTAATAAAAAATTAAGAATAATCGCATCAGAAGTTTAAAAATAATTTAACAGCAAATAAAACAAAAAAAGCGATACAAACAAAATCATAACCATCCTGAAAAGAAGTTTACATAAATAACTTTCTCCTAAATAGCTAATAAAATATGCATCCATTCGATCTTATTCTAGCACCCTATGTTTTTACTTCGGAAAAAGCATAAAAAATATATTTAAACATATGATTTCACTATTTAAAAAAATACATATTTCAAAAAAGTCTACAGGCTAAGATTACTATTTATTTATTTGTATTCTTGATAGAGAAAACACAAATAAACTTATTTTTAGATTTCTCAGTCTTAAAAAATGTGAAATCTCTAAACTAAAAAAAGGGCTTTTATTTAAGCAAATAAATATCCATCTTACGCAGTCACCTTTCGGTAACAGATAAAAACATTTATAGATCATTATTTCATATGACTTTCATACTATAATATATATATATATATACAAATTTATTGAAATTCGAAGCGTCTCGAAAATGGGACTTTGATGCATTAAAAAACTCAATAATGCAGCACTGTTTCACTGTAAAATGTACACGGTACATCCATGCTGCAATATTTAGTGTTCTAATGCGTCAGTGCTACAATAAGAATTGTCGACGGTGTAAAACTGACACATGTACGGGACGAATTTGTTTAAAGATTATGTGTTTGTCGTGTTAAGCAAGATTCGCATATAGAAAATTTATAACTGAAAAAAAACTTGGAATGCTCATTTTTATTTTGACACATCACTTATTATAATATGCGTAATAGTTTTGAAACGATGTATTTTTTTTTATCCAGTCATTCATTTGTGCTAACCCTGTGTAATGTTTGTAATCAAATTGTAAAAGATAATTGCTGTTAAAACATTTATTTATTGAAAACAGTAAAAATGTTAACATTTATCTTTCTTGAAACGGGGTAGAGTAAAACAAACTACTGAAGAAATTTTAATTTTTTATTTGTTTATTTTAATTATTAAGGTTTTGATTGTTTTTTCTATAATTAGCTGTATTGGCTACTTAATAGCATAGAAGTAATGTAATTAATACTAACTTACAGCAGTACTAACTTTAACAATAATTAATTGCGAAATATACAATAACTATGTAAATACGCATTTATGGAAATTAAAAAAAGAATAACAAAAAAAAAAAAAAAACAATTGCATATTTTCCACAAATTACGTGAACTCTTCAAAATCATGTATTTTGCAATTTCCTCATAATGAAGCAATCACTGTCAGAAATTTTAAGTCTTTTTCTAGTAAGTCCTTTTCATGTAAAGATTTTGCAATTATGTATTGTATAGTGAATTGAGGAAATTTCTAATGTGGAAGATGTCATTCTAGGTAACTAACCTTAGCAAACGTCATATCAATTGTATGACATTTGCTAACTAACATTACTTCAAAAGTTGACAAACAAAAGTAAAAAGTCAAATTAATTGACTTTCGATTATTTCATTAATATATTGTTCATTATCTCTGAAGCATCCTAATATATAGCTGCACGAATGCTGAATTTGAACAAAGGTCATTTCTATTTGGACTTCAGCAAAATATAAAAAGTTGTACGGGAGTATGACCTGACCTGCTTGCTATTTCTCACTTTACTGAAAAACACGTAAGCCATTACTTTTCACTTTTAGAAATGTTAAGTATTTTTCTAGCTATGCCGTGTAAAAATTTTGCAATTATGGATTGTATAGTGAATTAAGCAAATTTCTAATGTGTAGATTTCATTATAGATAACATCCTTAATAAACGTCATATCAATTGTTTAATATTTGCTACTTAACATTGCTTGTAAAGTTGACAAACAAAAGTAAAAAGTCAAATCAATTGACTTTCTCTTCTTTCACTAATATATTGTTCATTATCTCTGAAGCATCCTCATATAGTAGCACGAATGCTGAATTTAAACAAAGGTAATCTCTATTTGGACTTCAGCAAAATGTAGAAAGTCGTATGGGAGTATGACCTGACCTGCTTGCTATTTCTCACTTTACTCAAAGACACGTGATACATTACCTTTAACTTTTCAATATTGAGTAACGTTACATCACCATGACATCAGAGAGGATGCTAACACGATATGGGTCAAGTTGTATGTTGGGTCAAGAACATAAGAGTCAAGGACGACTTTCACTTGGTCAGTTGGAAAAAGTTGCCTCTAAGCATGTTTGTTTACGGGATGATAATATTCTATCAAAAGTAGAACGTAACCTAAAACATTAACACGTGTGCGTTGGGTGGACATCTAATACAAAAGCTGTTGCTATATTATAACCTAAAGGAACAGGTAGCCACAGGCGCGTCTGTTTGGGTTTTGTTCCAAGGATAAGATATTTATTCCGGTCAATAGATTCCTTCTTGTCGTTATGTCACCGAAAAAAAAAAAGAAATTAAGAAAAAATATTTTTGACATGTCTGGAAAAATATAACAAACATGATTGAAAATTACTCGTAGGATGTTGCATAATTTCTGAAATTCGAGATAAGAACTTTTATTTCATAGCGAAAACTAAAACTAGTTATATTGACTAGTTTTAATGTTTGAGCTACTTCGCTTTTTTAATTTCTTATTTACTTACTTTACTATTTCTTATTAATTACTTCTACGACAAAAATAAAAAATGCACTAAAGAAAAATAACGTCTAATGGTTATTCAACCATAAACGAGGCTAATTTTATATACATATTTTTTATAGTATAAGTACTTCTGTGTAGGTATATATTTACTCAAATAACATTTTTGAAAGATATTTATTGTATGAGTATTAAGATATCTAGTAATATATCTGATATCATATGTATATACATGCGTATACCGGGTGTCCCAAAAATGACTGATGGATTTTAAAATTCAATAACTTGCAAACGGTGACAGCTATTAAAAAAAGTTTGCAGGAGGGTTATGTATAATGTCAGGAGTTTTTTTACCATAATTTTTTATATTAGTTCGAATTTCAAACAATAGGTGTCGCTGACGGCGATTGAAGGCCAGGTGATCAGTGCTAAGTGAAGCGTGGACCTGGCCTTCAATCGCCGTCCGCGGCACCTATTGTTTGAAATTCAAACTAAAATAAAAAATTATGGTAAAGAAACTCCTGACATTATACATAACCTTCTGCAAAAATTTTTTAAATAGCTGTCACCGTTTGCAAGTTATTGAATTTTTAAATCCATCAGTCATTTTTGGGACACCCGGTATATATTAATATACGCATCATGTGGCCAAAAATCATTTAACTATTTTCGATTTTATGATTTTTGTCAAACATCTATCAAAATGTTTGATGGATTCTTCATGAAAATCTGTACTCTATATTCTATACTGAATTCTATACTATTCTATATTCTATTCTTAGAATATAAAAATTTGTTTGACTTCATATTTTCCACCGAAGGTCAGATCACAATGTCAATTAAAAAACTAACAACAAATTGAAGAACTAGTCAGATGTGGCAATCTCAAAACTTTCTTCTGTATTATGCATGTTAATACTTCCTGAAAAATGCAGCATAGCAGCGCCATTGGTTAGGTGGTTTACACCAAAATCTCGTCAACAACAACTTACGTCAACTTATAACTGAATCTTAAATTTGACGGAAATCCGTGCATTAGTTTTTGAGATAGAGCTATTCCAAAATTTTTAAGAAAATCTGCATAACAATGCTACATGTTAGGTGATGCACACCAAAAATTAATAAAGATAATTTTTTTATCAGGTATTAACTGAATCAGAAGTTTTATAAAAATCCATGCATTAGTTTTTGAGATACAGCTATTGCGAAATCATGAAAAATGCAGCATACAGCGCCATCTGTAAGGCGATTTACACCAAAAACTAAACAACACTAATTTATATCAGAGACTAACTGAATCTAAAGCTTTAGAAATACTTCTGCATTAGTTCTTGAGACAGAGGTATTGCGATAATCACGAATAATACTTTAACATTAAAATAACATTGCTTTAAACCTACTTACTTAAATGCACCATGGAAGCGCCACCTGTTGAACGATTTTGCACGAAAACGTAACCAACACCATTTTATATCAAGTACTAACTACATCTAAAGTTTAATGAAAATCCATGCATTAGTTATAGTGATGTTTAGAAGTTTAAAAATTTGCAGTTGAAAATTAAAAATTGTAAAACTGAAATTTCGTTTAAAATTTGTTTATGATTGGTCCAGGAATATTAATGCTTAATCCATGGCATACGTAATATATGATTCTGTTATTACATTATTCACGTTTTGATTATCATAAAAATCATGTTTATATTATTATTTTTTAAATATAGAATTTATTTATAAGCCTACAATTATAGTCTTTGAAAATATCACTTTCCAAATGGTCGTTGTAATTTGTTAAATTTTATTTTACTTTATTATTATTGACTTTTGTATAAATCGATCCTTCCTAAGCCGCTAATGAACTGAACCATTTCGTAAGAAATCTGTTGGACGCAATTTACCCACGGGAAAACTTCAATGACGTGAAAAAATACGCTCCTTAATGATAAGTCTGATGAATATATTTAATAAAGATATCTCGTTTACATTTCAGTATTTTTATTTTTATTTTTTTTTTTTTTTATTTTTTTTTTATCATTGGATACATGAGATCGATCTGTACAAAGAGTGCTTTTTATATTTTCGATTTTGATTGCTGATTTTTTTAAAAGATGTTTTTACTTTTGAAACCGTTTCCGAAAATCAAAGTGTCCGAATTAAAAAATACCTGTAAATAAAATCGGAAAAATTAAAAAAAAAAAGGTGATTGTACAGATATCAATATCATGTATCCGATACGAAAAAAAAAACCATTTAAAACATTGAAATGCCATATATGATATCTTTTTCAATTTCTTCCATAGCATTAGCGAGTGGGTCCTTTTGCTTGACTCAAGTAGCCTCTTTACGATCACAGCATCTTCTCAGATAAATGAATGAGCTCTACAGAATAAATCGCAGGCTATGGAAAATATAACCATCAACACTCCATTATGCACAGTGTATAATAATAATAATAATACAGAAATAAAAAACACTACATTAAGAGAACACACCTCCCCACATATCATTTTTTAAAGTACACTGTTATCTTTAGCCTAATTTACTGTACAGTCTACATTCCTGGAATGAAAGATCAATATGCTTGCATTGCTTTAAACCTACTTACTTAAATTTCTATGACATATTTTATCTGAAAAAAATCTCACAAAACATTTCAAAAAATACACTTTTTAAGCTGAAAGCACATCGCCATTGATTTTTCTTTGCATGTTTCAATTTTCTTCAAGAAACATGAGAGATGTTTGAGCATTTCAGTAACTTTGGTCGCTTTATTGACAAAACTCTGAAATTTTTTTATGAAAACTGAAGTGTGCGTCGAACCTCTCTACGGCCAATCTTCCATATTCTCCCCTAAATATATATATATTAATAATAAAATACCGAAAAAAAAAACGAAAAATTATGCGTCAAGCATAGATTATGAAACATTTTCCAACATATTCAGAATACTGCAATAAAGCCTCCCCTTTAATAAAATGAAATATTTTATGTAAAGGAAAACAATTGGAAACCAAACCACACAACGTTATAAAACTGGGTTTCAGAAACTATTGTTCGTAGACGGAAAAGTATTCAAAATGTTTAGTGAAATTTATATACAAATTTGTATATGATCTATATATTTGTATATATACTGTATAAGTATACTAAAATTTAAAAATTCCGATAGGTAGGAAGCGCATAACATTTCTTTTCGGAAATTTCTGTTAATCAATTTAGTTCTTTTGTATAGCCCTGTATATGATCTACATAATTTATATATATCAGTAAAATGCAACAGACTAGTTAAATTTAAAAACGCATATCATAACTGAAAAGGAACTTCCAACCTTTATCGTTTGTAGACAGATGGTAACTGAATTATTTTGTGTGTTCCTGTAAATGAACAATAAAATGCTGTGTATACTATTTTCTACGTAAATTTCCTGCGGTAGTACATGGCAGTGATATATATATACATATATATTCCACTATATTTCAAACAGAGTAACATCATTAAAATACATTACTAACCATTTTCCCCGATATACATAATGTAACGAAATTCTTTTGAATTTCTTTGTAAAGAAAAGACCTCTTTGTTACTAGTTAATATTTTCAAATATTTTATTGAAAGAATGGGAACATATGAGGGAAAAATAGGTAAACAATTCTGATTTATTGTCAAATAGTCAAACTAAAAAACAAATAAATAATATAATTTTAGTTTAGAACAATTAACATAAAAATCATCAATTGTGTATAATAGGTGTAATAGCTAAATAATGAAAAGGGAGATTTACATTTAGTATGTTTCAATAGTAATGCTTGCATATATACAATGTGTCCCAGAAGTAATAGGACAAACTTTAAGGAGATGTAGGGAACATCACAGGGATTCAGAAGTGCATAGCAACCCATGGTCGGAATCGCGTTCCTGGCGCGTTAGTGATGGCACAAAGTACAAGAAAGAAAGGATACGAACAGGGAGAGAAAACATATTTTTTATTCTTAATGCTGTAAAAATGTCGGGACATCGCTGGAAAGTGCTGAGTTTGTTGCATGCATCATGGCAGTTATTGGGGAAGTTATGGACATTCGCGGTATTTTCTAGAGAGCATTAGATCTTCTATGTACCAAAAGTGTGCCTCCATGCATCCCAAGTCGGGGTCGTAATTTCGAACCTCTACTTTGATGACGATCGTTGTCTTTTAAATGCTCTTTTTTCTTAGTTTTCTATGGTGCATTAAGGATAATAAAGATGTTTTCTCTTCACATTCGTGCCTTGTCTTTCTTGTGTTTGTCGTCACTACCGCTCCAGGAAATCGTTTTCGACCATGGGATGCTATGCAATTCTGAATCCTTGTAATGTCCTCTACCTCCCCTTTAAGATTGTCCTATTACTTCTGGAACACTCTGTATATACTTAAATACATTAAAAAGAACAGAAAAAGAACTAAACAAAAACAAAATGCATTCTTCAATGGTGCTTTATAAAAAAGCTAGGCGAACAAGCCCTTTGTCCAATTCTACTTACGAACATTAAAAATTATAGCTGTAGGTCAAAAACATGTTTTACTGTAATGTTTTACGCAATAATGCATTACAATGATATGAAATTGTATCGAATTCAGAGAAATCTTTTGAAATTTTAAATGTAATTTAATATTAATCATACACACACCGAGTAAAAAAGCTCTAAACGATCTTAAACTCTATTGAATTATTCCTCAATTCGCCTATTAACCATTCTTTGTGTGTGTGTTTGTGTTTAACCCTTAAATGCATATTTGTATCATTTTCGATACCATAAGTGTTCCCGATTTATTGGGGGTTTTATTCACATATTCCGTATTCTCACCAGAAATTTAAAAGAGCAATTTTCACTTTACTTAATGACAGACCATTCGTAATTAAATAAAAAAAAAATTACTATTTAGATTTTTCTGGTATGAATTCTGATTCTTTGAATTGCGCATTTTTTGGAACGTGTTCAATCCTATTCATTTAAGAGTTAAGTGATGTCTTTCTTCATATATTTACATTTTCTTCGGATTTGTAGCAGGCCCCGATCATGACTAAATGGGGTCCTAAGCGAGGATAAATTATGGGGACCCATTCGAACTGTTGTAACTTTATTAAAACAAGGCGGGACCCGTCGAATTTCGACGAAAGAAAATGTTTAAGAAGAAACTGTTTCATTAATTTATAATAAACATACAAAATTAGTTACAATAAGAAACGCATCTTATATTGATAAGTGAAACTCTTAAACAAATTACATTTAACCTAAATTGAACAAAATACTATTTCTATAAAACTCAGTTGTAGAACTTTAATTTTAAAATTAAAATTAAATTTTGCTTTTACATGTAAACAGTGAAAAAAATAGAATCTGTTATTATATGATACAGTTATCAAGTATAGTTCTTATGTTTGTATTCCAAAATGAAGAAAAAGCAATTTTATTCCACTTTGACTCATAGATTTTTCCCCCATGAAATCTATCGTTTTCACCATCTCAAAATTTACATATGCACCTTTCATATCTGTATTTCATATCTCTCTCTCTCTTTAAAAAAAAAAAGACATTTCATTTTAATTATTTTGATTTAAAACTTGAAATCTCGATGCTATTACCTGAGACAGATGCTGAACTATTTATATTATTTTAAGCATAAATAAAATTTTGTAAATGAAACCAAAATTCACCGGGTTTTATAACAGACGATAGTCTTGTCATAGCAAGTATTTAAATTAAAATTTCTCTTTTAATGAGATAATGGCAACATAAAGGTACAACAATCAATTTTCCTTTGCTTTTAAAAGAAATGGAGTACCGTAATTTCCGGCGTATAATCCGCGGATCAAACAGTTCTTTTTCGACCCAGAAATCTTATTTAGTGATTGAAGACAAATATTTACGGCGATCTAATAAGTTATATTTCTTTTTAAAAACTTTCTGGGACGCAAAATGATTGTTTGATCCGCATATTATACGCCGAAAATTACGGTACTTCTGTTGCCACGATTAGAAAAATGGTATTAAAAACTACAAAAAAATTAATATTTCAAAACAAATTAAGATACAGTTTTCAAACAGATTGTATTTAAAAGTACTTTTTTTTCTTTATACGACGATATAAAATTGAAAATGTAAGATGTTTAAAAGTTAAAAAATTTACAGGAGCAAAAACTGTAAAATCGAAATTTCATTTCAAATATCAAGGTGTTGCCGTTCGCAAAATGACGTATGCGTTACGCACATATATGTTTGGCCTTTATAATATAAATGAAAATCTAAGATGTTTAAAAGTTTGAAATTTTCCAGTAGCAAAAACTGTAAAATCGAAATTTCATTTCATATTTCAAATTGTTGCCATTCACAAAATGACGTATGCGTTACGCACAGATATGTTTGGCCTTTATAATATAGATAGATAGATAAAACTGATGATGAGTCATGTGTGTAACACATAAACAATATTTTCGCACTTTTAAATAAAAGATAATTTTTAGCTCCGTCAATTCTAAATTAAGTACTTTAATTAATATAAATACTCTTTTTTCTAAGTACACAACAAGACTCTTTTATATAAATTTAACAACGTTTTATATTACTTTAAGATAAATTTAATATCTTCATCTAGTAGAAGAATATCAAATACACTAACATATAAATGCCAGTTAATCAAGTTGTTTTCTTTGGCATCTTTTTTAAGTTGCACGACATATATTGATCATCTTTAAACACTAAAATTTAGATATGAATTAAGTTCATTCTTATGCAATCTATTAAAATCAAAATATTATTTCTTATTTAACACTGGTTGAGATTCTATGAGTTCAAAAATGAAATTTGTTTTTCAGAATGTTATTTAAAATCTTTTAAAAACTAAATTTGCATTTTGTATTCGAAAGCTTTCAGAGTTGGAATTGGGAAAAAAAATAAATATTTTGTAAATTTATAGATGGATTTGGGGGCCCCCTTGAGCTAAGTCCCGATTTGCCCATGCGATAAAAAGGGCCTGATTTAGCCGTTTGAGAAGAACATCACTTCTTTTTTTTTATGCACTAAAGTGTAAAATTTTTTATTTTTGTTGTAAAAAAATATTCACGTATCGGTAACACAGAAATGCAGTTTTAAGAGTCCTGGTGTTGAAAATATATCATATTCTTTTTTATAAAGGAAAACGCAGTGCAAAAGTTTGCAGCATAAGTTAACAGATGGCAGCATCAACGCTTTTATTAAATGTGCCGAAGTAGCTTGTAAAATCTTTTTTTTTTTAATTTATCAATCATTATCATCATCATGTTATATTACTGAAAAAATAATAATAGAAACCTGAATTGATTTTATTACAGACTTGCTTTTTAAGATATGGTATCCTGTGCTATTGAGAATGTGATATGTGTTTAATATACTTTTGAATAGAATTCTTTCAGAAAAGAACTTTAGTACTTTATTTATTTATCTGTTTACTATCTGATCTATACAGTGTTGCCCTGGCCCGTACTTTGATAATAATCACAAATATGCCTCTTAAATTTACTGTTAACCCATTATCTAACGACGGTACTTAGTACCATAAAAATTATTTATTATAAAATTCTTTTAATACGTCAATTAGTTGTAATACTGTTTAGAATGAGTTACAGATACATTACTTTATTTTGTTCCAAAAACATTATTGGTTACACAAAACAAAAATATTTTTAAAAGGATGATTTATTTTGCCTTTGTATCTTTTCAGCTTTCTTGGCGCTGAGGGAGGGGGATGGAGATTTTACAATTCTGAACTATTTCTATATTTATATGGTAAGAACATCATATTTGTACATTTTATAATTCTACAATATACTAAGAAAACAATTTAAAATAAACGATTTGAGTGCGGTTATAAATATTGCACAAAATCCCTGTAAATTAAAATTTAATTAATCCTTCTAAATCTTCCAATCCTTCAAAAAATTATTAAATGATTATGTAAATCTTTTAATTTAGTTTAAACAATTTGCGTAAAATGCTTTAGAATGTAAAATTTTCATGAATTCATAATGCGGTATATAGAGGGTTAAATGACTTTATATTTTCAAACGAAGATCTAATCAAACGAACTTACAGTTGGGGGCCCCAATGCCCTCGGCTTTATACATCGAGCATATTATTACCCACACTCGAGTCTGTTTTTGCAAACGAACCACAAAATTTTACTATTTTATTTTTAAAATAAAAAAATTGGTCCAAATCAATCCTAGAATTAAGTCTAAAATAATGAAACCGGATTGAATTTCTTTTTCAAATAATAAAAAGAAACTTTAGAAATTCTAGAAATTAAAAAAAAAAAATTGCAAAAAATATTTTTAAATATGCTGTATGAATTCCGAATAAACTTTATTGCAAAAAAAGTGCAAAAGTCAATGTATCGTGCTAAAACACTAGAACCGGATAGTTTTCCTGACACTAATGTAGAAATATCACAACAAAATTCGGGGAAAAAGTAAAAAATCGCTAAAAATTCAGTCAGAGGACAACATTTACTGCAATAGTTTAAAAGGCAGAAACATGATTACTTTTTACAAATGTCAAAAAAATGCCGCGAGACCAAAAAACTTTATAAATCCCGTTAAAAGTATACAAATTCTTGAACAACAACAGCAAAAAAAAGTACTAGAGAGTAGAATTTACTATATTCGGCTAAAAGATTGAAACCGAAATCCTTTAATTAATTTGGAAAAAAATTCAGATTAAAACTAAAAATCAAATCCAAAATTGATGAAATTTAAAAAATCGCAAAGATGTATACTTACTACATAGATTTACTAAAAGATTAAAACGTATTCCTTTTACGGATGTCAAAAATTCATCATAGAGCACACACACACACACACACACACACACAAAAAAAAAAAAAAAAAAAAAAAAAAAAAAAAACTATAAAAATCTCATACAAAATTTGCGAAAAAAATTTAAAACGCAATTTTCGATTTCTTTTTTTTTTCTATTCTTATCTCTTTTTTTTTCTTTTTTCCTCCCAAAAATAGAATTTATGATAATGGGTTATGTTGTATTTGTGACAGCCAGTCATAAACACGAGGGATATACGCCCTAAAAAGGGGGTGCCTTCCAAAAAGGGGGGGGGGGGGTCTTTCTTAGGGAAGCTAACCTGTAATTACGCAAGGAAATTCAACATTCGAAGAAAGCCACGGAAAACTCCGAACGATTAGACCGACGGGCGCGATTGGGTTCGAACCCAGCAACTCCGTCTACAAGCTTCATCAGCAGAAGCTCGCGGTCACTAATGGGGCTCTTATGATATTGGACTAACAGATTTTCTATTACTAATGTAGAAAAATCGCCGCAAAAACTTAAAAATGGCTAAACATTGCAAAAATCGCAGAGCACAAAACTTATCGTGGGCTAAAAAATTTCTAATCTTTGTATTCCTTTGAAGAATATTAAAAAAATCCCCGCGGAAAGAAAAAAAAAAGCGTTAAAAATCACATTATAAAATACTTAAAGTTGAAAAACATCGAAGGACAAGTTTCCTATGAACACAATGTTTACTTTTATTACATGAAAAATTTGAAAGTTATTTTCTTTTACACATGTCAAAAAAACATCACAAAACGCGAAAATAATGTAAAATTCGAAGGAAAAATAGCTCAGTATCAAAAAATTGGAAAGAAAAAATTACCATATTAGGTTTAAAATAAATAGCAGAAAATTCTAAAAACTCTGAATTAATTCCAACTTTATTGAAAATAAAACATTTACCATATTAGGTTAAAAGATTAAAACTGGGTTCTTTTTACTAGTATGAAAAAAGAGTGAATCGAAATAAAAATAATAAAAATTAAAAAAATAAAAATACTAAAAATTGCTAAGTTAAAACAAACAAGAAAAAAAAAAAAAAAAAAAAAAAAAAAAAAAAAAAAAAAAACAGATAACAAAGTTTATTACATTGGACAAAAACACTGTAACCAGAATTCTTACAAAAGCCAAAAAATCGTCGCGAAAAACAAAAAAGTAAGAAAAATCATGCGTTAGGCATAGATTATGAAGCACTTTCCAACACTTAATGAAATCTTTAAGAAAACTTTGTTATTTAGGGAAATAATAGTGTATAGCCAAATATATCCAAATATGTATGCCAGTGCATTAGAACAGCCCTGTATTTCATATGTCAGTTCATATAATGGGAAAATTTAGCTTAGCAAGAAAATACACAGTAGCTTGAAATTACTTTTTCAGCAATTCATACTATTAGATGGAAACATACTTGAATACTTTTGTTCAGCCCTGTAGTTTATATTGTACCTTTATTACACGTCAGCATTAGGCTAAAATTTATTGTAAACTAAAACACTTTTAAAACAACTGAAATCACATTCTCATAAATCATCATTCATAGGCGTCCATGTACCGAATTCTTTGCGTGGCCCTGTATATCCTTTTATCTATATTCTGCAAACATTTCTCAGTAAATTGAATGCAGCTCAGCGTAAAAATGCATAGCTTATTTAAGAACCACGTTAAAATAATTTACGCTCATATTCAGTAACGTTGGTGAGCTCCTTTGGGTAGCCCTGTATATCAACTATAACATTTATACACACCATATAATGTGCATATATTTAGCGAAGTTTAAACGCGAATATCATAATTAAAATGCATTTCATCCCTCCATCAGCCATCATCTGAGACATATACGGTACTTCAGAAAGAATATACAATTTGAAATCTTTTGTATGGACCTGTAAATGCTATGTACTTCATATTATGCAAGACAGTACACTCTAAAAAATAAATGTGTAAATTAGCTAATTTTACCCGAATATATGTGTAAATTTCTAAAATTACACACCTGTCGTAAAATTTACACATTTTTTTCTGAAATTTACCTGTTTATATGTGTATTTAGGATGTGAAAGTAAGTGTGTAATTTTTTATCAGTTGAAAAACTCAAACAAGTGTGTAAATGTCTAGAAATGCTTGGATTTACACTTATTTATGTGTTAGTCTAATTTAAACTTAATTATAAGTACACACATAAGCGAGTAATTTTTTACAAATGCATACTTGTCATAAAATTTACACATTTTGAACAAAAAATTACCTTTTTTTATGTGTACCTAGCATGTGAAATCAAATGTGCAATTTGTTATCGCTTGATTAACTCATACAGATGTGTAAATGTAGAAAAGTACTTGCATTTACACGAATGAAAGTGTTAATCATAATTAAGGATCAACTGAATCAATGATTTTTAAGATCAAAACAGAAACTGAAACCGAATTTTGGTACTCATCCTATTTTCGGCCGAAAACGAAAACGATAAAAAAAATTTAAGTGATTAATACATACAAAATGATACAAAATTAGGTCCGTTCGCAATTATGTATGTATATAAGACCGATTGTCGTTGTTCAGTCCATTCATTCGTCTGTCTGTCCGTCTGTCCGCATATAATAGAGCAAAAACTATCCAACCGAATCGTTTGAAATTTAAAATATAAAATTGTTCCATAATTTTGTCGAGTTTTTCAAATTTTATGAAAATCGGATGTATAGTTTGATTACAGGGATAATCAAAAGTATTACGTTACATTACCGTCAATGAGAAAAAAATGTTTCAAGTTCATTTTAATGGTGTTACAGCATTCCAAACAGGAAAAAAATTATATACATTTACCGAAGCGTATTAAAATATACATTCGGTGCAATATATGGTGAAAAACGTTTATTATTCATTTACAGAGCTACACAAAAGAATTCCGTCACATAATGATAGATGGGAAAACATTGTTTTCTGCGTATTTCAATCATGTTAAATTAGTTCGTATATAATTAAGTTGATATACGTTGCTCAGTTTTATTGCAAGTTACTTCTTTAATAATAGAAAGCGCTAACAGTATTTACAAGCACTCACAAAAGATTTCGGATACTATACTGCACCAGAACTACTACTCTACGTTACAGATTTTTGCTAGAAGTGCACTTTTAGTTGTGATATGAGTTTTTAAGTGTAACCATATTTTTGCATATTACTTTGTGTATATAAATGCTGTAAATCATATACAGGGTAACACAAAAGAATCTGTAAGAGTTACAGAGTAAAAATGAAAATAGCAGTGGTTTTCGAATCAGTTACGCATTTTCACGGTATCCCATGATAAGTAATGATTCTAGGTTTGCGATCTTGATTGCGTCCTATTTAAGAAGAGGTCCTATTATTTTCGTGTTACTGAATTGGAGATATATAATCGTATCAAATTTTATATTCATGCATTTTAGCATAAGAATTTAACAGCTAATGTATTAAGCTCAGAATATTTATAAAATTAATTGTAGTACGAACGCAGCTCATTTGCCACGTTTGATGCGCAATTTCCAATTTGTTAATGATGCTACACGCTTTCGAATATAATACAATCTATATGTATCTAAGAAGTGTATGATAAAATATACGTTTTGCACAATCGGTGGTGCAAAGAATATTCATTATTAATTTCCAGGGCCACACACAAGTATTCCATTACATAATATTATAGGGGAGATACCGTTCGGGGCGCGTTATAATACGATTAAACTATTTCACATTTTATGTATGTTGTTGAGGTTTATTATAAGTTACTTCCTGTATAATACAAAGCAGGGATGTAGTGGAGGGTATACGCGGGTACACGCCGTATACCCTTTGGATTATTTTAAGGAAATCGGTATACCCTCTGTTTCTCAAAAGAGCTACAGTGTATACACTCTAGGGTATACCCTCTGTTTTATGCATATACCCTTTGCTTTTTTTACGACTACACCGCTGACAGAAAGCAGATAGTATTTACAGGGACACACCGAAGATTTCGGCCACTATACTGTATCCGAAATACTGTATCCATTACAGCAAAAACTGAATATTTTTAGAACTTTGTCATAGCACGAACATATCTCATTTGCTACGTTTAAAATGCAATTTCCAGCTTGTTATAAATTAATTATTGACATATAGAATCACATTTCTAACACACAAATATATATATATGCATGTGTATGTATAAGGTTCAAATAAAATGAAAAAGTATTCCATGTATTAGTTCTTGAGATAGAGTGCCAACAAAATTTATATCACATAGAGACAGACAGTCACAGACATACAAACAAACATTTTATAAAAACATTTTTAACCTTATAAAATGTGTAAAATCCATTAAAAACAAGAATTCGAAAATTTTCACGAATCTAGTATTTTTTTCTTGCAAAAATAGAAGAGTGTAAAAATGTTTCAGGTTCAGGTATATATGTCAGTTTATCTTTTACGGTGATTTTTTGTCAACGATCAGCTGTCGTTAACAAAACACACTTCTGCGACACTTATACTTCTGTGGTTTCAAAAAGGAAAAAAAAAATATTAAGCCTGCTGTTTTGAACGAACAGGTGATAAACTTGAAAGTTTAGTAATGTAAGCATTTTTTGCTTTATAATTTTTGCATGCGCATATGCCATGTGGAATAGGGAAAACTCGCAGACGATTTTTTAATTAAAGACAGTAAAGTTTATTTGTTGATCTTTGGAATACACAGAGAACGAGAACATTTTGTTTGTAAAAATAGCCGTTTATGTACGTATAGTCCGTCTAAGTTTAAAAATTTAAGCAAAAAATATTACAAGAGTATCGCAAAATTCTGTGTTTCATACAAAATACGTCCAAGAAAGTTTACAAATGCTGTTGGTATGTGTAAAATAGATTCATGCCACTGCTTTTGTAATTAATATTGGACTATTTGTTTTCTACAAATGATTCTATGGATTACCATCAAAAAATGAAGAAATATGTCGATGGAAAATAGGTATGAAAAATATTTTTTCTGTTTGCTTTTCTTTAAATTTCAATGATTTTGTTGAAATAAATAAAAATCTATGAATAATCCATATGTTTGAAGGAATGAGACTGAAATGTCATAATTATATTGCCTATTTATTTATTTTTTTTTTTTTTTTGAATTCTAGAAGCTTTTATTATTTTATTTTGTGAATGATTTTAATGAAAGGAATTTCAAAATATCTATACGATACACAGTATCAGAAAATATATGATTAACCCACGAAAAAAGAAATAAAAGATAAACAGTGCACAAAAATTACAATAATGCATACAACCACAGTTAAAATTCATTAGCTTTTATTCGATATATTTTTTAAATGTTTCGAGATTTTTACGAATTTAGATCTAATAAAACAAGTTTACAAACCAATTTCTAAATTTTATCGCATTCATTTGGATTTTACTTAGGGTGTTAACTATTTTAAAAAGTGGATTTAAGCTAGCGATTAAATCATTATTTTAATCAACAATTTGAAATAAAAATCAATTATTTAAATCAAAATTGATTTAAATCTAATTGTTCTAAATGACACAAACGTATTAAAATCTAAGATTAATGTAATTTGGAAAGTGTATTAAAATTAATGTAATTTGGAATACTCTATACAGTACACCAAAATCTGATAAAAAAGCTTTAAATAATTGTTTCTAATCTTAATTTCTGAGTCCTGTGAAACATTAAATACAATAACTTTGTTAAGGCATAAAAGATATTTCATTTAAATATTATATTTAAATCTAAATCTAATATAATTTGTGATGTCATAATTTCCTTTAAGTAATTAAATTGTTTATTCTTTTATATGAAATAAGCATTTAAAGTATGCTAAATTTCGGCTATATATATTTATATATATATATATATATATATATATTAGTATGCACATACATTGTGTAAGGTATGATTTATGCTATTAACAGTAATTTTTGTTACTACAAATGCAAAATGAGCTACCAATAATATTTGTTAGTTATGTTGGTTATGCCATATTGAAATTACTTATTTGCTGTTTTTATTAATTCTGTTGATTACTGTTTCATTTTGGCTATTTGTTAAGGCTGCAACACTTTGCCCCTTTTAAAATTAACAAAATGCACCCTACCTTTTAAAAAATAGTGAAATATAGCCAGATCTTTTTTGAAATAAATCCCTCCATACCGCAGTACTTCTAAATATGTGCACCCAAGACTTAACAAAAATGATAGAACTTTATTTCTTGGAAAAAAGCAGGATATTATTAAAACATGTTATTTAATTGTATTTTTCAATTCGTGATTTATAGAAATATTGAAAATTAATGATTTTTATATTTATCATACTAAAAAATTATGTACTTATTTTTATTGCTACTAAGCACATTAGTAATATTTTTTCTTATGTAATAGTGCCTTTTTTTTAGAACAAGCATTCTGCCCTTTTTCTTTTTAGAATAAATATTAAATACTGAATTATCGTTTATTAATTTAAGCATTACAATATGCATTATGTACCTAATTAAAGATTGTAATCAATTTAAAATTAAATGCAGCAACTGATAATTTTAATAAATGTAAAATCATTATTTTTTAATATAGTTTTACATAATTATTGCAAAATATTAATGTATATAACTTTATAGTATTATATTAATTAATGAAATTACTAATTTACAGTTTTTATAATTTTTGTAGTTACTAAATAATAATTAAATTTTATTGATTAAAGTGCAAAAACATAGATTATGTTAGTAAATAAAAGTCTAATTTTTTAGAAACCTAGAATCTATTAATCTTAGAAACCTAGGCTAAACCTACATCTATTCAATATTTCAATGCTGGAAAAAAAAAAATCCGATTCAAATAAAAAGAAATATGATTTAAATACAAAAATTCGATCTTTATTATTATTGCTTTTTAAATCATGATTTTTTACACCCTATTTTTACGGAATTTTAAACTAATTTTTGTTGGCCGATCCGACGGGGGAACTGTCTGGTAGGCGGAGTGTTAAAATAAGTTTTGTTATTTATAACTATCCTCCATTCTTGTAAATAAAATATTAATGATAATATACCAAAGTGTGATTTTATTTTATGTATGGTCTGCAATTTTATACTTCATTCACATAAAAAAAAGTAATTAACTGTGTATTCCTACTTTGTTTTTAGCTGTGTCTGGTAAAAATAAGTACGGTTATATGGATTTCTAACAGACAATTATATGGAAAAAAAATTATCACATTTCATTTAAAGCCACTATAGTAAATTCTTATAAATCCGCTTGTATTATTTTATGACGATATCAGAGTGATATTGGCCCTGGCAACATAGATTCTTGGAAAATTGTGCAAAAACTTTCATATAAGACCTGAAAAATGAGCTTTGTTTTCAAAAATGATAATCATAGATAGCAAGAGTTATTATTTTTAAATGTACAATTTTATAAATAAAAATGTAATTTTCGCAATGAATGATTAAAATTATTTTTTAATAACTAAATTTTTTAAAGTTTGAATTTTGCTTCAGTCAGATCATAATGTAAAGTGAATTACACCTTTGTATCTCCGTGTTACATAACTGCGATGTACACTAAAGTCAAAATGACCAGCGAGCATTAAGGGTGCATTCGAAAACATTTTTTTCACCTTCAACAGTTCGAAATTTTCTGATACAATTTCAGACTCACTTTTAGAAGTAAAAACACGAAACTTGCTGATGTGACTTTTAAAGAGATCTATAAGATGTCGTGTGATTTTATTTTTTGTTAAATTCATTAGAATTAGATTTATAAACTATTATTTCCCCAGTATGACTCTTTTTTTCGTTCCCAGATCTCCCGCATCGGAAAATTCGGTTTAAAACGTTGACTTTAACAGCATTTTTTTGCAATATTTTCTGCATTTATCAAAAAATTGAAAAGCACGGGACCTAATATACTTTCTAAATAAGAGAATTTGCCAGTTTGATGCGCTTGAGAGAAAAAACGAATTTAAAAATAAATCAGAAAAAAGGCAATTTGTATTGAAATACACCCTTAATCGGGGGTCTTATTTATTACTGCTATCATCCATCATAGCATTTTTGCCACATATGTTCTTAAAATTCTCAACATACGACGATACTGAGTTTGATCACATGAGCAGTTTTAGATCATTATTGCTAAAATGAATTTTGAATTTTGATTGCCCAGAACAGATTTTTTTTCAAAGGTAAGTTCATTTATTTTACAATTTAACACTTGAAAATTATAATATGGATGAGAAGTGTGTTATTTTCTGCTTATTACAAATTTGGAAAAAATAATTTATTATTTTTGTGTTTTAAATCATTTCTTCATGTTTAAAATCACATATTGTAACATAAGAGTAAATATTTGCAGTTTTAACATTATATAGCATTTAAAATAATTATTCGGTTTAAATACTATCTATTTCAGCGTGTTTATAATATATTTTGCTATAAAACTTCGAGTTTTTATTATTTTACACTAGCAGTTACCCGTGACTTCGTTCACATAACATTTAAAGAAAAAATAATTGATCAATCAAGCAAAAAATTTCGATGATGAAAAGCATGTGTAATTAACTTTTTATCGCGAATTTATGGTAAAAAAACTTTTGATAATCCCTATTTGCTAATTTGTTTGCTGGTCAAAATTTTCCTTTCAGCGATTAATACTAATAGATAGAAACATTCTTGAATTCTTTTGTTCAGCCCTGTAGTTTTCCAAGTGCCTTTAATACACGAAAGTATCTTTCTAAAATTTATTTCAAACAAAAATATTTCTTATTACTACCTAAATTACATTTTCAGAAATTATCATCCGAAGACAACCTTGTATCCAGTTCTTTGCGGGACCCTGTTTATCATTTTATATATATACTACAAACATTTTTTAGTTTACTAAATGCAGTTCAAAATAAAAATGCATATTTTATTTAAAAACCACATTTAAGTAAATTACGCTCATATTCAGTAACCTTTCCAAGATCTTTTGTGTAACCCTGTATATCTAAATTTAACTATTTATACTATTACCATTTATACTCTCCATTTAATATGCATACATTTACCGAAACTTAAAAGCACATATCATAATTCAAAATGCATTTCATCCATGCAACAGTCGTCATCCATGATATACAGTACTTCGGATAGAATATATAATATTTGAAATCTTTTGTGTGTCCCTGTAAATGCTATGCACTTCGTATTATGCATGAAATAACTTACATTAAGCCTCAGCAACATATATCAATTTGATTATACATGAAATCGTTTACCATAATTAAAATATGTCGGAAACTGTTCCTTCCTTTATTCCTATGCAATGGAATTCTTCTGTCTGACCCTGTAAATGAATAGTAAGTGCCCTTTTCACTACATACTTTACAAAATGCATATTTTAGTGCACTTTGTAAATGCATATAAATTTGAATATGTTCTACAGGCTGTAACATCGTTAAATTTAATTAAAACGATTTTTCCCCATAATGCCGTAATATAAGGAATTTTTTTTACTATCCCTGTAAATAAACTAATCATGGTAGAAACTTCATTTTCAATAGGTATTCGTGCTAGGTAAACGTTAAGAACGTCCAAAAATTTCATGGAAATCGGAGTATATTTACGAAAGTTAGAAAGCGACCAGGCAGACAGACAAACCGAAAGTATAATAACTTTTCAACATTGTTTGAAAGTGTTAAAAAATCGAGCCAAAAATATATTAATCAATGATTTTATTTTCCACCTTTTCCCCACAAAAATTTTCTTCCATTGATAATTATGAGTTTTGAATAAAAATATTCATTTGTATGTAACTTATAACTTATTAATTAGTATAAGTAAAAAATATTTCTGATTCATTTTAAATATGACGTCATTATTTATCTCGCTCCATTAGTTACTGATATTCATACTCCTTGTATTTTTAACGACTGCTATAAAGTACCTGTTTTATTTCAACTATGACGTCACATTTTCATGAGTGAACCATTTTATTAAAAATATAATTCTTTTTCATTCTTTTTACTTTTAATTTATGTCACCATATTTTACACAAAAATTCCCATTAACTAAACAAATATCCTTGTTAAATGAATTTTAAAAAATACACCTTTTATTTTTATTTCAAACATGACGTCATATTTATTTTCTTTTAAATTATTTTATTATAGTTTTTCGCGTGGAAGTTTTCTATTAAAAATTCATTGCCGCTGAAAAATTATTATTCCAATTTTTTATTTTATTGGCAACAGGAAAGGAAAATGGTTAAATTTTATCTGAAAAATGCCTATTGATTTTGTATGAAAAATAATTAAATTTTGAATTATTAAGGAAAATATTTGAATAAAATAAATAAAAATTACCCTATTATTTAATCCGGACTGCTAACTTTACGTCTGCAAAATTTCAAAGCAATCGGTTCAGTAGTTACGGCGTGAAAGCGGAACAAACAAACAAACAAACAAACTCACTTTCCGATTTATAATATTAGTAAGGATGCTATAAATTTCTTATTTCATTTTATACCGATGACAAAAGACAGCTTTTCATAGATTTCAATTCATGGTTTTTCGTTTGTGATTTTTAAATTGAAGACTTTTTGTAAGCGTATTGCATTCAAAAACTACAAGAAAAATAAATAAAAACTCTAAAAAAAATGTCATTTGATGTCAGAAGAAATAGTTTTTTTAACCTAGTCCGAAAAATTCAAATGTTTACACCAAATCCAATTACAGACACAGAAGCAATTATAACTTTTTTTCAGATAATTTTTTATAAAATTAAAACGCGTCCCAAACAATGTTTCCTTCTTTACCATAATGTAATGTAATATTTTAGTATGGCCCTGTAAATTAATAAAAACTATTCTCTGTACTACAGATTATACAGAATTTATATTGTAGTATATACTTCATAGATGCAAGTCAATTTTATTATGTTCGAAAACGTGTAACATTATTAAAAGGCACTTGAAACTATTTTTATACATGGGCCGTTATGCAAGGGAACGCTTTTGACTGTCTCTATAATTGAATTATGCATCTCATTTTCATAAAAATTGAAATGACTTGATAAAATTATGCAAGAGTTATGTATTTTAAATTTCAAACAATTCGGATTAAGTAGTTTTTGCGTTGTTATATGCGAACGGACAGATAGACAGACGGACGGATTGAATGACAACTATAGTTATTACGTATTTACATAATTACGATCGCGTACTTAGAAACAAGTCAAGCATACGAATTTGTTCTTCATGTAATTTTGTTTTGCTATTTTAAAAACTTTTTCGCAGTTTACACATCAAAGAATAAGGTAAATCTTTGTACACAAAAACCTATGTATTTTAAATATTACACAAAAATGTATTTTCCATGTTACATAGACATATGTGTAAAAACAGAATATTACACAAAAATCTGTGCATTCTGTACATAACACAAAAACATGTGTATTTTGCATATTACACAACATTGAAGGTATTTTCCTATTGCACAAAAATATATGTAAAAAAAGAGTATTACACATATGTATGTGTAAAAATAGTGCTCAGAAATATGTGTATTTCAGTGCAATTCACACATTAAAGTGTGTATTTCAAGAGTTATCAGATAACTTTTACACATTTGGGCTTATCATCAAATTACACATTAAAATGTGTATTCTGAAATTTACACATTTGGCGCAATTTACACACAAATTTACACACATAGACATGTCGTTTTTGTATCATCGATTTACACATTTTTGTGTGTAAATTTACACATTTTTTTTTTAGAGTGTAGCGTATAATTTATATTAAGCTTCAGTGACATATATCAATTTTATTATACATGAAAAAGCTTAATATATTTAAAATATGTCACACACAATTCCCCCTTTTACCATTATCTAATGGAATTCTTTGTGTGGCCCTGTAAATGAATAACAGCTACATTTTCACCTTAAATTTTAAAGAATGCATATTTTAATATGTTTGACAGGGTATAACATCTTTAAAATTCCTTTGAAACGATTTTTCCCCATAGGCCGTAATGTAATAGAAACTTTTGATTCGCCCTGTAGATAAACTAATCATAATAGAAACTTCATTTTCAATAGTGTTCGTGCTAGGGTAAACGTCAATAATGTCCTAAAATTTCATGGCAATCCGAGTATATTAACGATTTTTCCCCATAGGCCGTAATGTAATGGGAAACTTTTGATTCTCTCTGTAGATAAACTAATCATGGTAGATACTTCATTTTCAGTAGGGTTCGTGCTAGGGTAAACCTCAATAACGTCCTAAAATTTCATGACAATCCGAGTATATTAACGATTTTTCCCCATAGGCCGTAATGTAATGGGAAAAGATTGATTCTCTCTGTAGATAAACTAATCATGGTAGATACTTCATTTTCAATAGGGTTCGTGCTAGGGTAAACCTCAATAACGTATAAAAATTTCATAGCAATCCGAGTATATTTACGGGAGTTAGAGCGCGGACAGACGGCCATCCGGACAGACGGACAGACGGACAGACAAACTGAATGCATAAGCACTTTTCAACTTTGTTGGAAAGTGCTAAAAAACGAAAAAAATCTCTAAAACTTCAGAAATTGGGGGAGAAGAAATTTACCAGTATATTGCACTAAAAGTTTTAAAAAAAATCTTTTCACCAATTAAAAAAAAAAAAAAAAAAAAAAAAAAAAAAAAAAAATTCTTACGAAACATGAAAAAACTCTAAAAATCGCATAAATATTTTTCGAAAAGTTCTAAACTTGTATGATTTCTGAATAAAATTTAACATTAGACCAAATTTACTATCTTTGACTAAAATATTGAAACCGGGTTCCATTTAAAAATGCGGAAGAATGCCAAAGCGAAAAAAAAAAACGCTAAAAATCGAATGAAAAAATCCAAAACTGACTCAAAGATACATAACTTCAAGCATATAGGTAGCTTCCTTCTAAATCTTACATTTCTGTGTCCATAACGGTCTCTCCAGAACATAGCGCACACTCAGAGACAGAGACAGCGCGCACGCAATAAATTGAAATGTGTACTTTAGTACACATTTCAATTTATTATTTATTATTATGGATCCTCACAGTTTGCCTCACTCTCTTAATATGATATTGCTTTAATTATATGAAAGAGAGAGAAACGAAACTTCTTGTAATTATTAACGTAGTCCGGGCCTGATTTTGGTAACGAATACTGAAAAGAAGTAATTAAAGTTTTGATTTATTTATTTACGAGACGCTACAGACATTCGGGGTGTATTTGGCGGTGGCAAGTTTAGAACCCGGGGCCCTTTAGGCTGGAGTCCGTTACTATAACCACTATGCTATCAAGGCCACACCAACTGGGTTTTAGTAAGAGCTATTAAAAATATAAAACTATTAACTCTATTCGTTGCTAACTTTTTTCTAGTAATTCTTACAGATTTTCTAGTAACCGACTAAGATTACTAAAAATTGTTTAGTAATTACAAGGATCACTAAAGTTTTTTTAGTAGATCGACCTTTTTTTTTTTTTTACAGTGTGTAAGACACCTAATGGTAGAATTAGATTTAAAAAATATTTTTTTAAAAAATAGAAAAATGTTATTTACGTTTTATCTAATAAAATATTTAAAATACATTTTTGTTAGCTTGCGCGAAAGAGAATAGCGAAAGTTTGATTGAAGGGGAAATGGTCAATTAAAAAAGACTTGTAAATTTTATTCAGCGGAAATTTTTCATTTCAAAATGTTGAATTTATCTATAGTAATAACGCATAATTGCATAAATTTACTTTGAATTGCAAAATTTTTCCTTCAGTACTACTTGGTTATTTCGTCGACCAATTTCGCCAAATTATACAAATCGCCAAACTATTAGCCAGATTATATATATTAGCATAAATTTTCATATAAATAACGAAAAACAAATTAGCAGAACATATATAAAAGTAGAAATAAAATATCGAATTAAAAATCACTTGATGACATAATTAGTATTTATATTATGCTTAACGTCAAGTGAATGTGACATTTACGATCATCCATTATTGACATTTAATCTTGGAATTTGGGGGTAAATTTTTAATCGATGGTGTAATCTTTCCTTCTTCAGTTTTTAAATTTTAAAACTGAAATTTTTCCTGTAAGTGAAATTGACGAAATGGCGCAAGAAAAATTAAATTGACAATGAAAACATTTGTAAAAAGAAATAAAAGAGTTATACTCATATCTATGTAATTTACGATTGAATATTAAAATATACTCTAAAAATTATCTTCACTTGAAAAAAAAAAAAAAAACATTGTTGCGACCATTAAGAACCTAAGTCAGGCATTAAGTCAGTAGTGCATTTTCGGCTTAAAAACACATTCTTTGGCGACAAAAGCAAGATGAAAATGGTATAGAAACGAATAGTAACTCACAACTTACAGTGTCTTTTACAATCAGAACTGCTTTTTTCTGCTGTAAGTTATATTATGTGGAAATTCGATGAAAAAGAGAGAGAAAATAATAGAAAGGGAACTATCATTCAAAATTCATTTAATCAATTTCTGAAATTCATGTTTTTATTCTAACAGCAGGGATAAGTCGCCAAAAGTTGAACCAATTGTTATATTTCGCGTTAATTTATTTTTTAAGCATTACAAATATTTTTTTCATTTTCAAGATAAATATATTATTATAATATTACGCCTCATTTAAGCGGTCTTTCATTATTATTATTAATATTATCAACAGTTATTTTCTGCTATTATTTGCAAGATATTTGTAATATTTCTAATAGATATAGCCATTTTAATTCTTTTAGCAATTATAATTTTCGCCAAAAACAGCTACTGGCAACCCTTTTGTCAAAAATAACCGAAAAATACGAAATTTACTACGAAAAATCAGAGTTATCCCTGTAAATTTGAATCATAAACCTTCGGAAAAATATTTCCTATCGAATGATACAATCGGCAAAAAAATCCATCGGGTAGTTTTTGAAAACACTCGTTTGGAAGTTTCAGAACTTCTGCTTTATAATATATATTATATGATTATTGAAAATCTGGAAATTTTTTAAAAGCAGAATATTTAAGTATTTACTATTGCAAATAAAAGTAGAAGAAAATATTGAAATAATGTTTCTTTGAAACTACTCTTGTTATTAAATTATTATCATCTGTTTGTTTACTGAAAATGAATTTTTTTGCAAAAATTTTTATTCTAAAACAGAATTATTTACAAATTTAACTGATAAAAACTAAAATCTGTTCCACAAAAAAAAAAAAAAAAAAAAAAAAAAAAAAAAAGTTTGGCAAAGAATTGTTTATTTTACTTTTTTAGGGCAGATGCTGTTAAACATCTACTGGCTATTTATATACAGTCGAGTCTCTATTTAAGAACCACCTTTAAATAATTTACGCTCGTACTCAGTAACTTTGGCGAGCTCTTTTGGGTAGCCCTGTGTATCAATTATAGCATTAATACACACCATATAATGTACATAGATTTAGTGAAACTTAAACGCACATATCATTATTAAAATGCATTTCATCCATACATCAGACGTCATCGGATTTATGTACTATATTTCGGAAAGAATATACTATTTGAAATCTTTTGTGTGTCCCTGTAAATGCTATGTAATTCATATTATGCAAGACAATATCGTATAATTTATATTGAGCCTCAATGATATACATCAATTATACATGAAACAGTTTAATAAATTTAAAATATGTCGTACACAATTCCCCCTTTTACCATTATCTAATGGAATTCTTTTGTATGGCTCTGTAAATGAATAATAGTTATATTTTCACCGCATATTTTGTTTGACAGGTTGTAACATCTTTAACATTCCTTCGAAACGATTTTTCTCCATAGACAGTAATGTAATGGAAAATTTTTGACTTTCCCTATAAATAAACTAATCATGGTAGAAACTTCATTTTCAATAAAGTTCGTGCTAGGGTAAACGTCAAAGATGTCCTAAAATTTCTGGGATATCCGAGTGTAATTACGGGAGTTAGAGCGCAGCCAGACGGACAGACAAACCAAAATCATAAGCACTTGTGCTAAAAAGATCCCATCAAAATATGAAGTAAATGTCTCATCTAAATATATTTTTAAATTTTAACTGTTTTGCAATATTATTTAATCATTTTAAATATGACGTAATTCTTTTTACTTGCAGCTTTTAACGTACATTAATGATTTTTTTTTTTTTTCTCTCTTTTTGATACTCACATGAAGATGCTTTGGTTGCTAGAAAGAAACTATTTTTATTTCCACAGTTTTAGAATTAGCAACAATAGTTTAAAAGATCATTTAGAAATGTGAAATGTGTCAAAAGTCGTAAATATGTTTTTAAATCTAAACTGTCTTCAATATTATTCTTTGACTATTTTAGATATGACTTTTTTTTTTTTTTTTTTTTTTCAATCACGGCGATTAATGCATTTTAAGGAATTTAAATATTTAAATTTAATCATTTAAATATTTTCTTTTTCTTTGAATATTCACATATAAATATAGTTTTATGCCGTAATTTTCAATATTTTCCCACTCTTAACTCATAATTATTTAATTCTCATTTGAAAGGTTTTTTTTTCTGTTTGTGATAGTCGCGTGTAAATTTTTTTTCATTTCAAGGAAATATTATTCTTTGATCATTTAGTAACAATTTAAAATAATAGCCTTTTCTAAAATATGTAAAAAAAAGTTTCTCAAAATGGTGAAAATTTGAATTTAAAATTAATTTAAATCCACAAAAAATGAGTAAAGTGAAAGCGTTCATATGTATTAAATGATCTAAAAATGTTTAAATTTCTATGTAAAGTTTTTGTTTTTATAAAACTTTTTTAAGGGAACGGTTTTGACAAACTTTAATATTAAATAGCTCTTTAAATAATTATTCAATTTTAAAAATGTCTTCATAAGCATGTTTATCAAATATTTCTCTATAATACCACTAATTTTCATATTTTTGTGTGCAGTAGTTTTCTTAATATTAGAGAAGAAATACCCTAGCTCGCAAAAAATTATTGTCAGTGGTGATGATGACAGCGTTAGTTACTAAAAAGAAAAAAAAAAAAAAAAAAACTATTCCTATGGAAAGGTTATTTTCTAATAACTCGTTAGCATTTCGACATTTTAAAATAAATTTTTTTTTTTTTTTTTTTTATTTATTTGACAGCAAAGGTCCCTCTCTACATCATTTCTTACTTATTTTTTCGAATTTGATTGTAGAAATATTTTAGAATGATATTTTTATTTTCGGAACCGGTTTTGAAAGTAAAAGTAATTTTATAAAAAATATGCTACCGAAACTCGAAAAAGTAAAAAAAGAATGATGTAGAGAAGCATCTCAGCTGTCCAATATGAAAAGAATTATTTAAAAATTTTGAAATGTTTCCGCTAACTTCTTCCTTTTTTAAAATAAGATCTAACTTTCTATAATCTTTATTTATTTTATGATGCGGTATTTATCTCTATATATAACTATGCCTTCAATTTCATTTCATTCATTTTCAAACGAATATTAAAAACTTTTCCCATAGATAGATTAATAGAAAGTGCAGGAAAACCATGAATGCAAGTGCATAAAAAGAGCATTATGTGATTCTAACAGCTCGTTACTACAAATGCTTAACCTAGAGCTTTTTTTTTTTTTTTTTTTTTTTTTTTTTTAAGAGCTATTTTTTATAACATTTACTTATCTTATAACGCGTCATATATCTTTATGTATAACTAACTATATCTTAAATTATTTTTCAAAGAAACATTAAACACGTTTCCCACCCGCGGATTTATAAAATATTTTATGTTACAGTTTTACTTACGCTGGTTTGAGCCTCATTGCAGTGCTATGTTTGTTTTTGTATTTGTTTTTCGCCATATGGCGGTCGTACTCGAGAAAAAAATAGGTAGTAAAAATTTAACACAATTTTCAATTTCAGTTATAGCGCAATCTGAGAAAACAGATTATAACCAAATTTAAATAAAAACTGATTTCTTTATATTTCACTACAAGGCAGCACTACTGAAGTTAAAAATATGCAGCCCAGATTAAACACAATTTTCTTTTTGCGTTTAAGGAGCCCTCTGACAGGAAATATGAAAACTTAATTGAAATTGATTGATTTTTTATGTTTTTAAATAAAATTCCAGAAAAAACTTCTACGTTCGCCAAATTTTTGCTTAAAAAAAGAAAAAAAAAAAAAAAAAAAAATCACATCATAGGTTTTTGTTATAGTTATAGCGCTTCCGGTGGAAGCACAGTTAAAATTTTAAAATGAATGTTACCGGATATTAAAAGAGGTCATTTAAAATAGTTCCGGAGGGAGAGGGGAGGGAATTGGGCATTAGTCCATTAAGCATGAAATCTGAAATCTTCCTTACGCGACATTTCAATGTTCCGGGAAGTGGATTGTTCACCCCTACCAGCTAGTGTTTCTTGTCCAGGTACCCTAGTACCAGCCCCTGAAATCAACACTTTTTTTTAGTATTTATTCGATGTTAGGGATAATATCTCAAAAACTAATGAACGAAATTTCATCAAATTTAATACTTTGTTAGACATTGATATAAGTTTATTAGTTTTTCGTGTTAATCATGTTAAAGACTGCGCTGCTATTCTGCTTTTTTATGATATTCGTATACTTCGATTAGTCATACCTCAAAACTAATGCACGTAAATTAATCAGACTTAATATTCTGTCATATTTTCACAGAAATAGATTCTAAGTAGGCTTCAGAGTATATTGCCTAACAGGCGTCGCTTTTATGCTCTTTAAATTGGAATTTTCCGTTGCAGGCATTTAAGAGAGTGTAGGCAGAAATTCAATTATGTGTTGAAAATGTAATGCTTATGTTTATTTTGAAATATACAAATTTAGACAAATCTATACTTTTTTAATCCTCATGATGGTCATACCTTATCATTTAAATCTGACAGTATGTTAGCGAATTTTGAAGTTTTAACATTTATGAGATAGAAGAAAATTTTGACATTGGCACATCCGACGACTTTACCTTCAATTTTTTAAGGAAAATAAAAATGTTACTTTTAGAGGCATCGATAAAAAAAAAATTCATAGAATCGATTACAAGTTGACCACAGTATCGATTAAATCGATTAAAAAAATGCAATCGCCCATCACGAATATTAGCTGTATGAATTCCACCAAATCAAAACTCCCTAAAAATAATTTTTATTAGTTCTTGGACTTTACAAGACTTTTTTAACAACTTAAAAGCAGTTACTCGCCAAATATTCTGCGTGTTGCTTACAATAACTCGTTCCTTCAGTCTTCAAAATAACCTTACTTGCAAAACAAATTACTTGAAGGAAGCCAGAGACAACAGCATAAATTTCAGATTAATGTGATAATATACGTGCATACTGTTCAAATTTTATATGTTTAGCTCCGAATGGCGTCTCAGTAATTGTTCAACATTTTGATAAAGGCAGAGGATCATTTATGAATTGCCGTCAACGTTCGAGTTTTGCACCCAATTTTCGAATGCGGCAGCGAGATAAAGGTCTTCATTAGGAGAGATAAATCGCTTGTAACTCAAAATATAATTTGTTTAATAACTTCTATAGAAAATTGTATTCGATTTCAAATCATTTTAATAATCATGAGTGTAAGTGTCATACTTTTCCTTTAAATAGTGAATTCATAAATGTGTCAAGAAGTTTAGCTATGCAAGATATTTCTTTCGAACATCCTTAAGTATCAAACTCCAATAACAAGCCTACTTTTTAAAAGAAACATTTATAATTAGAAAAGAAAACATAGTCCCCCCCCCCCCCTCCAGGAGTGTGAAAAATGAAGGGACCGATCGAATTCTGGGAAATATATGAAACTTTATTGTACATTTGGATGGCAATTATTTCGCACTTTTTTCTAAAATTATTGCATTGTGATCATAAAAAACTCTTGTCAAGAAAAAAGAAAAGCATGAAGTTGATTTTAACTGAAAACGATATCTTTATTACACAGACAACTTCTGAGTGTTCTTTATTCTATAAAATACGTAATACGAAAAAACTACATTGAAAATACAGAGATTTAAAAATAAACTAGTTGGATGTGACAATCCTAAAACTTTCTTATATCTTATGCATGTTAATACTTCATATAAAATGTAGCATAGCAGCTCCACCTGTTAGGAATTTTAAATCAAAATGTAGCCAGTAACAATTTATGTCAACTTATAACTGAATCTTATGTTTGATGAAAATCCGTGGATTGGTTCTTAAGATAGAATTATTTCAAAATCTTAAAAAAAAAAAAAAAAAAAAAAAAAAAAAAAAAAAAAAAAAAACTTGCATAACATTGTCAGATGTTGGGTGATACACACCAAAAATTAATCATGATCAATTTTTTTTTTTTTATCATGTACAAGCTGAATCTGAAGTTTGCTGAAAATCCATGCATTAGTTCTTGAGATATATTTATTCCGAAATCGTGAAAAATGCTGCATAGCAATCTGCAAGGCGATTTACACCAAAAACTAAACGTCTCTAATCTATATCAAGGACTAACTGAATCTGAAGTTTTAGAAAATTTAGCTTCCACAAAATGTTTGTCACATACAGACAAACTAACTGGCACACTGACAGGTTCACAGGCAGGCATTTTGTAAAAACGTGTTTTTCGGGTTCTCTGATCCTAAAAATGGGAAAATCCGTCGAAAACCGGATTTCGAAAATTATCACGAATTCAGTACTTTCTCCTTGTAAAGATAGGAGAAAGTAAAAAAAAAAAATGTATATATTTTAGGAACTTCGTTCAATCTTTTAAGAACTGCAGTTTTGAAATGCTATGACAAAAATGATACTTCAAACTCAAACAGTTAAAGGAAGAAAAAAAAATATTATAGCGTCTTTCATAGCTATGGATGGTAGGAGCTCATAAAAACGGCTGTCATACTTCGAAGCAGAAACATAACAAATCTTTTAAGTTTCGAGAAAACTTTTAACTTTCTTAGAAACATGAGAATGCGAAAGGAAAAAAAAATAAAAGTTTTGTACAAGAAAAATTCGAATTTTTTATTAGTATTATTTGATATTCTTTTTTAAAATAAAGTAGTTATATCAAATATATTTTAATGCCATTTTGTTTTATTTTATTTTTATTTATTTGTTTATTTATTTATTTATTTATTTATTCGCATAGTAACACATGAGAATACATAAAAAATTAAAGAATTGTAAGCAAAATATTAAAAATTATCATAACAGAAAATATTTTAACGCATTTTCTTGCAGCAAAATGTGCTGTGTTTTTCTTTGTCCCGTATCTCTATGTAGTACAACGTAGTAAAGCAGTATTATGAGAGAAGTACAACAGCTGTATTCAAATAGTAGAAAGATTTATAAACTTTTGCTTTTTTTAAACGCTGGCTGTATTCCTGATTTAAACAGAGTCTTTTATATATAAATTATTCATTTACTAACAATTTTAAATTTCCAGTCGGGTGAAAAAGTCGCAGACCAAGACATGGATATCTTGGCTGCAAACCGCCAATGTTCTGTTGACTGAGTTATTTCAGAAGAATTGTGAGGAAAATTCACCAACTAACCTTTAAGGGTGCTAGTCACTCAGCGGCCGAATCCCCTCTTAATGTTAAGCCTGTAGGCGTTTCATGTATTCTTATATTCAAACTATCTCCTCAAAAAATTAAGATATTTAAGTTCTTTTTTCGTTTTCTCTTCTTAAAGGATGTCACTTTTTTTCTTAGTTGTCCGAATATTTCTAAAATTTATGCTCAATTTAATATTTTATGTTTTTATAAACAAATGAACTGCGGAACTAAAATTTTAACATTTCATATCAAATTTTGCAAAAATTTCAGAAATATTCGGACAACTAAGAAAAAAAGTGACATCCTTTAAAAAGAAAACACTGATAAAAGAACTTGAAAATTTTAATTTCTCAATGAGATATTTTGAAAATGAAAATGCATCAAATGCCCATAGACTTAACATTACTGAGGTAATTCCGGCCGTTGAGTGACTACCAACCATAAGGGGTCTGGTTTCGGTTTATTAATTTAGGTTCATTAATGAAAAGATAAGTTGTTTTGAAAATAATATTAAACGAAACCCTCTGTGTGATCTGCGATCACACTTACCCGCTTTTTTCCTCGACTGTACAAGTAAATGTATATACGGCCTCTTTTCTAACCGCAGACTCTAAACTGATTCAGTGTCTCTTTAATGTTAAACTAAATTTCGAGTTTCCAATATAAGAGCAAATTTTCATTTTTATGGAAATATAATTTGTTACTCTTACAAAATGAGTATTTTTATTCTTTTTTTCTTCAAAGTTTAAAATAATAATAATTGATGCAGATTTATAACAGAAATAAATTTAATAGTGAAAAATAACCACGAAAATTCTATTCTTTAGAATGGAATTCTCGTAGTTATTTTTCTTCTGAAATGCAAATGAATTTTCATCTGACTATGAAAAATTTCATAATGTTAAATATTTTTCATCTGAGTATATTATTTCAAAATATTTCAATGAAATATTTTTCCTCTGAAATTAATCTCAATACACCAAAAACCTCTAAAATTACGCAATCAATTTATCTTATTACTTTCAATTATCTATTTATGTTATTCCGTAATTTGTATTTATTGAGAACAGTAAAAAATAATACAATTTAAACCTACATAGTTATATAAAACATTTAAAAATGAAAGTTGTTTAATATTAATTTTTAAAGAATAGAAATAAATGTATTGCTTAAAATTCCACATTACCATCAATAGATCATTCGTTATTAATGTGCTTTT
Source organism: Maratus speculifer (assembly GCA_964019185.1). Classification (NCBI taxonomy): domain Eukaryota; kingdom Metazoa; phylum Arthropoda; class Arachnida; order Araneae; family Salticidae; genus Maratus; species Maratus speculifer. Next base: position 133,488,808 of record OZ025291.1, on the reverse strand, counting down.
ATATCATTACTCATTTTGGATAAAGGATTTTCGCAGGTAGGAATTTATTTTTGACACCCCCCCCCCCCCCCCACACACACACACACCAAGATAAAATCTTTTACTATTGAACTTTCTATTAACGAAGTCCCTCTTTAAAGAACGAAATTTTCTATTTAACCTTGGTTTAGAACACTATTAATATATTTAAAAAATCTCTGTATTACGAAAAATATATTCTATATAACGAAGTTTAAAACGCTACTGCAGCCATACTCAATCTTTTTTTCTCGCGGGCCTGAAATGTAAAGTTCAGACTTTAGGTGGGTCGCTAACAGAAACTACTTCCGATCTTAGGCGCGCCGCAACACGCTTATAAAAAGGTTTTAAAGGTGTTCTAAGATCAAAAATAAAACTTTGTGACATAAGTTCTAACTTATTTTTGTTCAGAAATGCATGAAACTAGCAGCTGTTGTTATTCAGAAACTGTCTAATAGTACTCAATTTTTTTTTTTTTTTTTTTTTTACAAACGCAAAATATCTTTGATAACAAGCCTTCAAAGTTGACGTTTTTGAACACGTTTCCCTAAGAAAGCAGAAAAACCGCTCGAAAAGCCGAAGAAAAACGGGTGATCACATGATCGAAATAGCTTAGAACTAGATAGGTAATTTTATTATCATAAAATGGATTATTCAGTTCGATTCGAAATCACTTCCAAAGTCAGGACTTTAAATTTTATATGTATCAAAGCGTTCTACGCTTTTTGAGCCGAGCAGTATAGAACAACCTTTAAAAAAACTTAAATAATATAAGTAGTGTCACAATGCAATATAATAAAGCTAATATTACCACTTGAGCATTTGTCGCGGAAGAAATATCACAAAGACCACTCTTTCCATATAATAAATTGTGCTATTTGAAATTAGTATTGCAAAATGTTTTCGGTACCAATTGTTTTCGCGACAAAAATTCTGCCCTAAAAAGTAGTATTTGTTACATAATAGATATGAAGTATTTACTATACAATAGATGTGAAATATATAATTATAACAAAGCAGAATTTCCAAGGAGATTTTCTCTAGTAAATTAATATTTTACTAAAGGGAAAAAAAATAATAATTGTAGAAATATATAGTGCAAATTTAATTTGGAATGTTGTTTTATTATTGCTGAAGATTGAAAAATGTGTACATGACTTTTTGAAAAATAGGGCTACATGCAAAAAGAACTTTTGACTAAGCATTTGGATTTTAACGCAATTTTTAACTAAAAATCTGTCTTATTATATATAATCATCTTCCCAAGAAAAAACGACGTTGAAAATCATAAGTACTTTTTTACGCGCATTTCAATTAATTGTATAAATATTGACTAGATGGAACCCGTCAAAACTTGGCAGCAACAATATAAAAGCAACGAAGAGAAAAAAATATTTTTTTCAGCTATAAAAGAATTTTTTTAAGATTAATTTTTATTAAAAATTTCAATAAATGAAAAAAAAAAAAACAGTATTTTATAGCCAGGCAAATTACATTCACAAATGCACTCATAGAATTTCTCTCATCTGACGCTTTTCCACTTACCGTCAAAACACCAATATCACATGATACCGGGTGCAGAATGGGCGCACTGGTGCGACACTCGTCACAGACTTTTGAGAACGTCTGCAGACTATTTTTCACCCGTTAAAGTTTTTTAAAAATGCTAGAAATCATTTACCGTGTTCCATTGTAATATTATCCGGATAACATACGATTGACGAAGCTCCGATTCACGTTAAATTATAAATCAAGGACGATTCTGTTTTGAATTTTCCGAAAAATTTAGGCAATCATTTCTAAACTTAGAAAAAACCGTCATAAATTTGAAAATTTTGAACTAAGAGTAAATTTTGACAAATATCAAAAAGGAAAAAAAAAAAAAGAATTTTGTCAATTGTGCTAAGAAAAAGCACTAATTTCGCACATATATCTTGGGAAAAACATGCTATAAACTACAAATTGATATGAACATGATCATGATATAAACATGATAAAAACTATAAATCAAGGACAATTCTGTTTTGAATTTTCCGAAAAATTTAGGCAATCATTTCTAAACTAAGTAATCTAACTAAATTAATCGTAAATTTTGACAAATAGTCTCAAAAAAAAAAAAAAAAAAATCACATTTGTTAATTGTCCTAAGAACCAGTGCACCAGTTTCGCCATATATCTCAGAGAACATGATATAAACTGTAAATTGATATAAACATGATAATATGATCATGATCATTAAATATGATATAACCATGATAAAAACTATAAATCAAGGACGATTCTGTTTTGAAAAATTCAGGCAATCATTTCTAAACTTAAAAAAAAAAAAAAAAAAAAAAAAAAAAAAAAAAAAAAAAAATCCGTCATGGATCTGAAAATTTATAAAGTTTGACAAATGGTCTCAAAAAAGAAAAAAAAATCAATTTTGTTAATTATGCGAAGAAAAATCACCAATTTCGCTATATCTCTGGAAAAACATGATATAAACTATAAATCAAGGACGATTCTGTTTTGAGTTTTCCGAAAAATTTTGGCAATCATTTCTAATTAAAATAATCGTAAAATTTGACAATAGGTCTATAAAAAAAGAAAAAAAATCAATTTTGACAATTATACGAAGAAAAATCACCAATTTCGACATATATCTTTGGAAAAACATGATATATAAGCTATAAATTGATATAAACATGATAATATGATCATGATCATGAAATATGATATAAACATGGTAAAAACTATAAATCAAGGACGATTCTGTTTTGAATTTTCCGAAAAATTCAGGCAATCATTTTTAAACATAAAAAGAAAAATTCATCATAAATCTGAAAATTCGTAAAATTTGACAAATAGTCCTGGAAAAAAAAATCAATTTTGTCAATTGTGTCAAGAAAAAGCACCAATTTTGCTATAGATCTTGGGAAAAACATGATATAAACTATAAATTGACATAAATATGATCATGATAAAAACTATAAATCAAGGACGATTCTGTTTTGAAAAATTCAGGCAATCATTTCCAAACTTTAAAAAAAAAAAAAAAAAAAAAAAAAAAAAAATCCGTCATGGATCTGAAAATTTATAAAGTTTGACAAATGGTCTCAAAAAAGAAAAAAAAAATCAATTTTGTTAATTAGGCGAAGAAAAATCACCAATTTCGCTATATATCTGGAAAAACATGATATAAACATGATAAAAACTATAAATCAAGGACGATTCTGTTTTGAGTTTTCCGAAAAATTTTGGCAATCATTTCTAATTAAAATAATCGTAAAATTTGACAATAGGCCTATAAAAAAAGAAAAAAAATCAATTTTGACAATTATACGAAGAAAAATCACCAATTTCGACATATATCTTTGGAAAAACATGATATATAAGCTATAAATTGATATAAACATGATAATATGATCATGATCGTGAAATATGATATAAACATGGTAAAAACTATAAATCAAGGACGATTCTGTTTTGAATTTTCGGAAAAATTCAGGCAATCATTTTTAAACATAAAAAGAAAAATCCATCATAAATCTGAAAATTCATAAAATTTGACAAATAGTCCTGGAAAAAAAATCAATTTTGTAAATTGTGTCAAGAAAAAGCACCAATTTTGCTATATATCTTGGGAAAAACATGATATAAACTATAAATTGACATAAATATGATCATGATAAAAACTATAAATCAAGGACGATTCTGTTTTGAATTTTCCGAAAAATTTAGGCAATCATTTCCAAACTAAGTAATCTAACTAAAATTGTCAGGATCTGATAGCACCTGTGCTAAAGAATGTAATGTCTACTCTTTCTCTATTTGAATATCTCATATTGTATGGTTGTGTACAGAATTTCCAAGGTGACATTCCTTCTTCGTGGAAAGGGGAATTGCCAGCTAATCCTTTACAGATGGGGTGTTAGAGAAAAGAGATAGCTGAGAGGCATGTCCGCCTGTCAGTGAAATATGCGGATGGTGAGCAGATTAGTAGCATGCCACTAAGCAAGAAAAGAATGGAGTGTCCAATGAGGAGGCTCCAAAGGGGTTTATGTGGGGGAAAGCAGTGATTTGGAGAGGGCAAGTTTGCCTCAGATCATTGATTCGGTACCTAGGTGTCCTACCTAGAGGTTGCTCTGGGTGGAAGAGCGTAAAGTGTGCGTTTTCTGGTGCGCAAAGGACACAGACGTCCTGGTGTTTAGTGCTCTGGGCTAAGAAGTGCAGGCCCAGTATACTTGTGTTGGGAGACTCAAGGTTGAGCTCCAAAAAAGTGAATTTAACGTGTATTGAGTGTGAGGTGGAAAGTGTAATTGGATTAGTACACAACCAATCTTTACGGTATCTAATTTAATGTTGAACCGGATCACCTATATCCGAGTTGTAGTTGTATATATTTGTAAATAGCGTATTTTGTGTGTACATATATTCTTAATAAACTGATAATTCGGTTACTAGCGTAAGTCTTCATTTACACCAATCTCACAGTGGGTGACCGATATCACCTAGTAATATCGGTGGTGGCAGCTATATCTACCACGGACATTCTTCAAAGTTGTGTGGACTGAGGGGAACGTCCGACAAATTGGTGGCAGCGGTGGGATAGAATCGCCTGAAACCAGTGACCAGCGAGCCGTGTTGCAGTCTGTTAATGCCGGAGTATCCAGTGGAATTCTTGTGTAGTCGTGCCATATCGTCGAGTATGCGCTAAAGCAACGTGCCGGATCGTCGATTGTATGCTAAAGTGTCGTGCCGTATCGTCGAATGTGTGTAAAGTGTCGTGCCGTATTGTCGAGTATGTGCTAAAGTATCGTGCCGGATCGTCGATTGTATGCTAAAGTGTCGTGCCGTATCGTCGAATGTGTGTAAAGTGTCGTGCCGTATTGTCGAGTATGTGCTAAAGCAGAGGTTCCCAAAGTGTGCTCCGCGGAGCCCTTGGGGCTCCGCCTGAACTTTCCAGGGGCTCCGCGGGGTTCCAGGAAAATAAACAAAGAAATTAGCATATTGCAAGTGAAAGATTTTCAAAAGTATGTAAGAATTTTTGTGTGCGTGTGTGTATCAAGGATAAGCAATATCTATAACTGGTTAAGAGGAATGCATTATACATATATTTATTTTCTGTAAAATATATTTGGTTTGAATTGCTTTATTTTATGTTTCTGTATTTAATGTGTTTTAAAAATTTGGTTTAAAATAAGCTACAAGAAATGGTATTCTGAATCGAATGCACAACGTGAATTGAAACAGAAAAGGCCCGCCAGTGCTGTTAACTCTTCTTGCCGAACAAAAATGAAAACAATTTTGCTCTTTGGAGCTCCGTCTATTCATATGTTCATACTGAATACTTTTTAGCTTTGTTAGTAAGAATGTTCTAACGTTTTAATGAGGTAAATGTGCCTCACATTGTTTATATTCTTTCACTTCACTCTTTAAAATGGGTCATTTTATACTACATTACTAGCTATATACTCTGAGAAATGTAATAGTTAGGCTTTGATTGTTTCAATGATAGAATTATAATTGGTTTTCACTATTCGCTATTTTTTTTTTTTTTTTTTTTTTTTTTTTTTTTTTTTTTTTAAGTGAATCAATCTCAAGTTCCATGTTCTATTTCAGTTTAAAATTTAAAACTTCTTTAAATTTTAACGCTGCAATTAAGAAATAAATATCTATTTTCATTTTCATAATTGCTTGGGTTGTAAGTTCTTTTTTTCTTTTCTTTTTTCTTTTTTTTTTTGAGTTAAAATTTGTAGTCAAATTAATCTTGAAATAACATGGTACTACAAGAAAGTACTAAAGTAAGATGGTTATCTCGGAGAAAAGCGTTGACACGTTTGCTGGAGCTGCGTGCAGAGTTTGGTGACTTTTTGACAGATCACAACCCCCAATTAGCAACAATTTTAAATGATGAAGATTGGTCATGTAAATTGGAAATTGTCATATTTAGCGGACATTTTTAGTAAAATGAACGAAATGAATGTATCTTTGCAAGGAAAAAGTGTTTGATGCAAATTCCAAAGTGACGGCATTTAAAAGGAAACTTACCTTCTGGTCTGAATATATAGAGAAGGCTGATATAAGTCGCTTTTCTTTTACTAAAATGTTCTTTACCATAACATCAAGTTTGAAAAAAAAATCAGAAAAATATTCAAGATCATCTCGAAGCTCTGATAGATTCATTTGAGTATTACTTTCTAGAAATCAAAATAAGATGCTGGACGTATTTAAATGGGTACTAAATCCATTCAGTGTAAAAACAAAACCAGACAGCTTAAGCTCTTAGGAATACGAAACTCTCATTAATTTAACATCTCAAAGCGATATAATAATCTATTTTCAAAGAAAGCGTATCATTGAATTTTGGCATCATTTGACAGATAAATATAAAATTTTGTCAGACAGAGCAAAATTAATTTTACTCCCATTTTCAACGACATATCTGTGTGAAGCTGGATTCGCCACTTACACAAGTATCAAAATAAAATACAGAAAGCGGTTAAATGCAGAACCAGACATTTGCTTACAATTATCGAAAATTGCACCAGATATAAAAAAATTGTGCAAAATAATTCAAGCATATTTTTCGCACTAAACTTTTATATATTATTGTTCGTCAAACTTTATGCAGAAAAAAGGGCATTTAATATTTGTATAAATTGCATGTTATTTATTTTTTATTTTTTGGACTTTATTTTCCCTTTTTTAAACTGTTTATTTTGTTTTTATTAAATTTTACTTATTTAAATCTTCTATCCTAGTTTTCAAAATTGTATTTAATTTTTAAAACAATGTCTGTCACTTAAAACGTCTTTTTTTTCTAAGATTTTGTATCATTTAAAATCTCTAACTATATTCATTCGTGTGTAATGTGTGTATCTATTTCTTTTTATTTTTATATCTTTGATTTTAAAAAAAAATCTGTTTATGTTATTCGTATTAATTTTTAGTTATTCAAAAATTATTTATACTGTTTTTCATAATAAAATAATGTTTGTAACTGAAAACATACTTTTTATTGCAACTTCTATCATAAAACCCGTCATTAGATTCATATTACATTTGTGAATGCGCATTTCTTTTTTTTTATATGTGAATTTAAATTTTTTAATCTGTTTATATTATTTGTATATTTAAATTTTCTTTACTGTTTTTCATTGTGCAACAATCTTTGTCAATTAAAACGTCCCTTTTTTGTAATGTCTTTTATTATTTAATAAACCCCTTATTAGATTCATTTAATATTTATATACATTCTGTATATAGAGGGTTTTTTTTTTTGTATCATATTTACAACCCCTCTTTAAAATTTTCTTTTAATTGGTCTCTGCCACATCTTTCAATCAGAAATAAGTTCGTAGCAATTAAAAAAATATATATTGGTTCATTACATTTGCATAGCTGCTAACTTTTACGCATTTTTGCTACCCCTAAAATTGAACAGAGATTTTCAATTTGTTTAATCATAGGATTTCATCGTTATATAAGAAAATTTTTACTATAAAATTTTTGTGGTAGAAAAAATGCGTAGAAGTTGGCAATTATGCATTTGTCTTAACATTAAGAATCAAAGTTGTGCTCAGTTCCAGTTCCACCTCTTCCTTAGATATTTTGTCAATGAGTACCCGCCCTGATATAAATTTAATCCCACCTATATATCCCATTTTGTTAGTAATGTTTTTCTACTAGTTGCAGTTTGTTTAACATGTATAGTTTGTAACTACATATCTTTTTTGAGGCAAAAAGAATGACGAAGGAAATATTTTTTCAAAACCATAATTAATAGCCAAATACATTAAATAAAATATCCAAAAAGGGAACAATGCTGTACATAACAATACAGCTTATAGAATTTGCCCCGCCCACTTAAACACTAAAACGATGACCTGCTTCTCAATATATTTTTAAAAATGGTTAAAAAAAATAAGGTGAGAGGCGATTCATTTTCGTTGCATATTAAGAAATTCAAGAAATTTAAAGAAGAACGAAAAAATATTTCATAATCGTATGATTCTATTATGGGTAGGCGGGACTAACTAAAACTTGTTACATAATTACTCATAGGTGACTGAAACTACTCATTTTCTTTATACTTTCTTTCTTTCTCTCTCTCTTTTTTTTTTTTTTTTTTTTTTTTTCGCGAGTAGATTGTTGAAATTATAGACACATACCTCTCTCTGCAAACGAAAGCAGCACAACTTACCTTTTTTTCTCTGTGTATCTTGTTTTCGCCATAGTAATTATAATAATAGTTTTACGAAAGCTCCGATGCAATGCATAATCCGAACGTGATTACCATTGTGATCTGTAAATTCAAGTTCATACTGATAATCCCAAAAGAATATTCTTTATTAAAAAACTTTCAGATATCACAAATTTTTAACTATAACTTTGTAGCATTTGAAAGAAATTTCTCGATTATACAAGGTAGATATTCTAATACAAAAAAGAGGGTTTTATTTCTTATTTAAATTTTTTTGTATCCAATAATAGTAATATTAAATAAAACTGTTAACGGGCTATATTAGAGAAAATTTTACTTTTAAAATTTCTAGTATGAATTTAGACTTTCTGTATAAGAAAAGGGGTAAATTGAGAATCTTGCTCCAGTGTTGGAAATTACTGGCTCGGTTTTTTATCCAGTAGATTTTTCTCTGCTCCATACGAATAAAACACATTAATTTGTAAACCACAGAGTATCGTTGGGTTCAGGGGCTCCGCCTTAGATATTCTTCCCAAAAAGGGCTCCGCGAGCTCAAAAGTTTGGGAACCGCTGTGCTAAAGTATCGTGCCGGATCGTCGAGTGGGTGCTAAAGTGTCGTGTCATATCGTCTAGTGTGGACTAAAGTGTTGTGCGTATCTTTATTAGAAAGAACTAAACTGAACTGTTGTGCCACATTACCGCTACATCGTGGAGCTACCTGTGATTAGAAAAGTAATCCAGCAAAGAAAGTATAAGGTAAGGTGTTTTGATCATATCTTTCTGCTGACATCTCGAACCAAAATTTGTTGTTGTATAATTAATAGTAATTTAAGTAAATTGTCTATATTATTTATGTGTTTTATCAATAATCCCTACCTATAAAGTGTTAATAACCATATTGGCTATTGTTTTAAGGAAAGGTCATAATAACTTGAGCTAGTATTGGCTTTCTATATATTTCCTTTTATTAATTGTGGTAATAGTAGTTGGAAGGAATAATTGAATTTACTTAAAGTTAAATTATTGTTAAAGTAATATTTAAATGAAGCAACATTTTTAAGTTTGAAGAGGGTATAATAACATTTGCTTAGAATTTTAATTGGCCAATAGTAGTGAGGAAAAAAAAAAGGCCCAAAAGAGAGCCATAGTAGAGAAAAAAAAAAAAAGGCTCAAAAGAGAGCCATAGTGAGGAAAAATAAAAGTAAAGATTTTATATTTGTTTTAAGTGTAAGAACCAGTATTAAGTTCGGAAATATTTTAGTGAGGATAATGGTAGAAATTTATATATGCATGTTTTACAATTTTTCTTTATGTGGATTTTTTTTATTGACATCAATACTCCTATTCAATTTCAACGTATCAGTATTATTTTATAAATTGTATGTTGTTATCTAAGTGTATAAGTTGAAATCTGTATTGCATAGTAAGCAAATCGAATTATTGTTTTACCTTTTTGTTTTATTGGAAGTAAATTGTGTGATATCAATGGTTGAGAAAAATTAGAGTATTCAGTAAATTAATTAGAAATGAAATGTATTGATTATCTGAAGGGTATTATTTAGTATAATAAGTGGAGAAATATCTGTACTAAGTTAGAAAATTAGGAAATATTAATTGGGTAGGTTTAACTATTCTTGTAGGGTGGCAATAACAATCGGTGAAGGTATGGCTTTCTTATTGAAACTAAAAAAGGTTGATCTTCAGGTGATAGCTGAAGAATTGGGTGTTGAATTCGCGGAAGATGATACCAGAATTCAGCTTAAGAAAAAGATAATGGACAGTGATGAGTATGACGAGGGGGTTATTAAGGAATTATCTGACGCTATTGTTTCAGAACGATTAGAACAAGAAAAATTAGAACGCGAAAGGTTAGAAAAACAGGAAAGGTTAGAGCGTGAAGAAAAACAGGAAAAATTAGAGCGCGAAAAGTTAGAAAAATAGGAAAAATTAGAGCGCGAAAAGTTAGAAAAACAGGAAAAATTAGAGCGCGAAAGGTTAGAAAAACAGGAAAAGTTAGAGCGCGAAGAAAAACACGAAAGGTTAGAAAGAGAAGAGAGGATAGAAAAATTAAGGATGGAACATGAATTAGAAATGGAGAGACTAAGGGTTCAAGGTTCGGCAAATAATTGTAATGTTTCTAGGGAATCTAATAATGAAAGTAATATAGAAAAATTGATCAAAAGCGTAAAAACTCTATCTATCAAAGTACCGGAAGGGACTGAGGGATGGAATCTATTTTTCAACAGTTTAGAAAGAGCATTCAAAACTAAAAATGTACCGGAAAACCAGCAGGCCGAAATTCTGCTAAATATGTTAGGAGATAAGGCGGATAATTTGTTAATTTATACCACTACGGAACAAATGGAGAATTATGAGGAGTTAAAGGAGTTAGTTCTAAGGGAACATGAGCCGACACCAAAGGCATGTTTGGAAAATTTTAAGAAGGCTGGGAGAAACCAGAACGAAACTCATGTATTATTTGTATCGCGTTTAATAGCGACATGGGAAAATTATTGTAAGATTAGAGGTGCTGACTCTTATGAAAAGGTCAACCAGTTAATAGTTACGGATAAATTAGTAAGTACGTTAGATGAGGATACCGCGTCATATATTGGGTTAACTCATCAAGGTAAATGGTTAGAAACTTCTAAAATTGCTAAAGAATGTGACAATTATTTTGACGCTAAACATAAGTCTAAAGCCGTTACGTATAAAAGTTTTAAAGGTAAAGATAGGCACATAAACAATGAAAAAATGAGACCGATGGATGATAACAAAGTTAGTAATAATTGGAGGCAAAACGGGAGTAATGAGACTAATTCTTTTTCGGATAGGAAAATAGATTTTAAGAAGCCTAGTGATGCTTCAGCTCCTAAATGCTTTAAATGTGGTTTGAGAGGTCATTACCAACGTTTTTGTAATAAAGTGGGTAATGAGGGAAATAATGGTAATAAAGGGCGAGATCCGAAAGCGGGTGTGCATAAGATTGTGGTAAAAGAAAGCAAAGAGTTACCTAATGGAGCAATTGTGGCGAGAATATCGGCAAAGGCCGAACAGAGAACTAATATTATTGGTGAGAAATTAAATAAACTCGAGAAAATTGAAGTTAGTGTAAATGGGCAAAAAGCAAAGGGATTGGTTGATTCTGGATGTGAAATTAGTGTTGTTCATAAAGATTTGGTACCGGAAGAGAAATTAAAAGGAGCGGGTAGTATTTATTTACAAGGGTTATTCGGTGAAGCAGTTAAATCGCCTTTGGTTAAACTACCGTTAGCTATTCCGCAATTCGGACAAACTAATATAATTCATCAGGAAGTACTTTGCGCAGTGACTGATAATATTAATGAGCAAGTGATTTTACATCCCGAAGTGATTAACGAGTTGTCAGGTGTCAACCGTGAGGAGCCATTGCTAGAGGCCCAAGAATTAGAAAGTTCGGAAATTATTATTGATAATTCGAGTGAAAAGGAAGATATGAGTAACGATCATTGTAATGTTTACGCAATAGAAGCAAAATCAGAAAATGTACAAACTCAGAATACGGAAAAAACGGAAGTGGAGAAAGGTAATAAAACTATTGTTAGCAATTCCGATATGTTTAAGGAATCCCAATTGGAATGTAAAGAATTAGAGAAAGCTTGGGAATTAGCTAAAATGGATAAGGGGGATTATTATATTGTAAATGGTTTATTATATCACAAAGAGAAATTGTTAGGCGAGAATATAGCGCAATTAGTAGTTCCCAAAGTTACAAGGGAAGAAATCCTAAAATTAGCGCATAGTTCAGTATTTGGAGGGCATCATGCAGCCAAGAAAACTTTACAGAGAATCAGGTATTCATTTTATTGGGAGGGGATGGCGAAAGAAACTAAACAATTTTGTGAGTCATGTTTAGAGTTCCAATTGACTAGAGGGGTTAAGGTAAATGATAGAGCTCCTATTTCCCCAGTGTCGCGTCCGGAACTTCCATTTCAGGTAGTTAATGTTGATTTAATTGGGCCTATTGATCCTAAAAGTTCCCAAGGGCATCAGTATATACTAACCTTAATTGATCAACATACCAGGTGGGCGGATGCGATCCCTCTAAAAAGTTTAAGTGCTAAAACTGCGTGTGATGCGCTACTTCAAATATTTATGAGGACAGGAATTCCAAATATAATCGCCTGCGATAATGGAACCAATTTCACTGCCGACTTAACAAAAGAATTTGAGAAAAGGTTAGGTGCTAGTCCAAGATTTTCGACACCACAGTATCCACAGTCTAACGGGCTCGTGGAACGATTTAATCAGACCCTTAAACGTATGTTACATCATACTATTAGAGAAGAAGGAAAAAAGTGGCATGAACAAATACCATTTGTATTATGGGCGTATAGGGAAGTCCCAAATTCTACGACGGGAATCGCACCTTTCCAGTTATTATATGGTAGAACGCCGGAGGGTCCTTTGTCGATTCTCAAGTCATCCTGGGCAGGAGAAAATAAGGGGGCGCAGTTAGATACTACGCCGATTCATGAGTATTTGAATAAACTTAGGGGACGTTTAGAAAGAGCCGCAAATGAGGCAAAATTATTGTCTTAGGTGCAACAAAATAGAATGGCGTATCATTATAACTTAAGGTCAAAAGAAAAAACTTTTGAAGTAGGTGATAAGGTAATACTGTTAATCCCCGATTCAACTAATAAACTATATTCTAGGTGGAAAGGGCCGGCAACCATAGTCGAAAAACGAAACCAGCATTCTTTTATAGTTGCGTTAGCTGACGGGAGTGGGAAGCATGTGCACCAAAATAAAATACGAGAATTTATTGCTAAATGTAATATAGTCAATATTGTTTTCGAGGGTGATGAGGAGTTTGGAGAAGTTGGGGAAATTCCTATTTTGAACCGGGATCAGGAAGTAGAACGAGATATAGAGAGGTTCGAAATAAAAGGGTTATCTAACAATCAAGTTAAAGATATAAAGTCTATTTTGAGGGAGAATAAAGAGGTATTTATGGGTCCTGTACGACCAGCTGATGTAGGGGAACATCGTATTGATCTTGAACCGGGGGTGGAAAGGAAAAAGCCAAAGATATATAGTGTACCGGTAGCTTATAAAGAGGAAGTAGATAGGTAGATTCAGGAGTTATTAGAATTAAATCTAATCGAAGTGTCAAATGCTGAAATTAGTCATCCAATTGTTTGTGTGTCGAAAAAAAACGCAACTGTTAGGCTTTGTATAGACTATAGAGCATTAAATTCGGTAACTCAGGTGCCAACCTTTCCGATGAAAGATTCTCAAGAAATCATGTATACCGCAGGGGCGGCTAAGTATTTATCGTCGATTGATTTATTGATAGGTTATTGGCAGATTAAAATGGCGGAGGAATGTAAACATTTGACAGCTTTTACAACGCATAATGGAACTTATCAGTGGCGTACAATGCTTTTGGATTATCAGGGGCGGCTGCCACGTTTCAGAAAGATATGAATGAGGTTCTTCAAGGTCATCGGGTATGCGGAAGCATATATTGATGATGTCATCATTTTCTCCGACACCTGAGAAGAGCATTGTGAGCATGTTAGGGCCGTCATTGAAGAACTTAAAAGCAGAAATTTTACGATTAGGCTAGATAAATGTAAATTTGGAGAGAAATTGACTAAGTTTTTAGGTCATGTAATTGGAGGTGGAACGCATGCACCTGATGAGGAAAAAATAGGAGCAGTAAGGGATCTAAAGAGACCAAAAACTAAAAAGGAAGTTAGATCTGTTTTGGGATTAATGGGATTTTACCGATCTTATATTCCAAATTATGCCGAAATTGCTATACCTTTAACCGAATTGACTAAAGGGAAGGTGAAAAATACTGTACCATGGGATGAAAGAGCAGAAAAAGCATTTAATACTCTTAAAGATGAGTTATGTAAAGTGACGAGTTTGGCTACACCTATCGTAGGCCGGGAATATCAGCTCCACGCAGATGCTTCCGACCTGGCAGTAGGATGTTGTCTTACTCAAAAAGATGAAAAGGGTCAGTTTAAACCAATAGCTTTTGCCAGTCAGAAATTGTCAGGGGCTCAGCGTGCTTGGCCGAATATAGAGAAAGAGGCTTGGAGTGTTCTCTTTGGGTTGCGAAAGTTTGAAAAATGGACCTATGGATCTCAAATTGAGATCATCACGGATCATAATCCATTAAAATTTCTCACTGAAACAACCCCAAGGTCCCCCAAACTCACTAGATGGGCTCTTGCCTTGCAACGCTGGAACCTGAGTATTTCTCATCGTCCAGGAGCTCAACATTTAAATGCTGACGCAATTTCCAGACTACATAGAAAGAGCTGGGAAGAACAACCAGTTGTTAGCCCATCGGCGTCAACGACCCAATAGTGGACAACCTTAAAGGGATGTCGTCACACATTTAATTTTTTTTTCTGTGTGTGTGTAAATATTTTTTGATTTTTTTTGTTTATAATATTGTATTAACATGTGTATTGTTTATGTAATAATAATATTAGTAAAGGTTCAGTAGAGATGTCAGTAGATAGTGTTCAGACACCTGGAAATACCTATGTAATAAGCATAATGAAGAAATCTGTAAAGAGACTATTGAACTCTTCTGCGATATTACTATATGTTTGGGGAAAATTAGCCCCTAAAAGGCATATTTTCCGCTAAGGTGGGGGGTGTCAGGATCTGATAGCACCTGTGCTAAAGAATGTAATGTCTACTCTTTCTCTATTTGAATATCTCATATTGTATGGTTGTGTACAGAATTTCCAAGGTGACATTCCTTCTTCGTGGAAAGGGGAATTGCCAGCTAATCCTTTACAGGTGGGGTGTTAGAGAAAAGAGATAGCTGAGAGGCATGTCCGCCTGTCAGTGAAATATGCGGATGGTGAGCAGATTAGTAGCATGCCACTAAGCAAGAAAAGAATGGAGTGTCCAATGAGGAGGCTCCAAAGGGGTTTATGTGGGGGAAAGCAGTGATTTGGAGAGGGCAAGTTTGCCTCAGATCATTGATTCGGTACCTAGGTGTCGTACCTAGAGGTTGCTCTGGGTGGAAGAGCGTAAAGTGTGCGTTTTCTGGTGCGCAAAGGACACAGACGTCCTGGTGTTTAGTGCTCTGGGCTAAGAAGTGCAGGCCCAGTATACTTGTGTTGGGAGACTCAAGGTTGAGCTCCAAAAAAGTGAATTTAACGTGTATTGAGTGTGAGGTGGAAAGTGTAATTGGAATAGTACACAACCAATCTTTACGGTATCTAATTTAATGTTGAACCGGATCACCTATGTCCGAGTTGTAGTTGTATATATTTGTAAATAGCGTATTTTGTGTGTACATATATTCTTAATAAACTGATAATTCGGTTACTAGCGTAAGTCTTCATTTACACCAATCTCACAGTGGGTGACCGATATCACCTAGTAATATCGGTGGTGGCAGCTATATCTACCACGGACATTCTTCAAAGTTGTGTGGACTGAGGGGAACGTCCGACAAAAATAATCATAAATTTTGACAAATAGTCTAAAAAAAAAAATTAATTTTGCCAATTGTACGAAGAAAAATCACCAATTCCGCCATATATCTTGAGAAAACCATGATATAAACTATAAATTGATATCGTAAATTTTGACATGGTCTTAAAAAAAAAAAAAATCAATTTTGTCAATTGTGCGAAGAAAAATCACCAATTTCGCAATATATCTTGGGATTTTTGTCAAAGGGTAGTGAAAAACACTCAAATTTTGTCAAAGGATCGCAAAAAAGGCACATTTCAACAAAAGATCACAAAAAACAACAATGAATTTCATTAAAAGTTTAACAGAAATTATTTTGATAAAAGGTCACGGGAAGTTTTGACAAAAAAATCCCTAAAAAATGGCAAATTTGTAAACAAATTGTGAAAAAAAATTCAAAATATTGTGAGAAAACAACAAATTTTGACAAATGATTGTGAGTAAACTACAAATTTCGTTAAAGGATTGCAAAAAAAGCAAATTTCATCAAATAATCACAAAAAAGGTAAATTTCGCAAAAAACAACAAATTTTGCAAAACGATCTTCAATAAAACGGCAAATTACATCGAAAGATCCTAACAAAAAGACAATTTCATCGAAAGAACTCGAGAAAAACGATAAACTTCACCGAAAGACCTCAAGATGACAAATTTTGTCCAGGTATCATAAAAGACGCAAATTTCGTCTAAAGATCACAAAAGCACATAAAATTTGTCTAGGTAATTGCAAAAAAAAAAAAAAAAAAAAAAAAAAAAAAAAAAAAAAAAGCGAAAAAAACGTCAAATTTCTCAAAAAGGTGACAAAAAACGACAATTTCTCAAAAGAAAAAGGATAAATTCGATAAAACGGCTAATTACATCCAAAGATCGCGAGAAAAAATGACAAATTTCACAGAAAACAAATAATTTTGTCATTGTATCATAAAAGACGTGAATTTCATCAACAGATCGTGAAAATACATAAAATTTGTCTAGGTACTTCGAAAAACGCAAATATTGGTAAACAGATTGTGAGAAAACAACACATTTTGTCAAAAGATGAAAAAAAAAGAGGCACATTTCATCAAAAAATCACAAAAACGGTAAATTTTTCAAAAAAAAAAAAAAATCGACAAATTTCACAAAAAAAAATCACGAAAAAAGGATAAATTCGATAAAACGGCAAATTACATCGAAATATCGTGAGAAAGAACGACAAATTTCACCAAAAATCCCTGAGAAAACAAATAATTTTTTCCTGGTATCATAAAAGACGTGAATTTCGTCAAAAGATTGCGAAAATATATAAAATTTGTCTAGGTACTTCAAAAAACGCAAATATTGGTAAACAGATTGTGAGAAAACAACACATTTTGTCAAAAGATGAAAAAAAGAGGCACATTTCATCAAAAGATCGCAAAAAAGTAATTTTTGCAAAAAATAAAAAAATAAAATAAAATAAAAATAAGCGAAAATGACAAATTTCTGAAAATAACGAAAAAAAGACAAATTTCACAAAAAAAAATGATGAAAAAAGGATAAATTCGATAAAACGGCAAATTACATCGAAAGATCGCTCGAAAAACGACAAATTTCACCGAAAACCCCTGAGAAAACAAATAATTTTGTCCTGGTATGATAAAAGATGTGAATTTCGTCAAAAGATTGCGAAAATACATAAAATTTGTCTAGGTACTTCAAAAAACGCAAATATTGGTAAACAGATTGTCAGAAAACAACACATTTTGTCAAAAGATGAAAAAAAAGGCACATTTTAACAAAAAATCGCAAAAAAGGTAATTTTTGAAAAAAAAAGAGAGAGAGAGAGAGAGAGAGAGAGAGAGAGAGAAAATATGACAAATTTCTGAAAATAACGAAAAAACCAAATTTCACAAAAAAAATCACGAAAAAAGGATAAATTCGATATCCAACGACAAATTTCACCGAAAATTCCTGAGAAAACAAATAATTTTGTCCTGGTGTCATAAAAGACGTGAATTTTGTCAAAAGATCGCGAAAATACATAAATTTGTTTAGGTACTTCAAAAAACGCAAATATTGGCAAATAGATTGTGAGAAAGCAACAAATTTTGTCAAAAGATAGAAAAAAAAGGCACATTTCATCAAAAGATCGCAAAAAATAGCAAAAGAAACGACAAATTTTTCAAAAAGATAATGAAAAAACGACAAATTTCACAAAAAAAAAATAATAAATTCGATAAAACGGCAAATTAAATTGAAAGATCGTGAGAAAAAACGACAAATTTCATCAAAAGACCTCGAGAAAAAGACTGATTTTGTCCAGGTATCATAAAAAAAAGTGATCTTCGTCAAAAGATCCTGAAAACACACAAAATTTGTCTAGGTACTACAAAAAACACAAATTTTGCCAAATAATCATAAAAAAAAAAGAGAGCGGTAAATATGGTATATAAGGTCTGCATTATCACGATTGAATGCTACGCAAAAAGTGAAAATTTCTTGTGATAATTTTATTTTTCTTCGTTGATTATAATGATCTTCATATTTTTGGAAAAACATTGTTGAGAGATCAAGAGATTGAAAAAAAAAAAAAGCAAATTTCATCAAAATATTCTCCCCTTCCCCCCCCCCCCCCCCCAAAAAAAAAAAAAAAACCCTCAGAAAATTTCGTCACGTGACACTTTTTAAAAAAAGTATACTTTTTTTTTGAAAAGGGAACTTCGAGTCAACTCAAGGAAGTGAAACATTAAATAAATATTATGATTTACAAAGCTGTTTATAACTTGGCATATTTTCATTTCATATGCAATTCACCATTCTTCGGCGAAAACAATGTAATGTAAATACTTCCTAACATTATGAGTTTGCTCAAAAATGAAATTTTAAGGGGGAAAAAATCAGAGTTTTCTTGACATGAGTATTATAAGACAATGAAGCAAAAAATAAATAGTGATTTGCGAATCTGTTTATCTCCATAAAGTCAATAACATCGGTCAAAAATTCCTGCTTTTTTCTCCCTCCAAAAAACAAACAACAAGAACAAAAAAAAAAAAAAAAAAAAAAAAAAAAAAAAAACCAATGTGATATCTAGCCAGGTTTTTTACATATACTTGATTTAAATTTGAAAATTACAATTCGGAAAATGCTTAATCGGCCAAGAAAATAAATAAAAACTTTAATCCTTAACTATTAAATGTTTCAATTTTATAGGAAACAGTCAAAAAAAAAACTTCGCTTCTCTACATTAAGTCTAAGTTTTGCTTGCTGGCTAAAAAAAGAATACAAATGGAAATAAAATAACTTACGTAAAGTGAGCAACGAAATACACAATGTTTTTCCAAAAAATGAAGATCATTATATTAACCAAGAAAAATAAATAAAATTATCAAAAGAAAAAGAAATCCCTCTTTTAGCATTCATTCAACAGTGATAATACATTCCCATAATTATTTACCGCTTGCTGGAAATATGCGTTTACAGAGAGTAAGTACAGTCTTCTCCGATTGGTTCTCAGATATCTGCGCAATCGCGTATGCGTAGAGACCAGTTTTAGTGTGCTGAAAAGAGGTCGCTATCGTTTTAATATATAAGATTATGTGCCTCGGGCGGCAGGTTTAAAATAGCTGCACTACTGCATTATTGTCTTGTTTTTAATTTTCACCTTTTTTTTTAAACTATTCGGAAAAATATTTTTTCTGGGTAGAGAATTGTGAAATCTGAAGCATATCTGAATCTTTTTATTGGTTGAATTCCGCAACTTATTTTATTTTATTCGTTTTCTGATTGATCCATGTTTAATGTCCAAAAATGGAATATTTCTGTTTTTTATTTCATTCGTTTTCTGATTAATGCATCTTTAATGGCCAAAAATGGAATATTTCTGTTGCCACAATGACAAAAAAAGTAATAAAAACTTTTAAAAAATTTAATAATTTCAAAACAAATTGTGATAAAGATTTCAAACAAATTTCATTAAAAAGTACACTTTTTTCCTGCGTAATGGCGTAAAAATTTTAAATGTGCGATGTTTAGACTTTTTTAAAATTTGCATTTCCAAAAATTGTAAAACTGAATTTCATTTAAAATTTGTTTTAGGATGGATCGAGGAATATTAATGTTTAATACATGTCGTACGTAATAGGAGACATTCAGAAGTCAGTCTGATTAACTCATCAAATAAAAATGCACATTTTAAACAGTTAAAGTTGTCTATCTATAAAATACTGTTTTTTATCATTGGTCTAGGAATATTAAAGTTTAATACAAGGCGTACGTAATATATGACTCGTTATAATCATCCTAAAAATGGTGTTTATTATTATTATTAATTTAAATATCGAATTTATTTATAAGTTTTTAAAATTTTAGTCATTGAAAATATCATTTTCCAAATAGTCGTTGTAATTTGTCATATTACAATTTTTTTTTTCCATTTCTGATCAGTATGATATTGTGAACAAATTTAAGGATTGGATTTTTTAAAAAATAAGAGTAGTCAAGAGAGAGAAAAAAAATTAAATACAAGCAGGAAGAAGCAAAGAAAATAGCTCATTTTTGTACATAAGAATTTTTTTTATTTAAATAGAAAAAGTTTTAAAAATATAAAAATCCTATTCTTAAATCTAGGATATGACGTATGACATTCAACTGAAAAACCTTTCAAACCTTTTTATTCATATCTATCTTTAGCGTTTCCCACTTTCCTGTGTGTGTAACATTCGAACTGAGAGTCTGCTATTGAGATCGATGTATAAATTAAATTCAACGAATTGCTGAAAATGAAATTATTTACAATGGCTCATATTTATTTTTGGACTTTTGTGTTTTTGATATTTGCTTATAAATTATCGGATGTGGCAATCCCAAAACTTTTTTCTATCTCATACACATTAATACTTCCAGAAAAATGAAACATTGCAGCGTCACCAGTTAGGAAATTTGTAACAAAATCTAATCTGCAACGACTTGCTTTAAGTAATAGCTGAATCTGAAATTTGATGAAAATCTGTGTATTAGTATTTGAGATAGAATCATTGCAGGAATCGTATAAAAGCTGGATAGAAGTGCCACTTGTAAAGCGATTTACTATAAAATCAAAGAATACTAACTTATATCAGGGACTAATTAAATCTAAAATTCGATGAAAATTCGTGCATTAGTTCCTGAGATGTAACTATAGCAATAATCATGAATAATGCCGCATAGTAGCGCCACCTGTTGAGGAATTTATATCAAAACATAATCAGAACCATATTACATCAAGTACTAACGGAATTTGAAGTTTTATGATAATCCGACTTGTAGTATTTGAGATATAGCTATTGCAAAAATCCTGAAAAGGACAGCATAGAAGCGCCATCTGTTGGGTGATATACTCCAAAAGTTAATAAAATTCAGTTTTTTTCAAGGTATAACTGAATCTAAAGTTTTGTGAAATTCCGTGCATTAGTTCTTCAGATAGAGCGCCCACAAAATTTATGTCACATTGTGGTGGTTACTTGATAACCCCCCATATGTTTAATTTAATTCATTTTTATTAGCCATTTTATTTCCTATTACCTCTTTTTTATTAATGTTCTCAATTTAAATTTTATTTCGATTTCGCTTATTTTCATATCGTCGCCTGTAATGTTTTCTTTCTTACTTAGCTTTCGAATGTTCCAAGCCGGTAAAATCCTGGTTGAAAATCATTCCTTCCGGTTTACAAAACTTTCGAGAACTTTCTCGCTACTTCTGTGGGTGGAACTTCCGTTTATTCGGACACACCCCTAGCCTATCAAATTCGTTTCCGCAGGTGACATATTTTAACTCATTCAGCACAGGGCCACCTGCTTTGGCCTCCCCTCTTTACGTAATTATCAATTCTGTTTTTATTAAATTCATATTTCTCCATACTTTACATCGTAAATTGGCTTATTTTTTCCTCACCCCCTCTTTTGCTCACTGCCAAATTGGCGTATTTTGGGATTCCAGTAACCTTTCGTCTGTTTCCCCTTGGCTCTCGGCCACCTGTCGGAGTTGCACTGCTAGACACCTGCCGTAATGGTTGCGGTCGGATGATTGTAGTTTTTTTTTTTTGGTGGAAATGCCGGGGCATGTGTGCTCCCTTCGAGACCGTTACGTACGGTCAACATCTCATTCTGTTTTGATCACGCCATGGTTTAAGAATAGGCTGATTTTTTAGTGCGGTGAGGAGCATCTCCCCTTCAAAAGCATTCAAAATGTTATTGTGTTCTGTGCCTTCGCTTTTCGGATTTTACAATGTAAATAAGGGCACACCATAGACCTTCTGTTGGTTGTTCTCGTGGTGCCTTCATATCTAAAATTGGAATGTCGTCATATGTCTTCTAAGTATTAATTTTGTTTTCATCATCTCATCGTTAACCATTTTCTTCAACTGCCCAAATTTCTTCATTAATCTTTTCATATAATCGCCGTCCTCTGAAAAAAAAACAAGCAGAGGTGAAGCTGAGAAGATTTTCGTTTGTGATGTGAAGAAGTTTTATTTTCATAAAGTTTATTTTATTTCATTATTTGGCCCATCTTTACACTAATATATTTGCAAAATTTACGGGGCGCTTCAAAGAAGATATTGGTGTACATCTATGCACAATTGAGAATACAGGTATATCTCTATATTATTCTTCTTCTGATATAAATGTTTTGAAAATACATGTTTAAATGATGTCTTGAAGGAAATGATGATATTTTCCCTTTTGAATCACAAAAAATTTGTAGTTCGTGCTCTCAAGAGATATATATATATAAAAAAAATGTGTTATACTGAAGAATGTTGGTTTTGTTTGAAACATGTTAATTTTGGAAAAATATCTTCATTTGTAAAGTTTTTGCTAAAATGCAAATGTTTAACTACTATGAGAAACAAAAAATGTTTCTATAAAGAAGAATGTCGATTTTCATGATAAAAATAATACAAGTCTTGCACAAATAAATAAATATTAATTTTCAACCAAATAATGTGTATTAATTTCCTGTGCATGTTTGGATTCACTACTCATCATCTGCCAAGGACTATACAGGTAACTTTACCTTTTTCTTCAAATTTATATTTTATTATTTTGTATTTAATTTATCTTTTTCAAGATTAAAAGAATATTTTTACTATTTTAAGTGAAGTAAGGATGGTCACTTGGGTCGTTTGCAGGCCCCCATTCTCCGCGATGTGCTGTCATTATCACGATCATTTATTTGGCCTAATTGTGGGTAGAAGCAAATAAAAAGTGTTTTTCTACTATCAAGTAAACATAACATCATAATATTTTCTTTGATGCCATGACCAAAGCGTCAGCTCAAACATAACACTTATTTCCTGTGGTGCCGTCACCAAAGCGTAGCCAACATTCCATGACCATCCATTTTTCCTTTGCTACCATCGTATTTTCGTTATATTTATACATATTATCGTCATTATCTTCAGTTAATTTCTTCATTATTTTTCAAGTTATTTTCTTCATACATTGATTAATATTTTTAATTATATTGTATTGAGAGTGGTGCAGTAATTAATTGCAACATATATTCATTCTATACTGAAATAATGTTTTTCTGGAGCAGTGCATGATATAAATATAACATAATTTATCCATATTTTTTCTTGTCTTGCTATATTTTGCAACTAATATATATATGCATTATTTAACGGAGGTACTGGTAAAAATTATTGTTCATGCTAAGATAAATTATTTTTCTTGTCATACATATAATAATTTATGTTTTGAGTCATATCATATATATTTTTACATAAAATATTTGGGTCTTCTATTCTTCATATGATACTAATATGTCAGTATATATATATTTTTCTTCTCTTTTTTTTTTAATGTATAAAAATGGTTTATGACGTATATGAAAGTCATCAATATTTTAAATAACGGGTCAATTTATATATATATTATTCATCACAAGATCAGTCAATAACCAAATTTATCATGTCATATATTGAGCTCTCAGATTAAAATTTTTCATCATGCCACCAAAAGCCAAACTAAATATTGCAATCCAACCCTTCGACGGTAATCCTCAGACTGTAGAATTTTTCTTCGATCAATTATCTGACTTACAGGAATTAAATAACTTTTCAGACAAGGAACTTTTTGTTCTCTTTAAATCAAAACTTGAAGGCACCGCCTTACTCTTCTTTCTTGAAACTCAGTCACAGCTCAAGAACTCTAATTTTAATGAAATTCGAAAAGCATTTATAGATTATTTCTTACCCACAAAAAAATCTGTTTCTCTCAAATCTTTACAGAACTTGACTTTAGATTCAAATGAATCAGTTAAAAATTTTGCGTTTCGCCTAGATAAACAGCTTCGACTTGCTTACCCAAAATTGGATCTTTCTGCTCTTAATTCATTAAAGTTTACTCATTTTCTTGAGGCTTTGCCTAAGCAAATCAAACGTAAACTCTTAGAAGAAAATATTACAACTTTTGATTTAGCTCTTGAACGAGCAACCTTTCTTCAAAATATTTATGACTCCCCCCCTAAAAAATCTTATGAGAATTATAATCAAGCCTATTGCATTGATTCTGAAAATGTCCACGATAATTCTAGTAGTACTCTTCATAAAACTCCTGTAAAGCATACGAAGGATAAGGTTTATCACAATTCTCAAACCAACTACTCTCCTTTACAAACTCAAAAGAACAATTCTCATTCTTCTCGTAATTTTCAAAGAAGACCTAGAACATTTTCGCCTTCTCCACCGAGACAAGAGGCTACAAGTAAAAGTAACAATAATTTTCATCATCATAACTTTCACAGGAAACGCCCTTATCAACCAGCCTTTGACAAATATTCTCACAAAAAAATTCTACATCCTTTTATCACAGACGAGATGTTCTACAGTGTGCGTTCTGTGGGAAATTTAATCATCGTATGGATACCTGTTACAAATTTAAAAACATTATTAATTCGTCTAACAAAAACTCTTCAGCTCAAATCTCCTCTCACCCTTACAGAAGGAAAAGCCACACCTCTTCTTCTGAAAACAAAAATAATGTTTATCATTTAAACAAATAAGGGAGATTGGTTCTACTGACCGCCTTCTCTCCCGTAATTCTCATTCAGGGTCAGTACACTTTGACAACAACAACAAACATCAACAATTGGACAAACGCTCTTCAGTTACCTTAGTCTCATCCACAGCTGTCCAAACTTCTCCTATGACATCTAAATTTAACAAATCTTCCTGTTCACATAATTCTTTGTCATCTAAACAAAGTTTTGAGATTAATGATGACATACAAGAAAATCATGTCATATGTAGTTCTTTTAACAACTCTTATGTTCTTCCATGCATTCTAATAAACGTTCAACATAATGAAATCTCCACATTAATAGACACTGGCTCAAGTTTGTCTCTCTTGGATGAAGAATGCTTTAATAGCATTAAATCCAGACTTCATTACAAATTTTTATCCAGAAATGTATCTGTGTCGACCATAAATTCTAAGGTCTTCTTCAAAGGATGCATAGAGATAGCATTTAAAATTGATAAATTTTTTTTTCATCATGTATTTTACCTTACAAAAATTCAAAATGTTCACTTTCAAGCCATACTTGGTTTTGAATTTATTAACAAGCATTCTATTACTATTTCTCCAAGTTTTAAGTCTATCCTAATTAAGGACAGACACATTCCTTTTCAAAATTATAATGAATCTCCTACTTGCTATTTTATGAATGCTGAATATAATTATATTAATTCAAATGTACCATATTCTCTCGATGCACACAAAATGCCTTATTATGAAGAATTTATGTCAAATAATCTAACGAGTGATACTTACATTGATAATACTTGTGCAAATTATGATAATTCAAGTTTACAGTTGTTCAATAATTATACAACCTATCCTTATAATTATAATGTTCAAAATAATGGTTTGTTTACAAATAATATGGCTCATTCTGCTATGAATTTTCATAATCCTTATATTGATGGTAATTTTACTTATTTTCCTAATTATTTTCCAACTGATTATGGTAATATGGTGAATTATGTGTCTACTAATGATAATAATATTCCTAGTAAGAATTTCTCATCTGAGAATACTAATGATGATAACTATTTTAGTGAAAAGCAAACTCATTTAAATTATGGTAATAAAGTCTTGGTGAATTCCAACATGGTACAATTACTCAATAGAGAAGTAATACCTCCTAATTCGTTTGTTTATTTACATGTTAAGTATCTCAATCCTCCATCTGAATATTTTGTTTTCAAACCAAATTTAAAAAATAAAGGTCTTATATTACATGAATCATTGCACTCAAAATCTTCCATTCAAAATGATTTATTTTTGGTTGTATGTCAGAATATTTCAAAGCTCGATATTCATTTAAATAAAAATTCAATTATTGGTGAATGTATCAATGTAGATGAGAAAGATATTGAAGAATACTCTTTTGATTTAGAATTTGAGGATGAGTATTGTAATTTAATTTTGCCATCTCAAGAGATTAAGAGAAAACGTATTCAAGAATTATCTCCAAATGACTTTGATCTTAAACATTTACCTCCTCATGAAAGGGATGCTTTAACAAAATTATTATGTAGTAAAGCGCTTGCCTTTTCGAAATCTCTTGACACTTTAGGTCATACTGACCTGGTCAATCCTCAGTTTACTATGTTAAATTCTCATCCAGTAAAAACCTTACCTTTTCCTGTGCCTCAAGCACTTGAACAAGAAGCTCTTGACCAAATTAACCAGATGTTAGACGCTGGTATTATTCAGAGATCAAATTCATCTTGGGCCTGTCCCATGCTTCTTGTTAAAAAGAAGAGAACTGACATGTCTAAGCCTCAAAAGTATCGTTTGGCTCTTGATTTAAGATTGTTGAATTCAATTATAATCCCATCATCATATCCTCTTCCTAGAATTCAAAATCTATTGGTGCAGTTGTCGAAATTTAAATATTATACCACTCTTGACTTACCCTCTGCATATTGGCAGATTGCTGTACCCAAAGATATGCAAGATAAACTTAGTTTTACTACTCCATGGGGAATTTTTACCTATTTACGTCTAGTATTTGGCCTGAAGACGGCCGCCAGCACTTTCCAACAATTAATCGACTCTGTGATTCAATTATCTCAGATTGACTCCTGTTATGCATATCAAGATGATATTGTAGTGGGTGCTAATTCATTTGAAGAAATGTCCATGAAACTCACAAAGCTGTTAGACACTCTCATTGCTAATAACATTACTCTGTCTCCTGAAAAATGTGCATTCATGCAAACAAGCATTAACTTTTTGGGTTTCCAACTCACAGATCATAAAATTCTTCCTATTACAAGTAACATTTTAAAAATTACCTCCTTTCCAAAGCCTAAAACCAAGAGGCAAACAAAGAGTTTTATCGGTTTGTGTTCATTTTATAGGTCAATTATACCTAATTTTTCTAAATTGATTGCTCCTCTCATCGAAGTCACCAAACCTAAAAATAAATTTTCTTGGAAAGCTGAGCAGGAAAATGCATTTAAAAAATTACAAAACATATTTTTTCAAAAACCTATGCTCAATCTCCCTAACTGGAATGAAACGTTTTATGTTAATACAGATGCCTCAAAAACAGCAATATCAGCTGTTCTTATGCAGAAATTTGATGGTGAACTAAAACCTATCTCCTATTACTCCAAAACTCTATCTGAATCAGAAAGGCACTACCCTGCCATCAAATTGGAACTTTATGCCATTTACAAAGGCATAACAGCTTTCAAATACTATATCTTTGGTCGACCCTTTATTCTATTGTCTGATGCAAAACCACTTAATAATTATAAAAAAGCTACATCACCTGCTGATATTTCTACTCGTTGGATGTTAGAACTATCAGAATACTCGTACACATTCCAACATGTTCCAGGCAAAGAAAATGTCTTGGCAGATTTTCTAAGTAGAACTCCTCACATTCCTACTGAAGATCTCAATAATAATCCAGATCTTATTTCTTCACAAGAACCTCTACCTATTGTTGATAATCAAAACGATTTACATAATGACATTCCTCACTTTCCATGTGGTTTAGTTGACAAAATCCACCATACATGTCATCTTCAGAGTGATTCTTCACCTCCAAATAATGATAATAATCAAGATCCATTATTAGAAATTCTTGATCACACCATCTTCTCTGAACAACAAAAGGACCCAAAAATTAAACAAATTTATGAAGATCTTAAAAATAATAAAAAATCTAAAAGTTTAAATGGCTACTATATTAATCCAAGTAATGAATTACTTTGCTATAATGGGCATTTCTCTTCAGAAGATATCGAGCTACACAAAGCTGTTTTACCTCTATCACTTCGAGCAAAGGCCTTAAGAATTGCTCATATTACTCATACTGGAATTCATAAAACCATTGTTAATTTAAAGAAAAGATTTACCTGGAAAACCCTTGTTTCAGATACCATTAATTATGTCAACTCTTGTGAAATTTGTTTAGTAAATAAGAATCATAAAAAAAACACTGCTCCATACCTACCTGCACCACTCCCAACAGCTCCCAATCAAAAGGTCTCTATGGATTTACTCGGCCCATTGAGAAATCGTCAATATGTGTTGACCATGATAGACCATTTCTCTCGTCATTTAGAATTATATGCCTTGAACAATATCAGTGCTGAGTCAGTTACAAAAGCCTTATTGCATTATATTTCCACTCATGGAAAACCCGAATTAACTCTCACTGATCATGGCTCTCAATTTACGAGTGATATGTTTTCATATTTTAACAAAAAGCTTGGCATTAAATTGGAGCATAGTTCTGTAGCCCATCCCCAAGCTAACGGTTTAAGCGAACGAGTCAATTCTCAAATAAAATCATCTGTGAACACAATGGCTTCACAAGGATGTGATGTACCGACTGCTCTAAAAATTCACCAATCCATATATAATGCTACACCTCATCCAGCTACAAAATTCACTCCAAATCTTCTTCATTTTGGAAGAGAAATAAACGACATTTATTCCAATTATAAAACTCAAGTTTCATGGAAAATTCTCAATACTGCATATGAAATTCATAAATTGATGGATGTTATTGAAAAAATATACTATCAAGCTTACAAGAATAACGAATCATCTAGACAAAAGGTGTACCAAAAATCCAGAGAAAAATTAAAGTTTTCCAACATCAATGTTAATGACATTGTTTACGTAAAATTTCCCAATGTATTTAACAAGAAAATACAAGGCCCATATGTGGTCAAGAAAATAATTTCTCCTGTGCTCATTCAAATTCAAGATTCCAATAATAGTCATGCTTCCCCTATGTTGATTCACACTAATCGAATCTTGAAGCTTCAAAAGAGAAATGAAGCACTGCAACATCCTTCAGTTTCTTCTGAAAATGCATCACATGTTCAATCAGCTGTTGATAATGCATCCTCCACTCCTGTCAGACAACACTCTTCTATTCAAGTTTCAAATCATGATGCTGCATGTAGCACATCTCCTACAATTCTTTCTTCTTCTAAGTGTCAACAAACATCTTCTTGTTCAAGTAAATCAGTACTGTCACAAGCTCCTCCTGATAGCACTCATACTGGTGTTAAAAACAAGTCCACTCAATATAGAAGTTATGACCTTCGCCCTCGCAATCATAAACTGTATAAGAAATAGACTAACTCTCCTTTTACTTTTACAGGATGACCATCGCTTTGTAGTATAGTCAGTCGAAGCTAGCCGCACTGATTTTCCAGTAAGAAGAACTACTATGTAATATTTTTTTTTCTTTTCTTCAAGCTGCAGGCAGCTGTTATTATTTTTTTTTTCATTTTTTTAAGTCTTCTTCTCCCTGGTACAACTCAACGGTCATCCTCGGGATGTATGTATGATTTTCAATAGTTTTATTATTTACTGTATTTATCTATAAGTCATAATTATTACAATATATACATATAATCTCATGGATGCCATACTCTACTACTGTTAAATCTTATAAAGTCTTTAATTACAATAGTTGATGCAAAAAATTGAGAAAGAATTTGTCTTTGTATATTCTTGTTATAATACTATATCATTATTTAAAGTTATTTTTGACAAATGTGCATTCTAATAAGAAAGGTGAAATTGTAATTGATATAAGGTAAACATAAAAATGAGTACTCATCAAATTATTTTCTCTATTGTGTCTGCTCTTTACAATGCATGCATGTTTTAACATTTAACCTCTTTTAAAAAAAAAAAGAAAAGAAAGTGCATGATAAACTTATATATACTAATATTTCTTCTCTTCTTGGTGAAATATAGAAGGTGAATGACTCACAATAAGTAAATTTTTTGTATACCTTTGTGTATTTATACTTTGGATCCAAAGATATTGATTGAGTCATTATATATATTTATATAAAGCAAATTCTTGATTTATGACAAATGCAAAAGTGATCACTTACTTAATTTTTTTTTTTTAAAATGTTTGAAGATTACAAGTAAATATGTTCTAGATATCTTCTATATAGAAATTTTGACATAATTGATTTTTGTTTGTAAGTTGACATATTCATATAAATTTCTTCCTTTTTTTTCAAAATATTAAACATCTTATGTTTTATGTTTATTTTGAACGAAGTATAGTATTAAAGGTATTTATGCAATTATTGTCAATTTATATTGAAAATGTTTAAGAATATTCCTTTATGAGAGTGTAAAAATTCTCTCTTTGAAAATTATTATATTCACTTTGAAGATATTTTTATTGGAAAATAATATCATGCTTTTGTTACCATTCTTTTTGCAACTTATTATTTTATTTTCTGCGAAAATGTGTTATTGAATAATACTAAGGTTATTCATTTAAGATTTATTGAAAGCTTAAAAGGCTATGTGGTGATATAAGTAAATATTTTTTTATGAGAGCCTAACTAATCTCTCTGCACCATTTATATATATTTTTTTTATTGTTCAATTTTCAACTTACAAATTCATTCAAGTTATCATGTGTTATTTGAAACCATATATTTTATATATAGTTATAGTATGATTCATATACAGTTATAGTATGTTTCATTTTGTTGACAACTAAGAAAATAGATATACATATTATTGTATAATCAAATATTTTGACATATGCTAAAGCATTCTACTGTTATAGTGCATTTTGCACAGCCTAACAAGAGACTCGTTAAAGTTAAGGACTGTTGCACATAGACATAGACTTTAAATTTTTTTTTGATATATATGATAGATACTTCTGGAAGAAATTTTGTATACCTTCCATGTTAACATATAAGGATTACTATCATAACAATAATTATTTTTTTTTATTATTTGAATATCATGTAAAACAGTTATAACCATTTCTGATACATTTATTTTGGTGTAATTATTTGGTATATTTGTATATGTGTTAGAAAATATTGTCTCGATGAAAAATTGTCATTTTTGTCATCTCACCAATATTTTCTTTTGGGGGACCCTGGGTAATATGTGGTGGTTACTTGATAACCCCCCATATGTTTAATTTAATTCATTTTTATTAGCCATTTTATTTCCTATTACCTCTTTTTTATTAATGTTCTCAATTTAAATTTTATTTCGATTTCGCTTATTTTCATATCGTCGCCTGTAATGTTTTCTTTCTTACTTAGCTTTCGAATGTTCCAAGCCGGTAAAATCCTGGTTGAAAATCATTCCTTCCGGTTTACAAAACTTTCGAGAACTTTCTCGCTACTTCTGTGGGTGGAACTTCCGTTTATTCGGACACACCCCTAGCCTATCAAATTCGTTTCCGCAGGTGACATATTTTAACTCATTCAGCACAGGGCCACCTGCTTTGGCCTCCCCTCTTTACGTAATTATCAATTCTGTTTTTATTAAATTCATATTTCTCCATACTTTACATCGTAAATTGGCTTATTTTTTCCTCACCCCCTCTTTTGCTCACTGCCAAATTGGCGTATTTTGGGATTCCAGTAACCTTTCGTCTGTTTCCCCTTGGCTCTCGGCCACCTGTCGGAGTTGCACTGCTAGACACCTGCCGTAATGGTTGCGGTCGGATGATTGTAGTTTTTTTTTTTTGGTGGAAATGCCGGGGCATGTGTGCTCCCTTCGAGACCGTTACGTACGGTCAACATCTCATTCTGTTTTGATCACGCCATGGTTTAAGAATAGGCTGATTTTTTAGTGCGGTGAGGAGCATCTCCCCTTCAAAAGCATTCAAAATGTTATTGTGTTCTGTGCCTTCGCTTTTCGGATTTTACAATGTAAATAAGGGCACACCATAGACCTTCTGTTGGTTGTTCTCGTGGTGCCTTCATATCTAAAATTGGAATGTCGTCATATGTCTTCTAAGTATTAATTTTGTTTTCATCATCTCATCGTTAACCATTTTCTTCAACTGCCCAAATTTCTTCATTAATCTTTTCATATAATCGCCGTCCTCTGAAAAAAAAACAAGCAGAGGTGAAGCTGAGAAGATTTTCGTTTGTGATGTGAAGAAGTTTTATTTTCATAAAGTTTATTTTATTTCATTATTTGGCCCATCTTTACACTAATATATTTGCAAAATTTACGGGGCGCTTCAAAGAAGATATTGGTGTACATCTATGCACAATTGAGAATACAGGTATATCTCTATATTATTCTTCTTCTGATATAAATGTTTTGAAAATACATGTTTAAATGATGTCTTGAAGGAAATGATGATATTTTCCCTTTTGAATCACAAAAAATTTGTAGTTCGTGCTCTCAAGAGATATATATATATAAAAAAAATGTGTTATACTGAAGAATGTTGGTTTTGTTTGAAACATGTTAATTTTGGAAAAATATCTTCATTTGTAAAGTTTTTGCTAAAATGCAAATGTTTAACTACTATGAGAAACAAAAAATGTTTCTATAAAGAAGAATGTCGATTTTCATGATAAAAATAATACAAGTCTTGCACAAATAAATAAATATTAATTTTCAACCAAATAATGTGTATTAATTTCCTGTGCATGTTTGGATTCACTACTCATCATCTGCCAAGGACTATACAGGTAACTTTACCTTTTTCTTCAAATTTATATTTTATTATTTTGTATTTAATTTATCTTTTTCAAGATTAAAAGAATATTTTTACTATTTTAAGTGAAGTAAGGATGGTCACTTGGGTCGTTTGCAGGCCCCCATTCTCCGCGATGTGCTGTCATTATCACGATCATTTATTTGGCCTAATTGTGGGTAGAAGCAAATAAAAAGTGTTTTTCTACTATCAAGTAAACATAACATCATAATATTTTCTTTGATGCCATGACCAAAGCGTCAGCTCAAACATAACACACATACAGACAGAAAGTCTCACACTCAGACATTTTGTAAAAACATGTTTTTTGGAATCAACCCCTAAAGAGTGTAAATACGTCGAAAACTGGAATTCAAAAAATCTCCAAATTCAATACTTTCTTCTTGTAAAGATAGAAGAAAGTCAAAATAACATCTAAAAATTAAAGGATATATTTAAAAAAAAAAATCAAGTTAACTTTATTTTCCTTATAATAAAGCTACATATTGTAATAAAAATAAATTTAAAACTATTTTTTAATTTAAAAAATTAATTTACCGTGAATGTATTAAAAGCAATCTCACATAAGTAACTTGAAAATTTTACTAAATTATGTGACAGTCGATATTTTTTAATATATATTTTTATTATAAATGGAAATATGTAGGCATAAAATAAGTTGCCCATTTCAGAGCAAGGCTGTATCGGTTTTAACCATGGGGATTTAAATCACTGGTTTAATCCGTCCTAGTCAAAATTTATTTTGACCATTTTGACCACTGAAATTCATTATATAATTTATTTGGTTCTAATCAAATATTTTTTACTAACATATGTTAAAATTAAATTAACATTTGTTAAAAATGTCACGACAATTATGGATATTACTCCACTGATCTTGCAGTAAGGTTAAGTTTTCCATGAAGCTCATTTTGCATTGCGTCTAAAACTTCAAAATGAAAATATCTACAGTTGGCAAAAAAAGTATTTGTACACTTCATTTTTTTTAAATTATATTGAAATTAAACAAAAGATTTAAGCAAAAAATACTGTAATACATTAATTTAATGCATTATAATATTATAGAAGCAGAAACAAAATTAAACGAATCGATTTTTTACATTATAATAAACAAATATACAAAATTATAATGCAAAAAAAGTATTTGTACACTATCTTAATGTAATATAATTAAGGAAAATTTAGTAAAATGATACAAATTAATATTTTGTGCGAATTCATTTAGCGTTTATGACTACTTCTAGATGGTATGACATAGATTCCACCAACTTTTTGTAGTGGTCTGGTTAATGTTATTCCATGACACAATAAGAGCTTCTTTAAAACTGTTTTTTACTAATACATATTTTTTTTTTCGGATTTTTGCATCCAATAGCATCTGCAAATTTTCTACTGGATTCAAGTCTAGAGATTTTAGAGGAATTACCAGTCGTCTTCGAGTATTGTCGTAAGCATGTGCTGGTGATCACAGCAGTATGCTTTGGTCATTATCCTGCAGAAAGTGAAAAGCTTCCTCTATGCATAATTTCTTGGCACAGTTTAATAAATTATGGCGCGACACATCACTGTATGTTAAACCTGTCCTTCCATTGTCAAAAAATTTTAAATGTCCTGCTCCATTAGAAGCTATACACCCCAAAAGTATAATATTCCCCCCAACATGCTTGATAGTTTGAGGTATACGTTTTGGATCTAGAACAGTTTTATTTTTACGCCAATTTTTTCGAATGCTTGATGGTAAGAAAATTCCGAATTTTTCCTCATCAGAAAAAATTACTGTTTTCCAAAAATCCAATGATTTACTTCTGCATGCGAAAGCGAATACTATGCGTTTTCGCCTATTTGTTTCGTTGATGAATGGATTTTCCCTTGAGGTTCTTCCTTTTAAATCTGCATTGAGAAGAATATTTTTTATTGTTTGAGGTATTACTCTGATGCGAGAAGATGTCGCAAGGTCTCCAGCAAATTTTTGAACCGAACGCACAGGAATTTTTAAAGCTTTTTTAACAACACTCTCTTTTTCCCTCATTGTTAGTTTGCTAAGAAGTCCTGGTTTTCATTGAATTTCGATTCTTTTAATTTATTCATAGTTTCTCACTATACATCCAATAGTTGTAAATGGTAATTTAATAGCTTTTACAAATTCTTGTTGCGTATTTAAATTTTTATTATGCTCAATCATAGGATTTCATATATCTAGAGGTGCCTCTCTAGTATTAGGTTCTATATTCAATTACTTCAAGAGCAAATTAAATTAAATGTCAGACAAATATAATATGAACTTAAAAATTATTAACAGCTTCTGTAAAAGTAGTCCTTTGAACCATAAACACTATAAAACACAGTACATATATCAAGATGGAGAAATGTACAAATACTTTTTTTGCAAGAAATTTTTAAACTTTTCCCACTAGAAAATTATTTTACATCTTTATCGAAATTTTCTGTTGTGTAATTTAAAACGCACGGTAAACAGACTGTATTAAAACTATTTTTGACAAAATATCTGTTTTTATTTAGTAAAAAATTAAAAATTTTAGAGTGTACAAATACTTTTTTTGCCAACTGTACAAGGTAGCTAGCAAATTTAACACGATTAGGTGGTGCATAACCAGATCGTAATTTAGAAATTATAATACCATTAATTTCCAACTGTGCAAAAAGGTATGTTGCATGCGTAAACTGGCTGCTATTTGAAACCAGTCTTTTGTGTTGCTGTCACAAATCATCCTATACTAAATTGTTTTTTTTTTACTTGGAACAATTGGAATCTAAAGATAATCATTAGTACTCACACTCACGCCAATTTGTTTATAATTATCTAAACAGACATATTTTAATTGTGAGAGGTGTCTATCAGCCTCAACTAGCAACTGCCCTTCAGCAGTTAACATGTTATTTTTACATTTTTCTAGATATCTTTTCAACCTTAATACTTTCATTTGCACTTGCAAGTTAAGTTGATCACATACTTTACATTTCTGACTTGAAATTTTTATGCTTGTAGAATTTTCATTTACCTTTTCATAAAAGTTCCGGATAATTTTTTTGTGCGTTTTCCAACATTCACTGTTATTTAAGTTATTCATATGTTAATTCTGTATTCCCACAACTTGTATTTTTAACTGCAACTCATGTTTTATGCTTTTATATAATTGGTTTGTATTTTTACAATTGTGACGTTCATTTTTAAATTTCTATCTTTCCTATTGTATTCCATAAGCATATTTTATTAATAAACCTCGTTATCTTGACAGTGTATTATTTTTTTAATTGCAGTGTTACTTTTATTGCTTATTAAGTTACTTTAAATTCAAAAAATATATAAATAAATAAATAAATAAAAATAGATAAATCACTAAAATTAAGATGTTTTTTAAGTTTTGACTATTTTTGAACACTATTGACCAATTTTGGTCGGTTTAAACCATTTTTAACCAGTGTTCTGGTCAAAATTGATTTTGGCCGATTAAAATTACAATCCTGTTTCAGAGGGCTTTAAAATGCGTTTTATTCGTCCAAATGAGATCAAATTTGAACTATAGATAATTCAAGAAATACACGTGACATTGAAAAAAAAATAAATAAATACAAAAAATTAGAACACAAATTTCGCTGCTATGGAGCTCTGTAATACACCTAAAACATTTAATTCCCTTTCTAAATAATAAATAATATTTAAAAAGGTAAACCGGTGAATAAGAATGCAAAATCCACCGCAAGATTTTCCGTACAGTGGAATACGACATATGTAGTACTCGGGAAACAACTGGCACACTCATACAACCAGTCGGAGACTACAAGAAATAAGTTGCCTGTTTCAGAGGGCTCAACAATGCGTTCTACTGATAAAAATGATATCAAATTTGAACTAAAGATACTTCAAATGATGTGCTTGATAGTTACTAAAAAAATTACAAAAATTAAAAATGCACAATTTTGCCGTTTGAGGGCGTTGTGATACATTTAAACACATTAAACACTAACTACATTTTGTATTTGAGGCTACTTCAGTACATGAAAAGACCCATTCGCAAGTGCTAATCCTGCGGAAGAATTTTTTTAAAACTATCTCGTTTGCATTTTAATATTTTTAAATGAATTTTTTTTATCTTGGATAACTGAAATTGGTCTCTACCTCAAGCTTTTTTTTTTTTTTTTTTTTTTTTTTCGATTTGGTTAGCAGATTTTTTTTTTTTTTTTTTTTTCAAGAAAATGTTTTTACTTTCGAAATCAATTCGGAAAATGAAATTGTAGTATTAAAAGTATCTGTAAACAAACCGAAAAAGCAAAAAACACTCTTTGTAATATTCATCTTAGCAGACAATGCAAAAATAATAACTTAAATATACTGAAATAGAAAAGAGATATCTTTAAAAATTTCTTCTTTAGGATTAGTATAAGCATATCTTTTCAGGAAGATGTCAGGTTTCTTAACCACTCAGCCATAGGTGAGTGGTTATGAGACCATGGGCCTTCCGTTTGAACAAGTTATTTACTAGACCTTTTTCCCACCTTTCTACGTGTTGCCATAAATTTTCTTCAAAGCAGATAATTGTATATTTTAAAAAAAAATCAGCTTCTAATCAAAAAACTCTAAATTCCAATTCAGTGGTTTTAAAGAAATTAACCGATTTTACCGACACTTGTAGCTCAATTCTGAAAAGTTGCAAAACGAAAAGCTAACAAATTGCGACACCAATGAAACTAGACTGTTAAAAATCTATAGCTTTTGCTGCATAGTCACTCCACCGCTTTTCTAGAAAACTATTAGTTGCCTAAATTATGGAACATTCTCATCAGTGTTGAATTCAGGGTGTGGTCCGGTAGGAGGACATTTTCCCCGGTGCAGTAAGATGTCCCCCCCCCCTGAAAATTTGAGATTTTGTGTTTTCAATTTTCAAAAAGTGCAATTCCCCCCCCGGAACTTTATAATGCCCCCCGGAGCCACAAAAATCCCTCCCGGAGAAAAGTGTCTGAATTCAACACTGATTCCCATTGGTCAAAATAGAGATATTCTATAAAGCAGTGGAGAGACTTTTTCAGCAAAAGCTTCAGACTCCTTACAGAATACCCTTTCATATCACGACTATCGCAGAGATATTCTGTTTAGAATACATAGAATGTTTATTAAAACAACAGGTACTTTTAACAGCGTAGCTTTCATATTTTCAAGAACCCCCATTAACCTTGTTTGTCACAGCTGAATCAGTGAAAAAGGAAATATAATTAAATAAAAATCCCAATTCCCATTTTCAGCCATGTCTTACATAACTATTTTTTTCCCCTGTTCTTTTATATAATTATGCATCATACGCACTTTGCAGCCCTTCTTAAAAATACATTTATGATGTTATTCTTATGCAATTTTTATTAAAATATTCACAGGTTCTCACATCTGTAGAATCTCAAATTACACATTAAAACGTATTCGTCGCTGTATTTTGTTTACGTAATGTGAGAAAGTTTATTTTATTCGACGTACAACGCACGATTTTTACTATCAAATCTTCTAACTTCATTTTTATTTTCCCTTGCGTGAGTTAAGCAGATTTTCTTTCAAATCGTGGGATAAATAACTTGTAAATCGTGATGTAATCAATTAATATTACACGATTTTTCTTTAATTCAAATCACTTCATTTATTTTATGTTATGTTATGTTATTTATTTATTACGTATATAGGTGCATATGTACAAATCAGATGTTTATTTTTTTTCTAAATTGACTTTGTCTGTTTGTATATCAGCACTAAACTCCAAGTTCTTTATTTATTCACCAGCCATTTATGAATAATGTACAATGCACCCTCTCCCTCCTTTTCAAGAAAAAAAAAGAAAGAAAGAAAGAAAAGAAAAAGAAAGAGAGAGGGAGAGGGAGAGAGAGAACGATGCTATAACTTTAGTTATGACTAACTAGCTGAGCCGCTCGGCGCTGCCCGGGCCCGTAATTATATTTTAAAACAAACCACAAATTTGTATTGCACAATGTCATAAAAGACCCACTGAATCCCCGCTGCCTACGGTATACCGCTTAGCAGTAGTGCTGTGCACGCACGGCAAGAAAAAAAAGGGTGGGGGGGGGGGGGGTTCTGGAATTTTTCAGTTTCACATTTCACCACCAGGGGGCGAACTCAACAAAACTGTTTCTGGACTTAAGAAAGATATTTAATGAAATTATTATTCGAAAATAGGGGTAAGTACTTTTAAATTTTTATATTAAATAAATATTTGTCTCTGGGATTTGAAAAATCCGCACGGTTTTAAATATTTGGTCACGTTCTTTCAAAAATAATTATTGTTTCCTTTACCCATAATTGGACGTCCCCTACTCTTTAAAATCTATATTAGTGTTACAGTAAAACCCCGATAATTCGGATTAATTGGGGACCAGACCCAATCCGGATTATCCGGAAAATTAGAAAAAAGTGAAATAAAATAAGACATACTTACAGAAAATCACCTTTATGTTAAACTTATTAAATATTTGCAGGCAGTAAACATGTTTACTTTGTAATAAAAAAGTTTGTAATTTTCTGCTGTGCCAGTTTTCTATACCTTCACTGAGAAAAAAGATATACAGTAGACTCCCTCAAATCCGCACAGCTTGGGACCAGAACTTTCGCGGATTTTAGAATCTTGCGGATTTCTGGTCATTGCTTTGTTTACGTTTTTTTTTTTTTTTTAAGTAATTTGAATGCAATTAATAATGAAATCAAAAGTATAATGAACGTTTACAATATGCCAAAATATTAAAATAAGTAATAAACTAAAATAAAAAAATTTAGATAGTTTTTAAAATGATAGAAATATTAAAAGCAAAGGTCAAATTAATAATCAATAATGTACAATTAAATATTCATTATCATGGTGAAATGTGTTTTTCCTAAATTATTCAATGAAACTTTCCTCATAAAGGTACATTACTAATTCACATTAAGATCATAAAATAATGAAGCTTTATTTCAGGTTTAGCCAGACTTAATAATTAAAAAAGCTTGATTAATACATAAATGTATTTGATAAGATTGTGATTACCAATGATATCAGCAATATCTTTAATTTTTTTTTCAGAAATAAATCATTCTTTCTTTATGAAAAATCATGAATTCAATAGTCTTAACAAAAATTACAAATTAAAAAATATATGGAATTGATATAAAACTATAAAAGTCAAATTTTGCACCTACATCTAAACTGAATGTTTTATTGTTTACATTTGTAAAATATGTGCGGATTTTAGAGAGTTGTAGATTTTAGGAGTGCGGATTTGAGGGAGTCTACTGTACCTCCTTCACCTAGAATGAATAGTTAGTCACTTTCTGAATACCTAAATTAGAACTATAGATGCCCGAACTATGCGAGTAGGTTAAACAACAAAGCTGAATAGTCGAAATGACCTGCCATTTCTAGTTTCTTGTTTTCTAAGTGATGAAATGATATTGATTTGCTTCAGTAACCAGAAATTATCGTTTGATTTCGGGAATGGTTTCATAAACTGGAATTATAGTAACTAAATCAAACCTCCTGTGTTTGCATCTATTTGCAGAGATTGTTAAATAAATTTGACAGTTAGAATATAGGAAAACGCTCTTGAATTCTCGTAAGAGATTCTAGAACTCTCAAGCAAAAGGAGCTAGAATTTATGAGGATGACATGGAACTATTTTTTCTAGTGCCACAATTTAGATTCTATATGCCAGAACCATATTTTTTTCTCAGTGTTGTGCGAGGAATACGGTCACGCATCTACTTGAGCATAAGTAACTCATTGGGTGTAGCTTAAATAAGATTTTAAATAAGAAAGCTTAAAGTATTCTTCCGAAAAGATTTCAGAAAAAGTTTCTTTTTTATTCAGAATACGACGATGAAACAAGTTAATGTTATAGAAATTAGTTAATCGCTCCTCAAATGTGAAAAAAAAAGTTATCAAATCGATCCGGATTAAC
The DNA here is from genome assembly GCA_964019185.1 of Maratus speculifer. Lineage (NCBI taxonomy): Eukaryota > Metazoa > Arthropoda > Arachnida > Araneae > Salticidae > Maratus > Maratus speculifer. Next base: position 133,448,154 of record OZ025291.1, on the reverse strand, counting down.
GGGATCCGAATTAACGGGGTTCTACTGTATAATCTATCTGAAAGTTTTATATTAAATAATACTTAGTGAACCTGGACTTAGTGAAATGTCCACATTTGAAATGGCAGAAAACGTTACAATTTTAAATATTTCAGCACCCCCCCTAAAAAAATCCCCCCGCCCCATATTTGATGCTCACAATTCTTTAAAATATTTACTATTTCTTATAACTTTTTTAAAAACTCGAAAACAATCGTTTTGAGATTTTTTTTAATTTTAATTCATTCGCGTTTCAACATTTCTTTTCCTTTTATAATAATTGTTAAATAGTTTTTTAATTTAAAACACGCACTTTTATATCAGGTCTAACTAAAAAGTTTAAAATTATTTCATTTATTTATTTATTACTATATTTTTTTTTTTTTTTTTCGTTGCATAGTTACGATTTTCATATGTGTTTAAGTGATTGTCATGTGTCTAGGGTGTCAGGTAACTTTTAATTGCTCAAATTGCTTTTGATCCGTTTACCCGGCGTTTTATTTTGATCCTTTTAAGAGGCGACTATAGTCTATGTTCACGGGAAATAGTGTAGCTTTCCAAAGGTGAAAGATTTTTTCAAATCCGTCATGTAGTTTCGGTGCCTATTCAATTCAAACAAACAATCAAATTTTTCCTCTTTATAATATTAGTATGGATTACAGAAAAAGAAATCTGCCATTCTAATACAGTTCTTTATAACTGCTATTTGCTTCACTTTGTCATTATTATACACTATATTGCCATTGATTATGGGACACTTGCGATTTTAGACATTTTACTAAATATCTAGAAAAATACATGAGGAATCATCTCGAAACTCTTAGTGTATAAATATAATAGTATACGTCATACATCTCCGTGAAGATTCTTTACCGAAACGCCATAGGGGACCGTCAACAAATTAAAAAAGAATGAATATCTTTTGAATAACCCTGTCAAAACTAATGTAGCAAAAGCGCTCAAACTCTAGATTATGATTGAATGCCTTATTGTAATACACTGTGTTCATTTTTATGCAAATAGCATGCATACTCGCAGAGTAATTAAGGTTTTTATAAAAATGGTCCCAAATTTTTCCAAGTTTTTTCATTATAATTTTCAGAGTTCTTAATATAAAATAATATTTTTTTTTTCGGAAAATATGACAAACAACATTGCACACAGTACCCTGTAATCAGAATTAAAAAATAATAAAAATTGTATGAAAAATGAGTAGGTTTACTATATAATTTTTTACTGCGCATGCGTCAAAGATATCAAAATTTCATTTGCATATTATGTTAGCTAAATGTATAGAGCAACTTTTGTAAAAATCTCAAAATCATAGCTTGAAAATTCTGAAAGTAATCGTCTATAGAAAAAGGACAAAATCCGTTGTTTCCAAAATGAAGCAAAAAAATGAGGGATTTTATCAAAATTCAGTAGTACATCCCATATTGTGTATTCTATATTGACACTAATCAATGAATATATGGATACAACCCCTCTTGTTTTTGCTTCATTTTGAGAATAAAGGGTTTTCGACTTATTCAATTGATGATTATTGTCAGAATTTTCAAGTTATGATTTTGTGACTTTCACAAAAGTTGCTCTATACATTTAGCTAACATAATATGCAAATGAAATTTTGATATCGTTGACGCATGCGCAGTAAAAAATTATTTAGTGAACCAACTCATTTTTTATACAATTTTCATTATTTTTTAATTCTGATTACAGGATACTGTGTGCAATGTTGTTTGTCATATTTTCTGAAAAAAATAATATTTTATATTAAGAACTCTGAAAATTATAAGAAAAAAACTTGGAAAAATTTGGGATAATTTTTATAAAAACCTTAATTACTCTACGAGTATGCATGCTATTTGCATAAAAATGAACAAGGCTTATTACAATAAGGCATTCAATCACAATCTAGAGTTTGAGCGCTTTTGCTACATTAGTTTTGACAGGGTTATTCAAAAGATATTCATTCTTTTTTAATTTGTTGACGGTCTCCTTTAGAGTTTCGGGAAAAAATCTTCACGGAGATGTATGACTTATACTATTATATTTATACACTAAGAGTTTCGAGATGATTCCTCATGTATTTTTCTAGATATTTAGTAAAATGTCTAAAATCGCAAGTGTCCCATAATCAATGGCAATATAGTGTATACATATTAAAATTATACCAATTTTCATTTCTCAAACGGTAATACCTACATTTGACACCATACATGAGTTTATTGTATCAAAGCATAACGGAACAGTACATCGACTTTTTCTAAAACTATAAAAAAAAGTTACAAGAGCTCAAAATTTGAGAATAAAAATGTTAAAACTTCGTGACAAATTTAAGATAGACGGAAGTTATAAATTAATCTTTAAGTAAAATCATACAATTGAAATGTCTTTTTGGTACATTTCGATCCGCCGGGTATCAGTGTTATAAGTACATATATTTGTACACACATATATATTTGTATCACACACATACATTTGTATGTATATGTGTGTGAGTGTATATCTACAATATATACATATACACTACAGTAAAATCTCCATAACGGACACCTCTATTTAGCGGACAGTTTTCTAATCCCCGCTCCCAAAATCTAACTTTTTGTATGTTTAACCTCTGAATAATGGACATTCCGAATAGCGGACAGTATTTTTGACGATAAAAGATGAAAAATTATTTTTAACGAGAAAAGAATTAAAAAAACGCCTCTAAATTTATGAGGGTAATGTGTCACAAATTTTGTGATCACAGATAAATGGAAGAGAGTGGACTGGAAATGCAAGTTCTCATCCAAAGCATTTGAAATTCAATAATGTTAAAATTATGTACTTCCCCCCAAACATAACCCCAAGCATAACGTAAAACGCATAAACGCAAGCCACTTGGACTTGATCAATATACAATTTTAAATCCTGGTGTAAAAAGCTTTTGTTGCGTTACATTCTTTTAAAGTTAGATTGTATGAATACAATTGAGAACTGTCTAAAATTAGTTAATACTGTCGATGCTATAATTTGCATTTACTCAGCTGTAAAAAACATAAAACCGGAAAGCATAATGTAAAGCCTGCTTCTATGGAACATGGCAATGTTCCATAAAAGCAGGCTTTACATTAAAAGAAAATGAAACATACATTTCCGATACAAATGAAGAACTGAGCAAAATAAGTGAATTGATAAAACATTCAGGAATGAAGAAACTGCCAAAATTTTTATTAATATTGATGATGAGTTACCGAAGAAGAATCAATTGCTATATACGATTGCACTGCTTCAGAATTTCCGAACATTTTTTTTTTTTTTTTTCATATAAACAGAGGATAAAAGTATGCACCGTTTTATTTCAGTTTTATTGTTTGAAAAAATAATTTTAAATTCTGATTAATGTAAAACAGAGAGGTTTTAGGACATATAAAAATCCTTTAATAAAACATTCAGAATTTCTTAGCCATTGTTTAATATCTCATGTTTTCCCAATAGTGGACACCTCCGAATAGCGGACAATTTCCGTGCTCCCGAGATGTCCGTTATTTAGAGGTTTTACTGTATATGACCAAAGGTGACCATCCACTTCCTATTTCATACGTTTTGTTAAATATTTAAAAAAATACACGAGGAATTATTCTGAAAAGCCAGGTGTGTAAACAGAATAATACAGGTCATATATTTCCGTGAAGATTTTTTCTCAAAATTCCATAGAGTACCGTCTGTAAAAAAATATATATCATGTCTTCAAATCAAGGTTTCTCATTCCAAAAACAAGGTCGAGTAAATCATACGTAAATATGTAATCATAAAATCTAAAAAAGCATTCTGAATTCAAAGGAATAATCTATCGTAAAAATCCACAATGCGTATCATAGGTGAAAATCGAAATTGAAAATATCTTCTTCGAACGTTTCTTTAACTAATTATTTAATGAGATAAAAATAAGTATTTACAGTTCTTTGTACATATTTACACAAGTTTAAATCATCTGGAGACACAATGCTCCATTACATATCAATTCTCAAATTAATTGTCACATCTTTTCTCGAAATCAAAACATTCGAATCAAAACGGAAATCGGCTACACTCTGTTTACAAACTTCAGAGTGTTCTAAAAGTGGAAGTGGAAGTTAAAGAAATTGCATAGCGCGTAGCGCCATCTAACTGCAATTCTTTTTCTTCACACTCCCCACCTGAACTCTTACAGAGTTCATCAATAAATTCTATTATGAAAATAAAAAAATTTCATATCAGTATTTTCAATAGTCTAATAAAATTTTCATATCAGTATTTTCAATAATCTAATAAAATTTTCATATCAGTGGTTCAGTAATCTGATACAATTTCAAAATTCAAATGCAAATACAAATATCAATTTCAAATACAAAATATCAATTCCATCTAAAGAAAGTAATCTAACAAAATCAATTAATTATAAACAAAAAAGTATAAAATTCGAACAATATAAATGAAAAATATTACCTGCAATTAACACAATAAAAATGACAATTTTTTTCAAACAGTTAATATACTTACTTATGCTAAGCTTCAAATAATACTGCATTTAAAGTAAACAGAATAACTAAAAAGAAAGAAAACTTTTAGAGTTCTAAAAGAGATAAAAAAGAAAGAAAGTCTATTAATGTTCATCAGTCCATAATTTCTAAGGGATATAAATGTTGGACAGATCTTTTCAGCACTCCATTGGCTGTCTTTATTTCATATGAGCGAATGTTGTTGTCTCTACCTGGAATCGCTCTCTGAATTCTGCCAAGTTTCCAGAGAAGTTTATTTTTTATATCGCCTTCGATTAAGACAACATCACCCACTTTTAGTGGTGTATGTGAATTGGGATTTTTCGATGAATGGAATGATCTTAAATTTAGAAGATATTGTTTTTTCCACTTCGACCAAAGTTGATTTAGTAGTAATGATTGATATCTTTTTCGTTTGAGAAGTGCGGATCTTTTTGAACCATTTTCAATTACATCGAAAAAGTTAATAGGAAGTGAAAGTTCTTTACCAAAATTCAAAAAATCCATTGGAGTGAGAGGATGAGGTTCATCATATTCGTTATACACATATGTCAAAGGACGCAAGTTGAGGATAGCTTCTACTTCAACCAGTAGTGTCGACATTTCTTCATAGCTCAATAGAGCTTTTCCAGTAATCTTTCGTAGACACTCCTTGACTGATTTCACAAGTCTTTCGTAGAAGCCTCCCCACCATGCAGCTCTTTCAATGATATTTTTCCAAACGATTCTTTCTCTTGCAAGAAATTTCAAAAAGAGATTGTTGGAAATGACGTCGTATAAATTATCGACTTCTTGTTTAGCTTTTTTAAATGTCTTCGCGTTATCTGAATAAATGACTTTACAATTTTCTCTTCGAGCTAAAAATCGTCTAAAGGCAAGGAGGAAAGAATCTGTAGTCATGTCGATAACAAGTTCTAGATGCAAAGCTCTGGTAACTCCGCAAGTGAATAAGACAATGTAAGATTTCTTAATTTCACCGAAGTTTTTCACGTAAATAGGTCCCGCAAAATCTAAACCACAAATTGAAAATGGGGGAGCCTCATTCACTCTATCTTTAGGTAGAGGGGCTGTGATTTGGTCTGCAGGTTTACAAAGATATTTTTGACAAACGAGGCACTTTTTAATGAGACTTTTCACTAACTGTCTTCCTTTCGGAATCCAATATCGAGATCTAATTTTTGTGAAAGTGTGGGCAATTCCTGCATGCATCATCTTTTCATGGTCTTGACGTACAATCAGCGTCGTTAACCAGGAATGTCTAGGTAAAATGATTGGATGTTTTTCTTCTGTTGGAAGATCACCAAATTCTAGTCTTCCTCCTAAACGTATGATTTCTGATTCATCTATAAATGGAACAAAGTTGAATAGGGATGAATTCTTTTCTACTGAATTATTATTTCTAAGAGACTCAAATTCTTCTTTAAAAAATTGCTTCTGTTCACTTCGTATTAAGTATTTTTCAGCTTCTAGTAATTCTTCAGTTGTTAGTGGACCGCTAACTGCAGTAGATTTTTTCAGCTTTATTACAAATCTTTTTACCCAAGCAGTTGTTCTTATTACTTTTTCCAAATTGCTAAATTTTTCTATACAGATAGGATTTTTTAATTTCTTCAGTTATACACTCGCACTGCAATATGTCATTGTGTTTTTTCCTGTGTTCTAATTCATCTTCATCAATTATTTCTTTATCTTCAGATTTTGGCCAAAATTCAGAGGGTAAACTAAGCCATTTTGGCCCAAGGAACCAAGTAGGATTATTGATGAATTTGGAGACTTTTGCTCCTCTTGAGACAAGGTCTGCGGGATTGTCTGCCCCTGGGCAATGATGCCAATGAGAAGGGGATGTCAATTTACGAATTTCTTCAACACGATTCCGCACAAATGGTTTGAATTTTTCAGGTAATCCTTTAATCCAAAAGTATGTAATTTTAGAGTCTGTCCAATAAATGCATGGAATTTTTAGATGTAGCGCCTTCAAAATGCTGCAGCTTAATTTTGCTGAACATAATGCAGCCATTAATTCCAGTCTTGGTAAAGTGAGAGTTTTTAAAGGAGCCACTCTGTTTTTAGAAGCTACGAAAACTGTTCGAATGTCCTTTTCAGAGGTCGATACACGTAAATAGGCAATTGTGCCAAAGGCTATTGTACTTGCATCGGAAAATAAATGCAACTGCAAATTGGCAATTTTCTCGTTTGGAATTTCGAAAAAATAATGTCGAGGAATAGAAAAGTCAGATATTTGAGGAATTTCACTACACCAGTCTTTCCAAAGAGAGATTAAATCTTTTGGGATGGCCTCATCCCAATCTATGCCTAATAACCAAATTTTTTGCAGCAAACATTTTATTCTTAATGTGAAGGGTCCTAAAAATCCAATAGGATCAAACACTCGACCCAAAACTTGCAAGATATACCTCTTTGTGTCGATTCTTTTAGAAGCAAACGCTGCTAATTCACGAGTGTCAAAATACAAAAAATCGTTTAGACTGTTCCATGCTATTCCTAAAACTTTGTAAGGAACATTTTCTGTTTCAGATGTTTCTAAATTATCACTGGAAATTACATCATTATTTATCCATAATTCTTTTAAGGACTTTGAATTAGTGTGCCACTTATGTAATGTCATACTAGCTTCTTTAAAAATAGCTATAGACTCTAATGTAGTGGATAAAGCTTGCTCGACAGAAGATTGACTTCCAATTACATCATCTACATAAATATTTTCATTTAAAAACTCGACAGTTTCTGGATATTTTTTTAATATATTTCTTTAAGTGGTGTTTTATTGTGGCTGCTAACAAAAATGGACTACAATTTACCCCAAATAAAACTCTAGTAAATCTATATATTTGAGGAAGGTTAGATTCATCAAAAGGGTCTTCTGAAAACAAAAATCGAGATACGTCTCTGTCTTCTTCATCTACTAATATCTGCAAAAACGCTTGTTTTATATCGGTTGTAAAGGCAATTGGATTTAATCGAAATCGTAACAAAATATCAAAGATTTCTGGGTACAAATTAGGACCTGAGTGAAGACAGTTATTGAGAGATTGTGAATTTAAATCATGAGCTGATGCATCAAACACAATCCTTAATTTACTTGTTACGCGGTCTCTTCTAATCACTTCTCTGTGAGGTAAATAAAATTCAACATGCCCCTTATCTTCTGAATTAGGAACTAATTCTACGATTCCCTGTTTTAAATAATCATTTAATACATCTTTATATTCAAAAAACAACTGGGGATTTCTAACAAATCTTCTATTTAATTTAACTAATCGAGATTCTGCAATTTTTCTGTTATCATCCAGACCCCCTTTCTCCAGTTTCCAGGGCAATTTAACTTTATATCTTTTGTTTTCATATTTAATATCGCGTTCAAAATTTTTCATTATTTCATTTTCAAAACGGTCAGAATCTTGTTTAATATTAATAAGTCCTGAAGTTTCAAGATCCCAAAATTTTTTTATTTCATCAGAAATTAAGTGTTCTTCAATAATTACGTTTAAAATCAATGAAGCTTGGTTTTCGCTTTTTCTACCTTGGAGGCACCAGCCAAAGATGGTTTCAACAGCAACAAGATTTTTGTTTAAATGTTTTATGTTTCCTGTTACTATATCATAATAGTAATCAACTCCTATTAGAAGGGAAATAGGGTCTTGACATTGTGGTGAGTCAGCAAGGGTTAAATTCTGTAAAATACTCATTTCACCAAATTCTTTTACTTCAGGGGGAGGGATGTCAGATCCAGATATTTCGTCTGTTACCAATGCTTCTATTTCTAAATTAGACTTCGAAAAATGTTTATTTTCTAATTTAAGTTTAACAACATCATAATTTTTCTCAATAGGAATTTTACTTCCGAATGTGAATACCGATAATTTTTCCTTTCTCAATATTTTGAGTTGTAATTTATCAGCAATTTCTCGAGTTAAAAAGGTTCGCATTGCAGCAGTATCCAATAATAATCGAACAGAAACTTCTTTATTTTTATTTTTTACTTTCGCACAGCAAGTTTGCAAGAAAATTCGGTTTTTTCCAATACACGAAATAGCCGAAATAATTTCATTAGTTGTTTCATTTTGTGCATTCGCTGTTTCCAAATTTTTATCTATACAACTTGTTTTATTTGGTGAATTAGATTGTTTACAAATAGCTCTGTTATGTCTACCCTGACATGTCGTACATCGTATCTTAGAAACACAGTCCTTGATCCGGTGTTTTGGCAAAAGGCAGAGGTAACATCTACCTTGCGATTTCAAAATATTTTTCTTTTTATCAAGATCAAAAACATTGCATATTTCTGACAAATGATTACTTTTACAAAAGATGCAACTTTGTTTCTCTGTGTTCTTTTTGTCTGAAACTGTAGTCATTAATTCATGCGCGGATGAAAAGTTTAATTCTCTTTTAGGAGATTTCGTAAATTTTTGTTTGTTTAATTCTAATCTATTTGATTTTGAAAACGAAAAAGCTAATTCGCGACTTTTAATTTCGGTTTACAAGAAATTTAGTAATTTGTTTATATCAGGGTTGCATGAAGATTTAATGTTTTGCTTGTTAAATTCCAAATTTAAATCTGATGGTAGCAATTTCAAAACTACGGCTAAAAGCATAGAGCTGTAAGCCTGTGGTTCGAGTCCCAAAGTGGTCAATGATCTTACATTAATTTCAATATCATCATGAAGTTTCTGTAATTTTGAAGTATCACTAGAGTTATAAACCGGAGATAATTTTAACAATTTATTTAAATGATGATTGATTATCATCTCTTTATTCCCAAACCTACTTTCAAGAATTTTAAGTGCTACATCATAATTTGATTCCGAAACTTCTAAGCCTTCTATGGCGTTTAAAGCAGATGAACCTAAGTAACTTCGCAAATAATTATATTTTTAAATTTTTGTCAGTGAATTATTATTATTTATCGATACTTTAAAAGTATTCCAAAAGTTGGTGAATTGTGTGCAATCGCCATAAAATTTCTGTATATTCAATTTCGGAAGTTTCACACATTTATTTTCATTATTGGGGGTAGAATCGTTAACCGAACTATTGTTCAAAGGAATAATATTTTCATTTTCTTTAAGTTTCTTTTCGGCGCGAAAATTCGTTAAGGATATTTTGTCTGCATAGTCATATACTGTATTCATTTCATTCTCATATTCGTCTAAATTCAAAAGTGGTTCTATTTTTTTATTTATATCATCTAAATTACTTGATTTAATCTTTAATTGGTTAAAAGATTCTTCAAGAGAATCAATATTAACGGTATCATTTTTTAATATAGTCTCTATATTATTTATCAATTTCGTGACAGAACTTCTTAAAATTGTTCTGTTTTTCTTTAACTTTTCAAGGTCAGCCATACACTCTAAAAAAAAAATGTGTAAATTTACACATAAAAACAGGTATATCGATGATACAAAAACGACATGTCTGTGTGTGTAAATTGGTGTGTAAATTGCCAAAATACACGCCTAATGTGTAAATTTGAAAATACACATTTTAAAGTGTAATTTGATGATAAGTCCAAATGTGTAAATGTTATCTGATAAGTCTTGAAATACACACTTTAATGTGTAAATTGCAGATGAATACACAGATTTATGTGTAATATTCTCACACACTCATATGTGTAATGTTCTGTGATTAAATGTATTTTTGTGTATAATACAAGAAACACATACTTTTGTGTTTTATGTGAAATACTCAATTTTTTGTGTAGTATGTAAATTACACAGGTTTTTCTATAATATTCAAAATACACAGATTTTTGTGTAGCATTCTCTTCATATAAATATTTCTGCTGAACATACAAAACACAGATTTGTGTGTAATAATCAAAATACTTAGATATTTGTGTAATATTCCAGCAGACATATTTTTATGTATTTAGCGTTAACATTATATGTTTTAGTATGTTTAAATTGGGAATTAATTCCCAATGATTAATAATGATAATTTTAATGATTAAAAAAATTGTACAAAGAACAATATCATTTACTGATTGAGATATTTTCTGGTAGCTCTGTTTGATGCTCAGAAAATAGTGTACCAGCAATGTATTTTGGCAATTTTCACACCACACTAAATAAAAGACAAATCATTTTCGTATCACCGATATACCCGTTTTTATATAAAGCATGATAAACTGAAATTTTAACTACCAGTTTGTAATTTCTTTTAGAGTTGGTTTATAGTTCTACAATCGTGAGATCACAATTTATGCGCAGACTGTGCATAATTTCAATTCCTTACAATTTCTGTCTTTTAAATTAAAGTTAAAAAGAAATTCTTTCGCTCATATTTACTGCTATAACAACTCATATTGTTTTTAATATTTTAAAGAGCAATTTTTTCAGAAATATTTATTATTAACAATATTAATAATACATTTTAATATTAGTAACATTAATAGTATTAATAATACATACTTATACATTAATAATATTAATACTAGCTATCCAAGTACATTAATTAGTGTTTCACCAATATTTCATAATCTGAAAGATAACGAATGTTGTTATTTTGCGTATTATTCAATATACATATGGCCATAGGCTAAAAAAGAATTTTCGGAAATGTTTAGAAAATATTGCATTGCAATAAGATTTAATTGATATCAGAACTTTCTCCTACTTTCTGTGCATTATTAGACATGATTCTTTCAAGAAAGTAACTTTTATTTTAAATTTAAAGAGTGAAATATGATGTTTGAAATAAAAGAATCGCAAACAGCGCAGAGAGAATTAACCAAATAATAATAATAATAATAATAATTATTATTATTATTATTATTATTAAATGTTTAAGCATAAAATGAAGTCATATAGTAAATGCATAGACATATACTAACATTAATGCATGTAAATATCAGCAAAAATATTTCTTAAAACAAAATAATACCCCATTAAAAGACGCGTACTATGAGTAGTACATCATACCTGAAAGAACTGAATCAGATTATTTTGATATAAATTGGAATTTTATGATTTTTGTCCCCAATTTTCAAAAACTGAATGACTACCAAGGATTTTAGTCTACCAAGAGAAAAAAAAAAAACGCTAATTGCTAACATAATCTGTGTCTTTATCCTTTAACTAACATAACTAATAGTTCATAGTTACAGACATTATAAAAACTACAAAGTAGTTTTATAATGTCTGTAACTATGAACTATTTTTAGTAGTAGTTTCCTTTGTACCATATAATAACATTATATACATTAATATTTTGCGATAATATTATGCAATATTATGCAAAACTATATTAAATACTAGTGATATTTACATTTATTCCAATTATTAATAACTGCATTTAACATAAACTATTAACACTATTTAAAATTAATAATTATTAAACAGCAATCTCTGTATTTAGGAACATAATATACATTTTTAATTAGCATAAAATTAGTAATAATATAATTTTTAATTAGTATATAACATATTTTAATTACTAAAATGATTATTAACAATTTAGTGCTCATTCTAGAAAGAAAAAAAGGGAAGATGCTAGTTTCAAAAAATACATTATTTCATGGGGAAATATACTGAGCAATGTGTTTAGTAATTATAAAAAGCATTCAGTTTCTCATTATGATAAACAAAGTGCCATTAATTTTAATAATTTAATGAATTACAAATTGAAAAATACAATTAAATAATAACATGTTTTAATTTTTTTCTAAAGAAATAATTCTCTATCACTTTTATAAGATCTTGGGAACTTGGATTAAGAAATAATGTGTAATTTGGAACAAGAAAGCTGTGTTTACTGTAAGTGAATTCAATTATATTTTAATAAGGTAGCATTTTGCCAATTTCATAAGAAGAAAGTTTTTCCACCCTAAAAAAGTGCTTAGAGGAAACCGCAAATAGTTACAGAATTAATAACAATTGCAAACAAGTAATTTCATCAATTAGTAACACAAATAACAAATTTAACAAATTTTTTTGCATCTCATTTTGCAATCTGTAAAGCCTGAATCTAAATTTACATCCACGTTTGCATGTATTAATCCCCCAAAATACCGGGTGATCCAAAAGTCAGGACGAACTTTAAAAATGAATAACTCGAAAACGAATCAAGATACAAAGATACGGTTTGCACCAAATGGATGGAAAAGAAACCGGATTTTGTGTGACAACAAAAAAATATTGTTCTATTGGCGACCAACGGCATCACTAGCAGCATTGAAAGATGCCATCCGCCAAAACGTGTCTGCCATAAAGCAAGAAATGCTACTAAATGCTGTGAACGGTGTAGTGCCTAGTCTCACAGCTGCACTTATGAATGAGGGACAGCACATTGAACATTTTCTGTTGTACTAATTAACTGTAACTAAGCTGACTTGGAAATTGTCAACATTTTTCCATTTGCAAATCATCTTTTGGTGCAAAAAACACTACCGTGTCATTTTTTGGATGTCAACGGCAAACTATTTTTTTCGTTGTCACACAAAATCCGGTTTCTTTTTCATCCATTTGGTGCAAACCGTATCTTTGTATCTTGATTCGTTTTCGAGTTATTCATTTTTAAATTTCGTCCTGACTTTTGGATCACCCGGTATATCAGCACATTCATACACACATACAAAGTAAATATAAGGAATAGCCAATTATATATGAAATCCTCAAAACATTAAACAGCGCCATTATTAGCACTTAGTGGAAGTTCTCAGCATTTAGTGTTTCAGACAGTTTTGCTTCCTTAATTAATCATGAAAATTTTTATTTGGGTGTATATGACTTGAAAAAGTAAACACATTCAACTTTTACTGAATAAGCTCTTGCTATGCTTAATATTTTATAATTTTTTTTCTCATGCCTTCTTTTACAATAGCGATTCAGCGGATGTCATTATTTCATTCTATTTTTAGTTCCAATATTTGCTATAAATTTATTATTGCAGAAGCAGAATGAGAAAATAAGATTTGGCTACTTTATTCGTTTATTTGGAGAAAATTATTATACTTGCTAGCCTATATTATATAAAAAAATCAATAATTTTATTATTAAAAGGAAATTATGACTTTTATACCAGATTTATACCAGATTTGAATATCATTTTTAAATTAAATGATTTTTATACTTATAAGATAAAAACTATGCTTTTTACAAAATTATCATGCTTAAGTCTTTGACAATACTCAGAAATTAAGCTTAGAAATAATTATTTAAAGCTTTTTTGTGTATATTCAAAAGTCAGTACCTGTAGAAACTTGCCAAATTATGGTAACCTTAGATTTTAATACTTTTTTCTGTCATATTAAATCTTTATAAAATTTATGATTTTAGTCAATGATTAAAAAAAAGTTGATTTTAATCACGATTTAATTACTGGTTTAAGTCAGCTTATTAAAATCGTTCGCTCCCTAAGAAAAAATAATAAAAGCTTAGTTTGCATTTATTCATTTATTTATTGTGATTACATTATTGTGATTTATTGTTGATACATTACTAGAAGGGTGTCCATTACTGGCACATCTACTTATACTGAAGTATAATATGTAATACTTTAAAATAGCTTGCTTCAAAAAACGTGCCCCCCCCCCCCAAAAAAAAAAAAAAAAAAAATGCGCGCTTGATTTTTTTTTTTTAATTTACTTATTTACATTCCTATATATATATTTATTTATTACAGGTTTACATAATACATCTTAAGTAGTATCAAAATTTGTTTATAAATGCAGAAACATACAAAAGGGCATAAATGAACTAAAAAAATGCAATCTATTTAATTTTATTATTATTTAATTGATGTACACAAATTTATTACCTTTTTATGATAATAAATTCACAAATACTGAAATTAAAAACACTAACTAATTTAACCTCCTGACTGCCGCCGGCTGATTTTTTTCACACACTAAGCTGCAGGTTTAACTGCAACATAAGCAATATTTAAAGTAGTATAATTCCACAAATAAAACCCAGTTCTGAAAAATTAAATTAGGATTGATGCTATCAAAGATTATACACCGATACTAATAACTTATTTTGCATCAGGTTGGAAAAAACATCTTTTTTTTAATATTTTTAATAAATTACAGAGAAAACAACATTACAATATTACCCTTTGGCTGGGCAGTCAGGGGGTTAATAAAAATATTGGGCTCAGTTTTAAGAAAGTTCATTTATACGGTTAATTCAATTTCTAACCAAAAATAATCTCATTCTTGCAAAAATGTATCATTTTACAAATAATCTCATTTTGTTAAAAATGAGACATTTTACAAATGCATATATATATACATATACATATCATGTATATAATTCTTTTTAGAATAAGTGCACAAAGTATTTCACTAAATGTGTTAAATTAGTGTTTAAATTCAAATGTCAATTCAATAACTAATACATATATGTATACTTCTCTTTATTCATAATTATAGCTTTCATAGAATAGTTCATAAGTATGCTTAATATGAAGGAACGCCATCACCTTTGCGACACCTTTGGAACTCGGACAACGATTAAGATTTTCTAATGTAAATTTTACTAATTCAATAAAATAATCATAATTTAGTTGAAATATGATAGCATTTTTTATGATAAAACTTTCATAATACACAGAAATCATAAACATTATTTTACATTTTTACATAATAAAAGGAATCTAAGCTAGAAAAAGATTAGATATATTCAAATAGAAAAGAAGCGAACAATATTAGAAAATAAAGCACCGAAATTTTATCATTTTCTTAAATATAATAATGCTGCTAATACTTTTAATGACATTTAAATTCCTTAATTTTTGGTTGTATGTCAAAAAACTTACAGTTTAAATATGAAAAACTGAACCATGAAAATCTATTAAATTAGTTGTCAATTGAAAAGCTTTATTTTCATTAGAACAAAACATTTACATACCTTTGTTATAGAATATCCCACTTTTTCATGCCGGTAAAATCACAATAGAAAAGAAAACACAGTTCAATTTTTTCTAAATATGAAGACAAACATTCTATGATAATTAACATTCCTCGATTATTTGTGATTGTATTATGATTTATTCTTATTTTTTGAGTTAACAGAGGAGAACAAACTTTCCTCTTTTGACATGTTCCATTCAATCCAAAAATGGCGAAACTACGATACAGCAGATGTTTTCAATTTTAATTTTTCACCTGCGTACTTGCTATTATACAAAATGCAGACGAACATTTAAAATAACACACCAGTGCATGTAAATCCAATTTTACACATTTGTCTGGGTAACCAACCGACAACAACTTGCAGTCTTAATATCACAAAATAAATGCACATAAAAACAAGTAATTCTTTTTACAAAATGTGTAATTTTCATGACAAGTGTGTGATTTTAGAAATTTACACACTTATCAGTGTATATAAGAACTATGCGTAAATTACAATAACACACCAATCTGTGTCAATTTAGGTATTTTTCTACTTTTACACACTTATTTATGTTTTTCAAGTGATAACAAATTACACACTTAGTTTCAAAAGCTAAATACACATAAAAACAGGTAAAATTCTACAAAAAAATGTGTAAAGTACATGGCAAGTGTGTAAATTTACAAATTTACACATAAATGTGTGTAAATTTGACTAATTTACACATTTATTTTTTAGAGTGTAGTTAACACATCAAAATAAAATTTTAAAACTCTTACCTTTAAAAATCTTCGCAATCAATAATAATCTTCTGTATTTATCATTCGAATTCCATTGTCGGCCGCTATATGCACCATTGTAAAAAATATATATATCATGTCTTCAAATCAAGGTTTCTCATTCGAAAATCAAGGTCGAGTAATCATACGTAAATATGTAATCATAAAATCTAAAAAAGCATTCTGAATTCAAAGGAATAATCTATCGTAAAAATCCACAATGCGTATCATAGGTGAAAATCGAAATTGAAAATATCTTCTTCGAACGTTTCTTTAACTAATTATTTAATGAGATAAAAATAAGTATTTACAGTTCTTTGTACATATTTACACAAGTTTAAATCATCTGGAGACACAATGCTCCATTACATATCAATTCTCAAATTAATTGTCACATCTTTTCTCGAAATCAAAACATTCGAATCAAAACGGAAATCGGCTACACTCTGTTTACAAACTTCAGAGTGTTCTAAAAGTGGAAGTGGAAGTTAAAGAAATTGCATAGCGCGTAGCGCCATCTAACTGCAATTCTTTTTCTTCACCGTCAACAAATTGAAAAAGAACGGAGATCTTTCGCATAAGCCTTTCAAAACTAATGCAGCAAAAATGTTCAAACTGCTGATTGTTGATCACGTGGCTTATTATAATAAACTGTGTTCATTTTTATGTGGATAGCATGCATATTCGTAGAAAAATTAAGGTTTTTATAAAAACATCTCCAAATTTTGCCAAGTATTTTTGCTTATAATTTGTAGAATTCTTACTATAAAAAAATGTTCTTTTCAGAAAGCAGGACAAACAATATTGTACGTAATAACATGTAATCAATAAAAATAATAAAAATTGAATAGTGAGCAAGTTTATAATGTTTCACTGTGCATGCGTCATCGCAATCAAGATGAAATTTACATAATGTGTTATCTAAATGTATAGAGCAACTTTTGCAAAAGTCACAAGAACATAGCTTGACATTTCTGAAAATAATCGTCGATAGAATAAGCTCAAAATCCATTAATCCCAGAATTAAGCAAAAAGATGAGAGGCTGTAGATGAGTGCTCCTCCTAAAAATAAACACAATTTATTACAATAAGCCACATAATCATAATCTGCTGTTTGGACGCTTTTGCTACATTAGTTTTTATAGGTTTATGCAAAAGATCTTCGTTATTTTTTAATTTGTTGACAGTCCCCTATGGGATTTCAAGAAAAAATCTTCCCGGATATGTAGGATTTGTACTATTCTGTTTAAACACTTTGAATTTCAGAATATTCTTCATACATATATTTCTAGATATTTAACAAAAGTCTAAAATCCCAAGTGGCCGGCCACCTTTGGCCATATAGTGTATATTGTGTTCATAATACGATTCGTAAATAAAGAACCAATAGGATAAATATTGCCTCTAGAAACATAATTCCAATTGCAAAGTTGTATTAATAATAATAATAATAATAATAATAATAATAATAATAATAATAAAAGGTACAAAATTTGATAAAATTAATTGCAACTCCGTGAGCAATCTATTTGATAAAATACAAAAATTAAATTTACATATTGCGCCCTTAGGGTAAAATTTCTAATTAAGAAATTTTTCCTTATCCATTCGTGAATTAAACAAATCACAAATTCATTTCGATATCTATAAATCTCACAGAAATATTCAAACCCCAAATTCTTCAAAATTCGTGATTTACACCACTTAACCATGCCTCTGAGAGATGAATTTTTGACTCATTTCGAATGCAAGATAGAAATCATGCACAAATTGTACGTTATTAAAAGTCGATTTAAAACAGCGCGTTTCTTTTGGACATAAAAAAGCAGCGTATAGATTTTACGGAAAATCTGCCTTCAAAATTAAAAAATATATCAAGTGCAAGTATTGCAGAGGGTTCTGAACAATAAATATAAGTTGTTATCTAGGTTTTAAAAGTTGATGCGCTTCGCCGTCCATGTCCTTATGTATTTCCAAAGTCAGAATGCTCGCACATATTCAGGATATGTATAGTTTATACTCTGCCACTAATAAATTCAAACAAAAATAGTTATATTAGATTAACTTATAACACGATTATTCAATTGGTAAATGAATTATAACAGATGTAAATGCTCCAAGAGGATGAAAAAAGTCCGGGCCAGGATTCGAACCAGGTATGTATCGGCTGAAGCCGCCAATGTTCGTTCCGATTGAGCAATCCCAGACGAATACTGGAGGACTAATTTACCCAATAATATTCGCCTGGGATAGCTCAGTTGGAAGAGCATTGGCGGCTTCAGCTAATACATCCTTGGTTCGAATCCTGGCCCAGACTTTTTTTGCCTACTTGGAAAATTTGCATCTCTTAAAAAAGTCATGTTATTTAATCGTTTGGGTGGGGTTTGTTGAACTCAAACCAATTGGTAGGCTTCCCCACCTGGATGAATCTGTTATTTAATCGTTGACATAGCTCATAAATTATGTGATAAAGTAGTTTGAAGGTTACTTTTAAAAAATTAGTGGCGGGAAAGATAATAACCGTGCCCACCCTGAGTATGTCATAACCTGCGGATGTAATTCCGGTCAAAGGTTAATATTTTGACTAATTACCAAGAATGTTTTTCTAAACGATTATCGTCAATCTTTTTATACTTCTGTGATGATAGGTGCCTTGAGCGCCCCTCAACACCCTTGCTAAGAATCCGCAAAGTGAAATTTGTGTGTTTTATGGAACAATGCGATTTTCCCAGAAACTGTGTGATCTGGGGTAATCACTGTAATTTTCTTGCAAGATTTAGTTAAAATCCTACTACTTCTAATTCTTTCATAATGATAGTTTCACTGGATTTGGAAACACGGGGGAGGAGGGTATTTTTGCATTACATTTTTGACGACATCTCGGCACTGTTAAAAATAATGGTGACAAACCAGTTGCTTTTGGCGCCCAGGGATGAAAAGGTGTTACCATTTGACACCTGCAGGCTTGAAAATGTGTTTGGGGTGCCGTTTGATCCCTCACTCTATGCCGCGCAATGCATACCGTTGGAAGATTTTCACCCCTTAGTCATTTGCACATGTGACGTGCATTCTTCCCATTCAACTCGCCGTCACTTGTGGATCAAAACAGCATTTTCTCCCTACGAAGACTATTACCTTGCATACGCTACCCCAATTTCGTTTAGAATTTCGGATGGCAAGTTTTGGCGAGCTTTTTATATAAAGCAACCTTTGATTTTCAGGACATTTGAATATTTCAGAGAGACTTTGAAGGCGAGCTCGATGGCCGAGTGGTTAGAACGTTGAACTTGAAACCAGAAGTTGTGGGTTTAAATCCTTCGCGGGCCAAAAGTCCTTATTAATTTCTTTTTAATTATTTGGCACTCTGGATTAGGGGTGCCATTTTTTCACTCTAATTAAGCGTGCCATTTTGGCTCCCCTAGGGATGTCACCAGTGAGACAAGGCTTTCACCCCTAAAAAGTGCAATGTGTCACCTGTAGTTTTAACAGTGTGAATATAATACCTAAATTTAAAACAAATGTATTTTTGAGTTATGCATTACAACACCTTTCACACATTACCCCACACAATTTACAAAAAAAAAAAAAAAAAAAAAAAAAAAAAAGCTTTGAGTAACTTAATTAGCGCCCCAACATTCTTTATAACATATTTATGAATTCTTAATAATCTATAAATATGTGGGTCAATAGCCTTTATTACTTCAATCAATTTGAATTTTCCATGTTCCATAATTTGCCCAGAAAAAAAAAAAAAAAAAAAAAAAAAACGGCTGTGACACACGGACAGTCAGACACACTTTTGAGTGATTTTATTATGGTTCCGTTTTTATTTTTTTAAGTACGGAACCCTAAAAAGGGGTTTTAGACATGTTTAGTTATGAAATCCATTAACGGATTTGTACGAGAATGAATGCAGTTTTTTGCACCGTTAGCTTATATAACAAATCCATCACATGGAATTCAATCAAACACAATTTCTACACATTTACACAATAATTGTGTTTACTAACACATGCAGATTCATAATCGTATGAAACACCAAAAAAGAAGCTCTAAAAACTTAAAAACGATAAATAAATAAATAAACAAATAAATAAATAATGTAAAGAAGCATATTGAGTCAATGTAAAAATAGAAAAAGCGGATTCAAGGAACATCAAAATGTAAAGATATACCAAAATTTTTCCATAATAAGATTTTTATTACAATTACAATAATTTCCTTACAATGAAGGTGTGCGGAAAGTAATTATAAATAAACACTTTGACTTTTATTTCACTAAACGCACTAAAAAGTATTTTTTTTTTCTTTTGATTAAATCAGTGAATAAGATGAGAAATTTTGTCTACGATTAATAACCTTTACACATTTACATCTCATCAGATATCTTCATTAATGAATAAAAGACAGAGAAACAATATCAAAATGCATTTTTGCATGGTTGTGACAAAACAAATAGGATGAGTTTCACCTTTCACAAAAAAGAAATTTCAACACAAAGAAAATAACATGATAACAAAGAAATATCTACAAAAAGAAGTGCTTCAAAACAACTGACTAATAAAAATCGCTGTCCTTCATTAATCTCTATATCTGATAAAATGTAAATATACGGATGTTTTTAATAATACAGAACATTTTTAGCATTTTCCAACAAAGTTGAAAACTGCTTATGCATTCGTTTTGTCTGTCGGTCTGTCCGCGCTTTAATTCCCGTAAATATAGTCGGATTTTCATGCAATTTTTAAAGCTTATTTAGGGTCACTAAAGCATGTTTGAGACTGATCATGACGTATATACGATTAATGGTTAATTTACAGGGATACGCAAAAGATTTCGATTGCATTATAGTGTATGGAGAAAAATCCTTTGGAGTGTATCTTAATGACATTACGCTATTTTAAATTTATTGAAACAGATGTAAATCACTGAATTTCACTACGATCACGTTAAAACAGAGCATTCATAGAATTCTTTATGAATTCACAGGAATACACAGAAGAAATCGGTTTTGCGTAATAATTGCTGTAGCTTACGTTTTAAAATTCGGTATGCTCTTTTAAATACAATTAGTTTTTTGCATATTACTTTTTATATATAAATTCTATACCTCATAAACAGGGTTGCACAAAAGTATTCGCATACCATTTTCCTTATTAGAGGAAATTGCTGAAGAGGAATTTTCAACTGAAATATATGTGTCTCATAAATTAACTGAATTTTGGAATGCATGTTTCTAATTGATACAAATTTCTATATCATATACAGGGCTGCTAAAATATTCATATAATTTTCCGACTGCAGTAGGAAACAGCTGAAATTAGTTTTTGAAATGTGTTGTACATTACCATATGGTGAAATGAGACGTGATATTTTAATTTTTTAAACGATGTAGTTTTGTTACATTATTCTGAATGTGTTGGAAAGTGCTTCATAATCTATTCTTAACGCATTATTTTCTTTCGTATCAATTTTATTCAGTCATTTAAAAAAGAAAAGTTCTTTTCAACTGTAAGCAAGTTTTGATTAGACATAAACAAAAAATCATGCGTCAAGCATGGATGATGAAAGGCCTTCTAATATATTCAGAATACTATAAGAATACTTCACAGTTTACTAAGGTGAAAAGTATTTAAATGAACATACTGGAAAAAAAGTAATTAATTTGAAAATCCAATTTCTTACTTTTTTGATAATTGAGAAAATACATGATTTTTTATGTAGCTCTATATGTAATTTATAGATTTTATGTATACTACATAGTATACTAAAAGTTAGTTCAATTAAATGCATAGCATTGCTGAAAATTTCCATCCAGGAATTTCCGCCAACAAACGGATGTTGTTGAAAAATTTTCTGTAACCCTGTATGTGATCTATAGAATTTATACACACCAAATAATTTCTCTATTCTAAAGAAAAGAATTACTGCTGATACCGCCACTGACAATGCTTTTTTTTTTTTTTTTTTTTTTTTTTTTTTGACAAAGGATTATCTATCACTCAAGCTATCTATATATGTTATCTTCGTTAATATTAAGAAAACTACTACACACGAAAATATGAAAATTGGTGAATAGAGAAATGTTTGATAAACACGTTGATGCAGACAGTTTTTAAATGTAATTATTGTTTTAAGAGATCTATTTAATATTAAAATTGGTCAAAATCTTTCCATTAAAAAAGTTTTATGGGAGCAAAAACTATACACGGGAATTTAAGTATTTTTGGATAATTTTATACAGTAGAAGTTCCCTGTGTACAGACTGCATTTATTTATTTATTTATTTTTAGTTTTAATTTGACTCATTTTTTTCATTTTAAATTTGAATTTTCAGCATTTTGAGAGACATTTTCTCCATATTTTAGAAAAGGTTATTGTTTTAAGTTGTTGCCAAATGATCAAAGAATAATATTACCTACATATTAAAAAAATATTTACACGCAACTGTCACAAAAAAATAAAAAAAAAATTATCTTTCTAGAAATAAAAATATCATCATGCAAATATCAAAACGTGAAAGAAATATTTTAAATAATAAATAAATTTATTAATGTGCGTAAACGCAGCAAGTAAAAAAAAAATTACGTCATATTTTAAAAAAATATTTAGATGAGACCTATATTTTATATTTTGATATGATTCTTTTAACTACTGTTGTGAAATCCAAGACAGCGCAAATAATATTTCATTTCAAGCAACAGAAGTATATTCACGTGAATATTGAAAAGAGAAAGATAAATTTTGTGGAAGTTACATCAGACGTAAACGATATATTTAAAATGCATTATTCAATTTTTTTTTCTTATACTGTGGCTCGCAAAATACCAGGGAGGCAAAGACTCTGTGTATTTCATTGTTTACCGGATATTGTTTAATTAAACATGTAAATAATCATTAGATATTTAACAACTGCTGATTAGACCGTAAAATTCCCCAATGAAAGGGAAATGCATGGAAATCCGTTTACAGAAATTCGCCACTTAAAGAAAAAATTAAAGAAATAAGAGATATGTGAGAGAGTACCCTTTGTGATAAAAGCACGCTAGTATTTTTAGTGAGATCGTGACGTCAATGTTTTAACATGTGTGGCGCAAAAGCGACATCTATCTTTTATTCAACTTTAACTTTCCAGAGTGTATGTGGCGCCCTCGAGTCTACAGTTAGCTGCGGTTAGGAGTATTATGCAAATTTATAGATCCGTCTTTAGTTTACAACGTATAAAAGCTATGAGTTGGAGTGTGTGTGTGGAGTTGTGAAGCGGAAGGAGCCGCAAAGTGAGATAGATTGTGTTGTAATGCGAAGCAAGGTGCTCTAAAGCGAGATAGCTAGTATTGTGAGCCGTGTGATATTGTGTTGTGAGCTGAGTTACCTAAGAGGAGAGCCTGCGGGTAAGAGTTATTTAATACGTTAAGTTTTTTGAGAATAAAGATTATTTGCAGCCACGGGCTGTTTTATTATAAATTTGCGTAGCATTTAGCCGCAATCTGAACGTAGAGCCGGTGTGAGTGCCCCGAACTGAGCTTGAGCCGTGGATGTGAGTATAGTTCCAATTTAATCTCTTAGTATTGTGCTTAGTGACTGGAAATCTTGAATATAGCTTCATTTCTCGTTGCCCAAAGGTTTAAATAAAGTGTTTGATTTTAACTTTTACTTAAGATTATGTCTTCATTTAACCAACAGATCACCGGCGACGTGCCCAGCCACGTCACAAATGAACGATTCGCAATCTTTTAAAAGTTAATCAGATTGGCGTGTTTATAGAGTTTTTGGCATCTCAACGGGGGGTTGACGAGCGTAACTTGTAGGGAGCAGAGTCCTCTAGTGTTTTATAAAAAATGCAAGTAAATTTAAAAAGCGCATACTACATTTGAAAGTGCATTTCCAGAAATTATTGTTCGTAGATTTCAAAACATCAGTTATTGTTCATTTACTTCTATATCCAAATTATTTTGAGTGTCATTGTAAATGAATGATAAATTCTATGATATCTTCTGTAGTAAGAATTTTATAATACATTTAAGTGATATATAACCATATGTTTAAATTAGCGTAACAATATGTTTAAAATAGCGTAATGTCACTAAAATACAGAGCAAATAAAATTTTTCATAGACCGCAATGTAAAGAAATACTTCTGAGTGTCCCTGTAAACAAACCGTAAAATCTACACCCTTCATAGATAACATGCCATAGTAATATCCAATAACATATATTAATTTCATGGCAATCGAACTATAATTATGCAAGTTAGAACACGCACATTCGACAAATGGTCAGAAAGATAGACTAAGCGAATTCATAAATACTTCTCAACTATGTTGAAACTGTCAAGAAAAGAGCTTTTAATTATTCTAATTAATACTATCCCTTCTTACATGACAAATTATTATTATTATTTGGGGGGGGGGGACAAAAAGACCCGATTTATCTTTAAAAGAAAGAAAAATAGAAAAAAAAATTTATTTTAGACAATGCTGTGTTAAAACTTTAAGTGCGGATTTTCTTTCTTTTATTATTACCAAATACCGAACCGTAAACGAAGTAATAATAGTAAATGTAACCGTATACATAGCATTACCATTGCAAATAATAACAATAGCAATTGTAGATACAGAATAAATGTGAGTACTTGGACAACTATTATGACGGCAGACACGAAAGTGTTAACCTTTGTGAGTGCATAATATCCATGGATCCAATAATCAAAAACTAAAAAAAAAAAAAAAAAAAAAAAAAAAAAAAAAAAAAAAAACCGTGATTTATTATTATTATTATTATTAGGGGTTTTGCATATATAATGTTATCATTTTAGGGGAGAGGAAGGTTATGGTACATAATATCGTAAGATATCGCGAGGGGGGGGGGGGTATATTGTCTTTTTGTTATCGATATCATTCTTGATCCAATCAAAATTTTCTCTTTTTATTAGTAACATGGTCTTTGGTTCAAAATGATATGTTATCTTTTTTAGTCTTTTATCTACTTTTATGAAAAAACAAAGCTATTAAAATCACTAAATTATTATAAAATTATTTCATTCTAAAATATAAAATACCCCAACTTTTGACATTCCTATTTTTTTTTATATGTGTATACATATATAATCACGCTCGAGAAACCATATTTGAAGTATATTTGAAATTAAGCTTGTGTTTACTATAACTAAAACCGAAAGAGAAAGAATGTTGTCCACTTGTTTTGTTGATAAGAATTTCTATCTGCCCCTCTCTTCATCTTTCCTCCATTCGGGGTGCAAGTGCAACAAGACTTTGTTACTATTGAATGCATTATGGAACAAAAAGTTAATTATAAAATACTTTAAAATAGTACGTTATTTCATTTAAATGTTATTTGATATAAAATAATATTTTATGGAATTTTCTTCATTTGAATCATTGAATCATGGAAAAGATAAATGTAACCAGTTTTGTATATCACACATCACTCAAAGAAAAAAAAAATCAAAAATTAGCAAAAGAAAAAAAAAAGACTTTAATAACGATATCATTACGAGGAGAGGAAGGATTCAAGGAATGATAACGTATGGTATCAAAAGGGGAGGAGGGGATCCAAAATTACGAAAAACGTTTTGATGACCTTATATTTGCACAGTCCTTTACAGGACTAAAGGAAAACATGCAACACACTTTTTCAAGTGCGCGCAAGCACTTTACATAAACACTATTCGATTCTTAACAATTAACTAATTGTTGATAATCACTTAATACTGAATTGACCTTTAAAACACTTTTACAAATGTTACTGATTTTGTATGGGGAAAATATCTTTTGCGAATTACGAAAGTAACGTGAAACTTTTTCATAAATGATAATTTGCCAATTGTTAAAGCTATTATAATTCCTTTCACGGATATTTTTATCTTCAAGAGTTTTTCCTTGATCATTGTTGTTTATAAAGAAGATGTTCAAGTACTTCCTATATGAACTATATACAAAATTTTAACAGAAAACTTATGCATATTTAATCATTCTTATAGTTATTCAATAGATATAATCAATACAATTCCTAATAATGCATGCATTTTTTATTTTTTAGGTTTCGTGCATATCTTGACCATTTTTTCTACTTTATCTGTTTTAGGTGCATTCTTAATTATATAAATGCGTAACATTTATACTGTCGCCGATTTCACCCGATTGCATATAACAATGCAAAAACTAACCAACCAAATGGTCTGAAATTTAATGCATATAATTGTTGCAGAATTTTGTCGAGTCATTTCAAATTTTATGAAAATTTAATCAAAACTTAAAACAACAATAATAAAAGTTTTCTTTATTCTATTAAATCCTATCATGCGTGTTTGATTGCACAAAAAAAAAAAGAAAAGAAAAAAACAAAGAAAGAAAACAAAAAACTATAACTGATTTTAAAAAAAGCATAACAAATGATGCTTAAGAGGTTACTTCAGTCAGGCAAAAAGACCTGTCCGTTAATGCTAATCCCGCGGAAGAAATTTATGAAGATATCTCGGTTTAATTTCAATATTTTTATTATTTCAAAATTATATTTTTGTTTCAAAAGTTTGCTATCTAAATCCAAAAGATAGAAAACGGCCTTTGAACCGATAAATTTCAGCTATAAAAAAAAAAGCTATTTAAAAATATTGAAATGAAACCGTGATATCTTTATAAATTTTTTCCATGGGATTAGCATTAGTGAGTGGGTCCTTTCGCGAGTCGGTAATTATATATTTTTACTTTATTAGCTAATTTTTAAAGTGTGCAAATCAATTTATATTTTTTAAGAAAAACTCAGTTTTGTATAAAGTACTCTTTGTATTAATTTGCTAATATATATATATATATATATAAACCTCAACTGAATATCGATACTTAAACTATTATTTTTTTTTTCAAAAGTTGCTAGTTTTTTCGTTTAAGAAATTTATCCCTTACATTCCCCAGGGAAACTTCCATGCGGATTTCAAAATATTCAAATATTGTACTGCCACTAGAAACACACTGGAAACAAAATGTTCATTGTTTTCATAATTCTAACACACCAGAATGAGAGTTGAGAATCGATTACAAAATCAATGCTTATCTGCTCACGTTTTTTTAACACTTTTCAAAAGGAATACTTGAAAAAGTATTTATAATTCAGTTTATGTGTCCATCTAACTGTGTTCTAACTCTCGTAAATATGATCAGTAATATACATTATAATTTGTATGTGTTATTGACATTTTTTTATAGTACGATAGCTATTGAAAATGCAATGTGTAGCATTTATAAATCATATACAGTCAGAAATATTGTTTTCATTATGGCCAGTAGAAAAAATCGTTTCAAATGCATTTTGACCTTGTTACACCGTTTCAAGTATAACGAAATTAATACGTATTTAAAAAGTGCATTGAAGCATCTTTTCTATAGAATATTAGGTTCAAAGTATTTAGTATTCGTTTACAGGCTCACACAACAATTTCTGTTGCTTAATGCTCTTCTGGGAAAAAGGATTTGCGATCTGTTTTAATGATGTTACACTATTTAAAACGTAAAAAAATATATGATGAGGTGCAGTGGCACCAACTTATAAAGGCCCATGGGGCCCGAGCCCACTGAATAATTTTGAATCATACCGTCCCCAATTTTCATTGTTCTTGTTATTTATTTCATTATTTTATTATTAATTTTTCTCCTCAGAATAAAATTGATTTTGTCAATGACCATGTGTTTTAATTATCTTACTAACACCCATAAATCTTGAATGACTGAAAGATTTTGCATCCATGTTTAACTTTCTTCTAATTCAATTTGTAGTCATGTTCATCTTATCATGCAATTACAATAAACATAAGACTCTTTATAAGGAAAAACGCATGAGAAAATATTTTAATTAAATTGCAACTTTATTAAAACATGGTACCTGACTTAAAATTCTCATCTTTCGCCATCTGTCAACGCTTCAAAGAAAAGCAAACTGGTCGCATCATTTTACCAAAATATTTTTGAGCCCACCCAATATATGTAAGCCAACCCAATATTTTTCAAAAGTTGGCGTCACTGATGAAGTGCCCTATAAATAGTTTACTGAAAAGTATAGTGTGAATTGCATTTATCATTCATTTAGAGAGACACGCAAAGTATTTCGATTATAGTGTCTAAGAGCGATAATTGTTTAAATCTTTTTCAACTTTGGTTCGCAGTTTTAAATTTTAATTAAATTTCACAATAGTATGTGATGTGCATAAATTCTGGAGTACAGAAAGCAATTCGAATGTATTGCTGAAATTCGTATGTAATTATGATTATAGGAACAATTTGTTTAAAGGTAGTTTTCAATTGTGTCCCCCCCCCCCGTTTTCCGAATTCCTATATATATTAACCCCATCAGAGGCTGATAGGTTTTGCTCTCGAAATTGGTAGATGGGAGGTGAAGGATTCAAACTAAATCGCGTCCGTCGTCCTAACCGTTCGGAGTTTTTCGTTGTTTTCTTCGAACCTTCGGTAACCTTGCGTAAATACTGGTTAGGGTCCCTTAGAAAGACCCCCACGGAGGGCATTCCCCCTCAGGCCTATACCCCTAGTGCAGATAATCGGCCGTCATAAATAACACCACTTTTATATATAAAAGAATAAATGGTTAAAATAAAAATTATTTTTTTTCTCATCATAAATAAAACGCATCTGAAGAGGTTTAAAGTTAATAATTTTAAGTTTGGACGGAATGTAGAAAAGAATATGCCTTATTATTTTGTTAAGTGCGTGCAAACACTTACAAAAATGCGGATTTTGCATGTAATCTTTAACAATTAAGTAGTTGTTATTAACCACTTAAACATTCAGCTGGCATTAAAACATACTAACAATCGTCATTCAATTTGCACGAGATGCAAAATACCTTCCTACGTGCCGAAAGTAATCTGAACTCCTCTAAATATTTCTTATACGTCACATTATTATTCAAATCCTTTTCATCAGCTATAATTTGATAGATGTGAAGAAACAAAAAATGATTTCTTACACGGATATTTTGTTTTAAAGAGCTTTTTCCTTGATTTTTGTTGTTTATAGAGAAGATTATTGTTTTCCGTAAGTTTTTATTCATCCGACCTTGGCGCGGTTTCGTGATCAATGGCAGATGCTTGACGCATGCGTATAGGAATTTTTTCCTTCCACAAGTAGAGTTGGATTGTGTGTATCAGAGTATCTTGGAAACGATTTGAAAAAAGTATCTTAGGTTTTTCTCCAAGCGAGAATTTTTCCTTGGATCGCGCTCAATTCGTTCCGGGTGAGTTTTTATTTTTATTTTATTTCTTATTTTAAAAGAAACAAAATCATTTATTTTAAATGAAAGTTTTGTAATTTTAAACAAATCTTTAAATAATTAAAAAATAAATATTTTTTCTTAAATTAAATTCTAACTTACTTAACGGTTTTTATCGCTTGTATTTTTTTTTTTTCAAAAAAGTATTAAATAATTATTTATTAGGAAATTTAATAATAAATAATTATTAAAATATCAAATTTAAACATCCTGTTTATCCTTTTTTTTCGTTTAAAATATTTTCTTAAAAAAGTTTGAACATTTTAATTAACTTTTTTCATTTTAAAGAGATTCTAAATTTAATTTTTTTTTTAACAAAATAACTAATATAATTTTTACTAAAATAATAATAATAATAAAATATATATATGTATATCTATTAAAAAATAATACCAGAAATCGACATCCATAGTGAATACAAGTCATATAGATTTAAATATATGTATGTGTGAAATATTTACCTAAATTTAATTGAGCTTTTAAACTGTCGACTGTTTAAATAATTCGAAATATTACAAATGCAAAAGTTTATATATAATTGGCATAATTTTTTGGTAAAATAAAATATTTTTTGACACATTTTAAACATTAAAAAGTACATTAGAATACATTAGAGTACATTGGAAACATTAAAAAATAAAGATTTATTTCATTTAATTTGTATTGAATTTATTTCCTTTAATTGAATATATATATATGTATTTTAAAGTTTAATTATGAAATTAATTTATTTTTCAAAATTTTCATTCTTGCGAAATAATAAAAAGACATAATTTAATGAGAAAACTACACCCAAAACTGTATTCACCCAGTTTAGTTTGAAATATAATATTATATTTAAGTTTACAATATAATATTAGTTTTTTTTTAAGTTATAAGTTTTATTTTAATTTTTAAAAAATGCCAATACACTCAAATATTTCCAATTACTTAATTCAAATTTTTTATTCGCGGAATGCTTTATTATTAATTATTTTCTTTAAGTAATATAATTTTTTTACCTAAAACTAAAATTGTTTTTCGAACATTTTCAAATGATAAAACATTTATATTTATTTTGCAGTTATACATTTCTTCCAGGATTTCAAGATGTTTTCTTTGATTAACTTTTAAATAAATCAATTCATCCGTATGTAATCTAATTAAATGCAAAATGCGTCTTCATTTTTTTTTTTTTTTTTTTTTTTTTTTTCTCTGTAGCTCATCATGAACAAACAAACTTGGATGTGGTGTTAATACATTTATATATTTCCACTTCCTCGTGACATTTTGAGAAAATTAAAAAAAATTAACAAAAAGAGGCTTAGTAATGATACAGTAGCGGTTCTTTACATCGCTCTTTTTACCAGTTCTGCCAGAAAAAAAAAAAAAAAAAAAAAAAAAAAAACTTTACAATAATCGAGCGACCCATTTGCTTGTTTGTCTAGTCGATAAAGAGAGTCTTCACTCATTTGAAAACATCCGACACGTTCCATAATGTTAATCCTAATGGCAGGTTGTTTTCGAATTTCTCGTTTAATTTTGGATATTTTTAAACGACTTTTATATATATATATATAAAATAGCTGAGCTTGGTCTCTAATATGGCTATTTTCTGCTTTTAGATTTCGGTAGTAGAATTTTTTAATAAACGTACTTTCACTTTCAAAATCGGTTTCGAAAGTGAAAGTATCGTCTTTAAAAAAATATGCAACCTAAACAAAAAAAAATTAAAAAAAGCCATAATAGAGACCGAGATCAGCTATGCAATCAAAAAAATCGTTTAAAAATATTCAAGTTTAAACAAGAAATTTGAAAACAATCTGCCCATATTTTTAACATGATAGAGCGGGTGTTTTCAGAGCAGGATTCTCAACTCAAATGTAAATGTTTGTAATGTGCCCGGCTCTCATATCAAAGAACCCCGACTCTAATTTAATCGGAGGTCCCGGTTTGTTCAGCCCTCATATCCAAATGTTGACCGTAGCACCCGTAATCAACCAGCCAACCTTCCACTGACTTTTAATTGAGTATTATTTTGTTTCAACAAATACTTTTGTTACTCTTTGTTTACATGTAGTAATGTTAGTATCTGTCTATGTATTTACTATATGACTTCCTTTACAATTAGGCATGTAGTAATAATAATAATAATAAATATTTGTTTAATTCTCTTTGCACCGTTAGCGATTCTTTTGTTTTAAATGTATATTTCACTCTTGGAATTTAAAACAAAGGTTAAATTCCTAAAAGAATCATGTGTAATAAAGCGCAAATGTATTAGAAAGTTGTAATATCAGTTAAATCTTGTTTTAATGTAATACATTCTATAAATCTCCAAAACTTCTTCCTTAGCCTATTGTCATATGAATATCAATTGAAAATTACGCTAAATAACAACATTTGCTATGTTTCAGACAATGAAATATCTGTTAAACTTTAATTGATCTATTTGGATAGCTAGTGTTAATGTTATTAATGTAAAAGTAATTTAAAAAAAAAAAAACGGACTTGAAAGTTTTAGCAAACTTGCTGAACCACAGCTTTCTCTGCAATGCATGTATTATTTAAATTAATATAATTTTATAAGTTTTGCTATTTTTTTAATTGTTGAGTTATGGTTAATATTTACGAACATTGCCTTCGAGTATTCCATTAAGTTTTTAATATCATAATGAAATAAGTATCTTGTTTAAGCATTTAAAAAATTATTCAGTGAAAACAGCATTACAATTTTGTCCTTTTTCTGGCAGTTAAAGCGTTTTAAAGTAACTGCATATGTAAATCTATATTATAAAGGCCAAACGTATCTGTGCGTAACGCATACGTCATTTTGCGCATGGCAACACTTTCAAATTTTGAATGAATTTCGGTATTGCAATTTTTCTACTAAAAGTTTTTAAACTTCTTAATGTCGCACATTTTCAATTTTTACACCATCGTGTAGAAAAAAAATGTACTTTTAAAGGAACTTTGTTTGAAAGCTGTATCTTAATTTGTTTTTGAAATATCAATTTTTTTGTATCTTTTAATAACTCCTTTCTAATTGTGGCAACAGGAGTACTCCATTTCTATTTAAAGCAAAGGAAAAAGGGGAAAAAATTGAGTGCTGTATCTTTATGTTGCCATTTTCTCATTAAAAGGGAAAAAATAGAAATTTAAATATCTTCTGTTATAAATCCCGGTGAATTTTGACTTTTTTACACAATTTGATTTACACGTAAAAGAATATCAACAGTTTAATATCTATTTCAGCTAATAGCACCGAGACTTCAAGTTTTGAATCAAAATTATCAAATTAAAATGCCAATTTTTTTTTTAAACGTGAATACAGATGTGAAATGTACATTTGTAAATTTTGATATGGTGAAAATGATGTCGGGCTTAGATTTCACTAAAAAAAAAAAAAAAAATTATGATTGAGTCAAAGTTGAATAAATTTTGCTTTTTATCATTTTGGAATACTAGCATTAGAACCTTAATTAATAACTTTATCATAATAACATATCTTTATTATTTTTTACTGCTTACATATACGATTAAAGTTTAATTTTAACAATTTCTACAACTGCGTTTTATAGAAATAGTATTTTGTTAGTTTGACGATAAATATCGTTTGTTTAAGAATTAGACGTACCAATATAAAATGCATTTTTTACTATAATTAATTTTGTAGGTTTATTATAATTTAATGAAACAGTTCCTTCTTAAACATCTATATTATAAAGGCCAAACGTATCTGTGCGTAACGCATACGTCATTTTGCGCATGGCAACACTTTCAAATTTTGAATGAATTTCGGTATTGCAATTTTTCTACTAAAAGTTTTTAAACTTCTTAATGTCGCACATTTTCAATTTTTACACCATCGTGTAGAAAAAAAAATGTACTTTTAAAGGAACTTTGTTTGAAAGCTGTATCTTAATTTGTTTTTGAAATATCAATTTTTTTGTATCTTTTAATAACTCCTTTCTAATTGTGGCAACAGGAGTACTCCATTTCTATTTAAAGCAAAGGAAAAAAGGGAAAAAATTGAGTGCTGTATCTTTATGTTGCCATTTTCTCATTAAAAGGGAAAAAATAGAAATTTAAATATCTTCTGTTATAAATCCCGGTGAATTTTGACTTTTTTACACAATTTGATTTACACGTAAAAGAATATCAACAGTTTAATATATATTTCAGCTAATAGCACCGAGACTTCAAGTTTTGAATCAAAATTATCAAATTAAAATGCCAATTTTTTTTTTAAACGTGAATACAGATGTGAAATGTACATTTGTAAATTTTGATATGGTGAAAATGATGTCGGGCTTAGATTTCACTAAAAAAAAAAAAAAAATTATGATTGAGTCAAAGTTGAATAAATTTTGCTTTTTATCATTTTGGAATACTAGCATTAGAACCTTAATTAATAACTTTATCATAATAACATATCTTTATTATTTTTTACTGCTTACATATACGATTAAAGTTTAATTTTAACAATTTCTACAACTGCGTTTTATAGAAATAGTATTTTGTTAGTTTGACGATAAATATCGTTTGTTTAAGAATTAGACGTACCAATATAAAATGCATTTTTTACTATAATTAATTTTGTAGGTTTATTATAATTTAATGAAACAGTTCCTTCTTAAACATTTTCTTTCGTCAAAATTTGACGGGTTCTGCCTTGTAATAATAAAGATGCAGTTATTTGTTGTCAGTTTACTCAGAGAATATTATTGTATATATAAAATTTTAAATACAAGTGTAAATTATTTTTTAGCTAATGTTTTTTCTTAATTTGTTATCCCCTCAGTTATATAGTTCATATGTAGTTTTTTTTTCTTATTTCCTTAAAAAACGCCATGCTACAAGGGGTTAAAGGGCTATTTCAGTCAATTGAACCCTCTAAGCGTTTGGAACGTAATATTCCGTTCGCTATGCTCCAGGTTTCACTGCAATATAAGCAATATTTAAAACAATATAATTCTATAGATTTAATGAATTTTCTGTTCATTTTAGAATGATTAATACTCTTAAGGATTACATTCTTATTTGTAATTAAGTTTATTTTCATAATGTTGAAAGAATCATATTTTCTGAGATTTATTTTATACTACAGAAATTTATACTGCCTTATAGGCAAAACAAAATATTTTGTTAAAGGAAAAAATTTCATATTTTCTTTTTTTCACTACCAAGACTTATTTAAATTAATTTAAATTACTTTCATACATATATAAATTGATTTTAATTGATTTTAATGTAATTTCCAGACATCGATTTTTTATATACTTTAAAAATCATAAATGATGAATGCACTTTATAAATCCTTTCATTTCAATCAAGAACTTTCTTGATATATTTTCAACTACCTTTAAAAGCTAAACAAAAAGGAAATATGTTGTAAAAAATTGAAAAATTTACTACTTCAGTTTAATGCGTAAACATCAAAATAAAAAACTTTTTAAAAAGCTTTTGAAAATTGCGTTTTAAAATCTTTAAACTCTCTATTGCTCTTTTTTTTTTTCTTTTTTTTTTTTTTTAGTGAATCTTGTAACGACATCAGCTGAACTTTTTTTTAAGCTATTATCCAAATAGTCAAACTTTAGTTTTTTAAAAATATTAGAGTAATGTTCTTTATATTTTTCGAAAAATCAATATAGCACAAATGTAGTTCACTGTTCCAGAATCATTTTTGTGGTGCTTTATGAAATCAAGCATTATGAAAATAACCAAAGATTTATATTGTGAAATATATACTCATTCATTGATTTTTCTCTAAAAAATATACACTAAAACGCCATTTGTTCAATTTAGAGTCATCTAGATATCCAAATATCTGGATCGATGTTTGGCAGCAAAATAATAACAATAATAATAGCAATAATAATAAACTTTTGGTATATGGTATTATATGCATTCGTTTGTAAAAACATAAATTGTCTTGAAGTTATTAATTAAACCAACGTTAAAATTTTATATTTAATTTTAATATTTGAAATGATGTTTGGATCATTTAATGATGGTTCTTATAATCTACAGCCAGAGGCAGTTAACTTTGTTGGTCATCTTCAGCTATAACACATCTAAGTGTATATAAAAGAAGTATGAGGTACGGTATCCGCGGCATTTTCTTGGCATCCTTTAAATGTTGGTTTTCCACATAAAAAATTAAATATCCGTTTTAAAAAGTTACTTTGCCTTAATATTATTAATGTATGGATGTTTCATTATTGTTATTATTATTGTAAGTGTCATGAAGCTTTTGCAAAATGCTTTGTATTCCCGCAAGTACGTTTTTTTTTTTTTTTTTTTTTTTTTTTCAAAGCTATATGGAAAAAAGTATATATTGCAACAATTATTGCAATTCTAATGCACTTAAAACCGCGCAATTATAATAACCCAGGGTCAAATTGTCGCAGAATTTTGTGATAATTGAAGAAATATAGTCAAATTTGGCAAAAAATAGGTCACAATAAACGTAGACAACGTCTCGATAGCTGAATATTTTATTCAAATTCTCATTTAAATTAATAATCACAAAACTGAGAGTCTTCTATTATCGGGTTCCACGCATGTTACAGTCGTGCGATTGAGTAAAATTAGCTGCATTCTTAAAAATGATTGAGTAAATTAACTAAATTCTTATAAAGGAAAAAAATGGGGAAGCTCCCCTTTTCCTCCTGTTATAGACCAAAAGGATATTTTTTAATCGCTTGTTGTAAAATGGATCATATTTAAAGTTGTTACCTAACAAAAATTAAATATATAAATTTAATCTTTTTATTAAATTAAGCTTATTTTATAGAAATTTCATTTAACAACATAACAATTTACCCAATTATCAGAATTGCTCTAGAACACAATATTTCAGAGAACTGAAGTTTTATTATAGTGTCGGAAAGTCAATCTGTCCTAAACACCTGGGAAGAACAACCGTCTATATTCCTTGATTTAAAAAATTCAACTAATTTAACTACACGCGAATATAAATCGCGTGGAATCCAAATACAGAAGGTTCAATTCTAGTTTTCATCAATACTGAAAATGAATGTGGATTTCGTAAAATTAGTCAGCAAAATCTAAGTTGGATTCACTTAAGGATATTTTTGTTTGGTAGCGAAGTTTGGCAATATTTCGCCAGTATCGCCAACCTTGGCGACAATGTGATGCTGGCGTATATGACTGTGTAGTTTTAAAGGTATGAGAGTAACAAAAACGGCTTCAATAATTAAGTAAAATCTGCTAGAAATCATAGTTTTCGGAAGCTCATAAGTGGAACCTGATTATGGAAAAATCAGCCACCCTAGACTTCCGAGACTTTGGTAAACCCTGTGAACAGTCAAATAAGTTAACAAATAAAATTTATGCCGTATAAGAAAAAAAAAAAAAAAAGCATTTTGTTTCAAATTGTCAGCCATTTTAAAATTTCAAACTGCAATATCAGCCTTTTTTAAGATAGATGCGAAACAAAAAAAAAAAAAAAAAATGCTTTTTACATTTTCTAATTTTTTTCTACGCATTTTAAAATTTTTAAATAAAAAAAATCACAAAATTTTAATTGGCCAAGTTTTTCAAATATGATAGAGAATGAAGTTGACCAGCAAACTTAGTCAAGACCTCTAAATATCGTACGCATGTTCAATCGCATTCAAATAAGTTAAAATACACCAGTGTTATATCATGAAAAAATAAGATTGTTTCAAAATGTCTAACAGTCTAGAATTTCAAACTGCCATAACAGCCATTTTTCAAGAAAAAGGCAAATCAAAGAATGCTCCAGAAATCTTTTATTAAGGTCAAACACTAAAAAATTACAAAAAATTAGAAATTAAAAAAGTTTTTCTTTAAAAAAAATCTTCTACAATTTTTATTTATTTATTTATTTTAACCTTTTTGAATTTTTTAACAAGTAAGAAAAATCATGCGTTAAGCATAGAATATGAAGCACTTTCCAACACTTCCTAAAATCATTAACAAAACTTCGTTATTCAAGGAAATAAGGTGTTACTGCCCATAGCCAAGTATGTATTCCAATACTTTTGAATAGCCTTGTATTTGATCTGTCGGTTTATATATATACTATATAATGGGGAAATTTAATTTAGTAAGAAAACGTCTGAAATTTTTCTTTCAGCAATGTATACTAATAGATGGAAACATACATGAATACTTTTGTTCAACCCTGTAGGTTACCTAGTACCTTTATTGCACGAAAGTATTTTCTAAAATTTAATTCAAACAAAAATACTACTTAAACTACTTAAATCGCCTTTCTAGAAATTATCATCCAGAGCCGACCCTGTATCCAGTTTTTTGCATGATATGTGCATATCATTTTAGCTATATTCTACAAGTATTTCTTAGTAAACTATAGATGCAGATGAACGTAAAAATGCATAATTTTTTTAAAAACCACTTTTAAGTAAATTTCGCTCAGTAACCTTTTCGAGCTCTTTTGTGTAACCGTGTATATCTAAACTGTGTAACTATTAGCATTTATACACACCATGTAATGTGCATACATTTAGCGAAACTTAAAAGCGCATATCATTATTAAAAATGCATTTCACCAATCTAACAGTCATTATTCATAATATACAGTACTTCGGATAGAATATACTATTTGAAATCTTTTGTGTGTCCCTGTAAATGCTATGTACTTCGTATTATGCATGAAATAACTCATATTAAATCTAAACGATGTATATCAATTTGATTATCCATGAAATATTTACCATAATTAAAATATGTCGCAAACAATTCCCCCTTTTATTATTATGTAAAGGAATCTTTTGTGTGGCCCTTTAAATGAATAATAACTATTCTTTTCACTGCATATTTCACAGAATGCATATTTTAGTGCACCCCGTTGATGCACATAAATTTGAACATATTTGACCGAGTTTAACATGGTTAAAATTTATTTGAAACGATTTTTCCCCACAGGTCGTAATGTAACGAAAAACTTTTGACAGTCCCTGTAAATAAACTAATCATGGTAGAAACTTCATTTACAATGGGGTTCGTACTAGAGTAAATGTCAATAACGTCCAAAAATGTCATGGCAATCCGAGTACATTTACGAGAGTTAGAGCACGGACAAACAAACCGAAAGCAAAAACACTTTTTAACTTTGTTGGAAAGTGTTAAAATTAAAAATAATAATAATAAATGTAATTTTAAAACAAGATGGCAGGTGAATCTGGCCAATGCACTCGAACGAAACTTTGGTATGAGACACAAGCTTAGTTACATTCAAATCAGTTCATAAATGTGAAGGTTACAACGCGGCAAAAATGAGATCATTTCAAAATGTCAACCTCATCAGAATTTCACGATATATCTCAAACAGTTTTAAGTTAAAGGGGAACCAAAAAAGGATGCGAAATCTTTATCTTCGGAAAAATCGGTTTAAAATACCACCTTTGACGGCATTGTTTCGTAATATTTTCTGCCTTTATAAAAAAAAAAAAAAAAAAAAAAAAAAAAAAAAAAAAAAAAAAAAAGAAGAAAATCGATAGTCGTGTCATATTATGTAGTTGCTAAATAAAAGAATTTGTCAGTTTGATGCGTTTGAGAGCGAAAGTAAATTTAAAAATAAATCAGAAAATAAGCAATCTGGATTGGAATACAAACTAAAGAAAATGTTCATGTGTAAAGAATTTCTTCTCCCCCACAACCAAGTATACCTGGCTGGAAGGAATAAACGTCTTTTAAAACTCAAATGAGAGGAATTTTTTTATGTAATGTTCATAGCAGATTTTATTTTAAGACTGTACAGATTGAGCTATTTATATATATATATATATATATAGATAGATAGATAGATATGTATATATTGTTAGAAACAACATATATGATTATCTATAAGTACGAAATATACATTATTTTACATATAAACTTTTAGTTTTGTGGTGCAACCCCACCCACCCAATCAATTAAAGGAAATTCAATCAAGTCCCACTGAACCCGCATTGGAAAAAAAAAAAAAAAAAAAAAAAAAAAAAACATTTTAAAGGTAGAATACTCGCAAAATTTTATTATTCCATTTAGTTTTGTTCTCTAAACATTGTTTAACGTAACAGGTAATCAATATACTTCCACGTTTAAAGGACTCCGAATAAGGAAAAAATAAAAAGCAGTAAAAACAGTAAATAACAGACCTTTGTTATGCGTAGATTCAAAGTTTTTTTTATGCAAATGGTTTAAGGTGGTGAATAAATTAGTGTAAAAATGGTTGTGCGTGCTTCCAAAAGAGTTATTGTTTCTGCATATCTGCTTTTGAAATTACAATACTATCTTCCGTCTATTCATGGATAGTTTCACTTGTAAAGTATACTCAGTTGTTGTTGACTTCATTAAATCGCTGTACTTGATAAATTATACTCAGTTTTTTTCCCTTTTTTTGGTTGGGAGGGGGATTATTAATGACAATGAGAGTTATTACTTTCCAGCCCCTTTTAAATGCACATCAAATATCAAGATCCGTATAAGAGACGATCTGGCTTTAACCTTTTGGAAACAAGCGACCAGTATGCGTGCCACTTAAGCGATTCAAAATCATTTCTTTTCCCCACCAGTAAACTTTTACTGTAAAATTTGCCTTATTTAATAAAAGCAGTTTCTCGATTCAATAAGGCACAAGTTTCTGTTTTTAAAACTCATGGCAAAAGATTAAAAATTCCGTAAAAGACTGCCGCTGCGAAGGGGTTAAGTTTTTGGGTGTCTTGAAAGTTTCAATATCTGACTGATCTATTCACAGTATCATTATATGATTTCATGCATAGATTTTCAAATTTAGATAAAATGAAATTCATTCGGTATTAGCCCCTTAACTGGTTTGCCCGAACGGCGTTCGGGCAAGACGAATTTGCTTATTGCATCATTTAACGCTTTTTGACACCATTATTATTTTTAAGAAAATTTTCAGACTATTGAAAGGCGGAAATGTTTAGACTAAATTTTACGAATATTTCATTTAAACAATAGTGGTATGAATCCATTATTTTCATTTTATTGAACTAAAAAGAATTAAGCAGTAAAGGGGTTAATGCTATTTTTTTTACCAGCAGATGTCGAATACTCTTAATATTTAAAAAATATTTAATCATTATGTAAAATCAAATCTTTTTTTAATCATTATGTCAAATTTTATTGTCGAAAATCTTTTATGCCGCTGTAATTATGATGAAATGAAAAAAAAAGTATTAATATATTTCTTTTTGGTGTGTCAAAACCTTTTTCTATGTCACTAATGACAAAAAAGTATCTGTAAAATTCTCAATGTTAAGCACAAAATATATATATATATATATAAGGAAATTTGCATATTTCCCTTACAACTAAATAATAATAATAATAATAAATAAATTTTTAAAAAAGAGGAAAAGAAAGAAAGAAAAAAAAGCGTTCCGTTCATATTGTTTATATTAAATTCGAAAATTAAACTGAAAAGTTATAATTATTTTCAAAAGAATGATTAATGCACATTGTTTAGAATGAGTATTTAAAACTAGGGGGAAAGTGTAAACTTTGAGTATTTTGTTGTGCTATATTAGCTCTAAATAAAATCTCAATTTCTAAAAATTCACTTCTTTTTAGATGCATTTGTAACTATATACAAATACATAGCATTTATAGTAATCTGTCTGTTCATCAGTCTGCATATAACAACATAAACTACTCAGCTAAATGGTTTTCAATTTAATGCATATAATTGTTGCAGAATTTTGTGTAGTCATTTCAAATTTTATAAAAATCGAATCAAAAACTTAAAAATACAATTAATAAAAGTTTCCTTCATTCTATTGAATCCTATCATACGTAATGGATTTAATGATATCCCAAGATATGTAATTATTCTAGCTTGTCATGATGATTACGCCCTATTTAAGTTAGAGTCGCATTATTTCCGTCAGTGTTGAATTCTGGCACTTTTCTCCGGGAGGGACTTCAGTGGCTCCGGGGGACATTATAGAGTCCCTGGGGGGAAATTGCACTTTTTGACCATTGAAAACGCGAAATTTCAAATTTTCCGGGGGGGGGGACATTTTATTACTCCTGGGGGAATATCCCTTCCGGGCCACCCCCTGAATTTAACATTGATTTCCGTATCACTAAATTTAATGTATCGTAATAAATTTTCCATTCATGCATTTTCGCATCAGAGTGCAACAGCTATTGCACCAAGATCTGAATATTTATAAAGCTAATTAGAGTACGTACTAGACCAAGAGGCGACAGCGCAGACAATCACCTCATCGAATTCATAGATGAAATTCTAAAATTAGTTAAATCTCGATTCACGTGTGAAAACGCCATCGGTCTGCCAAGTCAAAGCTTGGTGGAAAACATCTGAAAATCGGGTTTTAGCGGTCAACTCGTAGGTTCTCCATTATATTTTCCTGCTCTCAAAAGCATGAAAACATGGAAGACTGGGAGCAGGAAAACACAATGAAAAACCTACGAGTCAGCCTCTAAAATCGTGTTTTCAAGTGTTTTCCACCAAGATATGACTTGGCAGACCGATGGCGTTTACATATGTGAATCTAAATTTAACTAACCTCAGAATTTCATCCGTGAACTCGATGATGTGATTGTCCGAGCTCTCCCGGTCTGTACGTCTGACGTACAATTTATGATTTTTATTTTTATTTTCTGATAAATATTTAATGGAATCAAAGGTGTTTAAAAAAACAGCAACAATCAAGAAACAAATAATCCCAGGTTGAACTTCAGTAGAATGTAAAGCTAACTAATTTTCATCTATATGCGACATCATTCTCCGGAGTCATATTGTATGTATAATCGTAACAAATTTTGTATTCATGCATTTTTGCATACGAGTGCAACAGCTATTGTACCAAGATATGAATGTTTGTAAATTTGATTTTAGTAACGTGTTATATGTTACTATGTTTATGTATATGTGTTATATTACTTGTCACATTTGACATTCAATTTCCAACTCATTGTTACTTAGGAAAGACTGGTAATGTTTGACCAGCATTTTACTAAAATACTCTTAAATTTTGTCTGACGTGCCATAGCAGATTAGTTTTTCATGTATAAATGGCTTATAATACAGTAGAATTCATAAATTAGATAATCAGGGTGATAATTTCTTGATAAGGGTGAACAAGAAATAAATTGCCCTTCAGAAGAATGATTTCTATTGGACCGAATGAGATCAAATTTGAACTACAAATAATTAATGATGCGCTTGATATTTGCGAAAAAAATTACAAATTTCGCCACAAGGAGGCGCTGTGATACACTTAAAGACAATTAAACACTAGCGGCGAAATTTTGTAATCTTAATTTTTGTAATTGTTTAGTAAATTTTAAGTGCGTCATTTGAATTTTCTGTAGTTCAAATTTGATCTCAATTGGACCAATAGAATGCATTGTTAAGCCCTCTGAAGTGGGCAACTTATTTCTTGCAGTCTCCACATGACTGTGTATGCGTGCCAGTTTTTCCCGATTACTGCATACACCGTGTTCAACTGTACTGAAAATCTTATGGTGGATTTTGCATTTTTATTAACCAGTTTCTTTTTCTTTAATATTATTTATTATTTATAAAGCGAATTATCTGTTTTAGGTGTATTACCGCGCCTCTCTAGTGACGAAATTTGCATTTTTTATTTTTGCTTTTTTTATGTTAAACGCATGTAAAATTAATTATCGTAATTTTTTTTTTTTTTTTTTTTTTTTTTTTTTTTTTTTTTTTTTTTTGCAAATATCAAGCGAATTATTTGAATTATCTGTAGTTAAAACTTAATCTCATTTGGACCAAAAGAACGCATTTTAAAGCCCTTTTAAGTAAGTAACTTATTTCTTAATCACCCTGTATATTACAGGAACTTAGCTTACAATACATTAAAAAGTTCTATCTCTGAATTATTTTTTTTTTTTACTTTTGCAATCTTTGTTTTTTTAATTTATTTTAATTTATTTATTTATTTATTTATTTGAATGAGGATGCTTTTATTTTCAGAACAGCTCTAGAAATAAAACTAACCTCATAAATTAGCAAAAAAACAAAACAAAAAAAAACACTGAAATTGAAACTGAAACTAAAATTGAAAAAGTGAAAAAAAAGGCTCTTTTAAAAATAAATCAACTAACAAATGCAAAAAAAACATATAAAAAAAAAAGCTCGAAAAAAAATAACTAAATTATATTGAAATACAACATGCTATTTCAAAAGAACGCTACCATAGTTTAACATAAAACTACGCATGTTTTCAATCTTTTGCATTAATTTTTTTTTTTTTTTTTTTTTTTTTTACACAAGACATTAAAAAGCTCCACCTGTGTAGCTTACAACATATGTCTACAATGCTGTTAAGTCAGCAGTCATAACTTTCATAAACTCTTTTTTTTTTTTTTTTTTTTAATCTCTAGTTTATTTATCTTTCCAAAGATTAAATGTATAAAGATAGTTTTCAGAAAAATCTGTTGCTAAAACTTTAAATCGGTAGAAGAGAAGGAAAAACAAAAATATTTTGCCTAAATATTTCAGAGTGGAAAATTAGTGTCCAACATTTTGTGTTGTTATTGTTGAACAGACAGGTTAAAAATGCAACAGTACTAAAGTAACAGTTTTTGCACATATTTTCACATTACTTAACGAAAGGCATTTCTTTTGGGATCAATTGTTTCCCAAATGATTTATAAAGAAATAATTCCCCTTAAAGAATGATATAATTGATTCTTATAAAATTTGCTTTGAATAGATTGCACCTTTTAAGGTGTGCTTTTTATTTTTTTATTTAAAAATAGTTCATTATGTTAGATAATAATAAAACAGAAGATTTTTTAATGCTTTTCAGATATGATT
Source organism: Maratus speculifer (assembly GCA_964019185.1). NCBI lineage: Eukaryota > Metazoa > Arthropoda > Arachnida > Araneae > Salticidae > Maratus > Maratus speculifer. Next base: position 133,403,852 of record OZ025291.1, on the reverse strand, counting down.
TTGAATACAAATAGCTTTTATTCCAAGAAGATAACACCACAGATTACAATAAAATAAAATACAAATCAAATGTAGTTCCATTAGAGATGGGGAAATACAAATATCAAAGTTTCATTCTCTTTCCTTATAAAAGTATGCTAATAATAATAATCTTAAATATTCCCAAATGAGCTGACATTTAACTAACTGGCGCAGGTCAGGAATTATATGTAGATACATATAGAGTAGCGAGTAAGAAAATAACATATGTCTACTGTTTCTGCCTTTAGTCTTCATAATAAAAATTTCACTACTGCAAAAAATAAATAAATAAATAAATAAAATATGGTAACATTTATTTTTGACTCTACAGTGCCAGCAAAATAAATCTTGACACTTGCGATTTAAGACGGTTTGTTAAATATCTAGAAATATACATGAGGTATTATTCTGAAACTCCCAGTGTGTAATCAAAATAGTACTGGTCGTATATTTTCGGAAAGATTTTTTTTTCGAACCCCCCCCCACCCCCCGCCGCGGGCCTTATTCGGGCCGATCTCCTTAATGGCATTCGGGCCGGGCTAGTATCGGGCCGGGCCTAACGTATTTTTTCCATACGAAGCTGAGACTGATTTCATTCTTCCTAGTCTTCACGTACCAAAATAACGAGTTCCTGTTGAATAATCCCGTTTGAAAATCTTTTTCTCGACGTGGCCAAGTCTGTTCACAAAACAGTAAAATCTGGTTTGGTCCAAAAATTTTTGCAAAAAAGATACTTACTTATACTTTTATGTCGTCATTATTCTACATTAAAAATTTATTCTTTTTAAAGAATGGTAGATTACTAGGCTTATTAAAATAGAGTTAAACACATGGGGGGAAAAAACATGATTATGACAGTTTTTTTTTTTTTTTTTAAATACTGAAAGCTGCAAATTTCTTTTAAACTGTTCTTCCATGCAAATTGAATTCAACAATACGCGAGAAAAAAAATGTATTAAACATTTACATCTGCTAAGAAGGGAACGTATTTTTTATTTCCAATGCGACTCCGTCTTAGAAGATTTTACTTTTACCATATAATTTTTTTTAGATTTGTATGTCTCCATTACATGGAATATGGATTAATAATACTAACGATAACTAAAACATGTACATACAACAAACAAAGGTTCATTAAAAGCATAAATATTGCAGCCTTTCGGCACTTTTCCATATATAAAGATTATACAGGGTCAGTCATAAATATCGAAACAATAAGCTATCTCCTTAAATATTGACCCTAGACCCATACTTCCAATTTCAAAGTTTCATAAAAAAGGGTGAATTTTTTGATAACATAAGTTGCAACACCATGGGGGGTCTATTTTAAAAAATACGAAAATTAAATTTTCATACGGCCCCCAAAGGATGAAATTTCCAATTAGAAAAATTTTCCTTATCCATTTCTGAATTGAACAAAAAAAATTTCATCTCGATATCTACAAATCCCCGAAAGATATTGTTATGCAAAATTTTCCAAAATTACTGACTTACGCCACTCAAGCATACCTCTGAGCGCAGCGAAATCAGTTCATTTGAAGTACAATTTAGGGATCGACCATAAATTTACGTATTGTTAAATGTCGATCCAAGACAATACTTTCTTTTAGATATAAAATAAAAGCGTATAGCTTTTTGCTTTAAACTTCGTTGAAATATGCTAGATGTCTGCAATATTTCGACCTTGGCACCAACCTCGTAACTGGTACGACCCATTGAGCGGACCGTCTTATTAAACACCTATTAAAAGTGTTATTAAATTTAATGCTATTAATTAAACTCTCATTAAAAGTGTCTTAAAAACTTATTGGCGCAGGCAATAAATTTATTAAATATAGTAATAGCGATAATGACGCTTCTATTAGCGGAATCATTGGCAATATATTTTAATAAATTGCATAGAGATATTTTCAAAAATCTATACTACAGTTAAACCGCCATAAAGGACACTCCCGAGTAGCGGACACCTCTATTTAACAGACTATTTTCCAATCCCCACTCCCAAAACCTAAATTTTTGTATGTTTAACCTCTGAATAACGGACATTCCAAATAGCGGTCATTATTTAATTCGATAAAGGATGAAAAAGTATTTTTTTAAGGAGAAAAAAAATGAAAAAAAGTAAAAAGGCCTCTAAATTTATCAGGGAATTTTGTGATCACAGATAAATGGGCTGAGGAACCCCCCCCCCCTCCCACGTTCAGTGTTGAATTGAAGGGGTGTCTCAGGAGGGACATCTTCCCGAGCATTGAAATATCCCCCATTCAGTTCCATTGCTTCCACTTCAGTCCCATTGCTTAAAAAATAATTTTAATTTCTGATTAATCATATAACAGAATTTTTAGGACACATAAAAGTCAATTAATGAAATGTTAAGCATTTCTTAGCGGTTTTTGAATCTCTTTGGTTTTTCCAATAGCGGACACCTCCGAATAGCGGATAATTTCTGTTTTCTCGAGATGTCCGTTATTTAGAGGTTTTACTGTATTCAGTTTTAAAATTTATGATTGTTTTTAAACCTGTTTTTGCTTTCTTTTATCTTTACAAGAAGAAAGTATTGGATTCATGAAAATTCTGAATTCCGGTTTTCGATGGATTCACACGTTTAAGGTTCAGAGATACCGAAAAACATGTTTTTATGAACTGTCTGTCTGTGAGTCACAGCACAATGAAAAAATTTGAAATCGACGTGATAAAAAAAATACGGTTTAAATCAACTGACGAATTGAAACAATAGAAGGTGAGAATGGTAAAACTTAAACAAAATCTGAAATCGAAACTATACAGTATTTAAACATTAGGTGTCCATCTTTGCCCATCTTAAAACTAAATGCACTTTTCTGCATCAAATGTTTTTATTTCAGTATTTCTCATTTTTAAACTGACATAAGTCAATAACCGTCGGTCAATAAAATTTACTTTTAAAAATGTGATTTGTTTACAAAAATTACATCTTTTTCTTCATATTGCTATTTTAAATACTTTTATTATTTTTTAAAAAATAAATATTATTTAAAATGCTGAATTAAAATTGAAAATTAGACATTTTCATTTAATCAAAAGAAAAAAATTCAGCGCGACAAATAATATTTTAAGTTATAACAATGTTAATTTACTCTTTTTTTTTTTTTTTTTTTTTTTTTTTTTTTTTTTTTTTAATTATTGAGAAGTCTTATGATGCAATAATGCTTACAAATTATATGGTTAACCATCACGAAACATTCAAAATTCCAACTTTATAAATAAATAAATAAAATAAATGTTTCCTAAACCCATTACAGCAACATTGTTTCTTTAATTACACGCATTTCAATTTGTGTCTAATCCCTTGAAACCTCACGATTTATTAAAATTGCCATAACTCTCTGTGTTTTAAAGATATCAAGATGATTTTTTTTTTTTTTTTTTTTTTTTTTTTTGTTCAGTTCAGGAATGGATAAGGAAAAATTTTCTAATTGGATGTTTTATCCTCTGGGGACCGTATAAAAATTTAATTTTTGTATTTTTAAAAATAGACCCCTCGTGGAGTTGCAACTTATCTTATCAAAAAATTCACCTTTTTTGATGAATTTTTGCAATTGGAAGTATGGGTCTAGGGGCAATATTTAAGGAGATAGCCTATTGTTTCGATATTTATGACTCACCCTGTATGCATGAAAAAAAAAAGACTAAGATGAAGTTTTTTTCGGTCTGAAGTCTTCCGTAAGAGTAAAGATCAATGTTCTATAGAAATTCACTCGGGCCAAATTTTCAACTTTTTTTCGGGACGGGCCGAGCTTGGGCCGAAAGTTTAACTTTCGGGCCGTGCTGGGTCAGGCCAGTATTTTCTTCGTTCGGGCCTGGTCGGGCTCGGTCCGAAATTTTAACTTTCAGGACGGGCTGGGACGGGCCAATATTTTTTTCGTACGGGCCGGGCCGGGATCGGGCCTGGAAATTTCGGCTCGTGCAGACCTTTAGGCTGTATTCATATATAGTAGTACGTACAATATTGTGTAGACACTAACGAATGAAATATCGATGCAGTCCCTCATCTTTATGGTTCAGTTTGGGAATAACGGATTTTGGGATTATTCTATCGACGATAATTTTCAGAATTTTCAAGTTTTTTAAAGACTTTCACAGAAGTTGCTCTATACATTTAGCTAACATATTATGCAAATTACGTTTTGATTGAGTTCACGCATGCGCAGTGAAGCGTTATTTAATAAACCTATATATTTTTCATGCAATGATTAATATTTTTAAACTCTGATTGCAAGACATTATGTACAATGTTGCTTGTCATATTTTCTCAAAAGAACATTGTTTCTTATTAAGAACTCTGCAAATTATAAGCAAAAAATTTGGCAAAATTGCAAAATTTGGAACCGTTTCTATAAAAACCTTAATTTCTCTACGAGTATACATTCTATCTACATATAAATCAACATAGTTTATAACAATAAGCCACTTAATCATAATCTGCAGTTTGAACGCATTAGTTTTGACAGAGTTATCCAAAAGATCTTCGTTGTTTTTAAATATGTTGATGATCCCCTATGGGATTTCGGGGAAAAAATCTTCGCGGAAAAATATGACCTGTATTATTTTGTTTAGACACCTAGAATTTCAGAATAATTCTTTATGTATATTTCTAGGTATTTATAACAAAACATCAAAAATCGAAAATGTCAGGGGTTTTTTTTTTCCTTTTTTGCTGGCACTGTATATTATAACTCATTGGATCAATTCTTCAAAAAATGCAAAAAGTGTAGATTACAGCCTTGTTTTTGTAGCTCGTTTTGCAAAAGTTTTTTCTTTCTTTTTTTCCTTTCTTGAAACCTTAAAACATGATTATTTTTACGGTAAAATTCTCATTCATCTTCTGTTGTATTGTTCATAATTTCTCATTTCATCGTTTTGGTTTAATTTGCTAATTTCGCTTAATTCGAAATTTTGATAACAAGAACATTTCTTAAAATCTCTAAATTTTTAAAGTTGAAATTTAGACAGTTTAATGCAATACGATTTCATTTTGCAATGTGATTTTATAATTTTTTTCGCGAATAAATTAAGGTTAAAAATAAGTAACAACTTTCCATTACAGAACAAAAAATGTCCTACTCCAAGTTTTATTTACATGTATTTTGCAAGAACCCAATCAAGATCAAAATATTTTTGCGCAAATTGTGTTTCGTTTTATAATCTTCCTGTTATCCGTGCAATATCCATGCAATTGAATTGTTAATGTGGTTTACTTATGGCATATTCGGTATTGAAATGAAATATAATAGCGTTTATGGATTATTTACAAGGATGCTCAAAGGAATTTTGTTATATCACACTCTAAGGCGTAAAGTTGTTTGCTGCATATTTTTATGATATTACACTATTTTAAACAAATTGAAAAACGGATTAATGACGTTATTATTATGTTATTATGCATTTCGGATGAAAATTGTGAACGGAAAATTGCTAAAAAATCAACAATAATTTTTTGTTTATTCAAACAAAATTTCCATTAACTTATATTTAAATGAAAAGATTTATTGGACCAAACAATTTTTTGTTGATTCAACAAAACTTTTTTCTGAAGTGTATATTCTTTAATTATGAACACTCCTCAAAGGGTATAATTCATAGAGATAAAATTTTGCCCAGGTATTTTATTTATCCATATATTTTTTTTTCTTTCTTTCATTTTAGAATCTGGTGGATAATTAAAAATTGTATATTCCTTATTCCCATTGTCGTTTATTGGACAGAAAAATCAAAATATATATTAGATAATGTACACAATACTAATGGCAATTGCTTCAGCAAAAGCAAAGTCCAACACTAGAAAAGATAAAAGTTTACAGAGAGTGGATTGGTCAGGTTAGGGATAAGAAAAATAATTTAAAGAAAGGTAAAAATACTCCTGATCTTATTTATTCCGTTACATTACCTGTTTGAGATTTAGAAAAAATTTAAACGCGATGGCCTGAAGTAGAGCAAATAAGAGTTCCTTTATAATATAGACTGCGGGGAGTGAGGTCATCTTATAGACGAAAATTAGTTGGGTTAGGACATTCTGCTGAAGTTCAACCAAGGATTATTTGCTGCTTGTTTGTTGTTATATTTCTTAACACCTTTGTTTCCATTAAATTCTTACTATAAGAAAAGAAAAAATAAGTGGGAACATCAAACGTGGCAAATTTGTACTATGTAGTTTTATAAATATTCGAATCTTGGAAAAATTAGCTGCTGAATTCTTATGCAAAAATGCATGAATACTACATTTGTTCGATTATAACTATTAAATTCATTGATACGGAAACAATATAACTCTATCTCAAAGAGGACGTAATCACTACGGCAACATAAAATCATTACATATCATGAGATATCATGGAATTAATTACGTATGATAGACTTGAATAGGTATAAAAAAGCTTTTCTTAATGTCTTTTAAGCTTTGATTCGAACTTCGAAGAATTTGAAATGACTCGATAAAATTATGCAACGATTATATGTACTAAATTTCAAAACCAATCCGTTTTTTTTTTTTTTTTTTTTTTTTTTTTTTTTTTTTTTGCATTCTTGTATGCGGACAGACGGACGGTCCAGACGACGACTATAGGCACTATGGATTTATATCATTACAAACAGACCTAAAAATGGTTACTACAATACATTTAATTTCGAGTCACATTTGAATCAAACTCGCTATACTATTATCAGTTAACTGGGGTACCCAATTAAGGATATTTAGCTCTAAATTTTTAAATGGTTTTTCAACATATTTCATTTTAAGTCACATTTGAATCAAACTCGCTATACTACACCAGCTAACTGAAATACCCAATTATGGAAATTTAGCTGTAAATTTGTAAATGGTTACTACAATATATCTCATTTCTAGTCACATTTGAATCACACTCGCTATAATACACCAATTGATTAGGATATCCAATTATAAAAACTTAGCTGAAAAATTGTGACAGTTATTCAGGTAGTTAAACTAATACATATTGTTTCAATCTCTGTTAATTTATATAAATATAACTAATTTTTCTTTTAAAGTCAAATTCCTTTTCTACTTCAAAAAATATTTTTATATTTTTATTTATTCACATGACATGCTCATTGAATAAATGTCATTTCTTTACCGCAAAAATATAACATGTTTTTTTTTTATTTTTTTTTAACCTACATAAATCATTTTTATGCTTACTTTGGAGAGCTTCTGGTTGCAATATGCTGGTATCCTCATCCTATAAAAAGTGTCATTTTACCTATTTTTTATATAATTTAGTATTATATTCAAATAAAGGAAATTAGTAAATATGTGTTTCAAAATCATAAATTAATAATAAATTTTCTTAGACAAATAAAATAATTTAAGGCATTCCCTGTATATTAAAATTTAGCGAAACCACAAAATGTTATAGATAAGTATGAATGTACATTACCTTTCACACACCTACACACACGCAAGGAAAGCTAGTCGTTGGGGGGAGGGGGGGGGGGTACCGTAATACTTACCCATAATGGCTATGCAGTATGGCATATTATAAAATATGAAAACAAAATATACGTAAACTATTTATATAATGCATTGCAATTCCAAAATAAAATTTAAACATATATTTAAATATTTTTAATACATAATAATGCTCTATTACGGAATTGTGGGTATTACTTGACCCATTTCCACACATTATATAAATCGTCAAACAACTCGCAAATTGTACAAATTGACATAATTTTTATTTTAAATAACGGAAGAACAAATAAATTAATAAAAGATTCATAAGAATACAAATTACACATCAAATTAAAAATCAGTTATGATATACAAATACATGTAACGTATTTAATATCAAGTCTATGTGACATTTATGATAAGCCATTACTGGTATTTAATCTTTTAGTTTGCGATAGTTTTTTGGTCGATATAATAATCAAGTAGCAAAAACAAAAACAAAAGAAAAAAACAAAAAAAACATCCTTATAACTTCAAAAATGATAAATCTATTAACTAACAGTTTACTGACTCGGATGAAGTATCTCATTTCCATTTAAAATATGCATTTGAATTGAAATTTGAATGAAATACAGGGTCATGAAAAATCGAAGAATGTGGAAAATAGGATCATAAATATCGCAACAACTAATCATCCGATCGATTTCATTATTTATGAAAAATTTATATTTTTTATTGTCTTTTAAAGACATTCCTTTAAAAAAAAAAAAAAAAAAAAAAAAAAAAATCGCAAATTTTCATGTACCTCGCATCAGATCGAATATTTTAAAAGTCCGAAAAAAATAGTTCCCAATAATCGATGTTAATGATATTCAATAGGCTTCTTTTCATTATTACATATTAATTACATACAAAATTTTAAGTCTCTATCTCAATTTGCTCAGGAGAGCGTTTACAGACAGATGGACAGATAGATTGAGAGACACACACGCACAGACAGACGGACAGCAAATTTCTTCGAAAAATATATTTTTTGGAATCTCCAGTCTGAAATGTGTAAATCTGTCAAAAAAAAAATTTTTTCGATTTTCAAAATGATTGCAAGATTTATTCTACAGTATATATGAGGTAAGAAAAAAACGAAGGGTCGCCATTTACTTAAAACTTGCGACTACAAGTTACAAAGAAAAAAAAAATAGCCATTTGATTGGAAAGTATCTATAATTTCCAATCAAATGGCTATTTTCATTTCAATTTATGTGAAAAAAATAATAATTACCAGCTTCAGATCAGTAGTCATACAGAAATTATAATAAACTTTGAAAATTCCAATATGAATTCCAATTTTGACATAATTTTTTTTTTCGATTTTTCTATAAGTTTTACGTTAGGATATCAAACCAAAAAGACATTTGGTCTCAATAGTTTAAGAATTATGAAGGTTTAAAGTTTTAAACTTTTAATGATAAATTCATTTTTAATTCTTGCTAAATAAATTGCAATGCAGGTTGGCTTTTAATGAAAACTTAACAATTACTAGACGGAATCAGCTGTAATTTTCAGTTCGCATATAAAGCTGTTTGTAATAAGTTTCTGTTTTAAAAAAATAATATTTTTACATGGATAAAAGGAATTTCGATTATGAATATATATATAATTCATTAAAAATTCTATCCACATTCCTCCAGAGTCCAGATGGTTCAAAAGAGAAAAATATTCTAAAATTGCGAATTTTTTGAAACTATTGAGGATAGAAACTTGAAAATTGACATAGGCCTAATTATAAAGATGTTAGGTTTTGCTATAAGTAGTCTCTACTTATATATCGTCTAGTAATTGTTAAGTAAAATTCAAATCTAAATAATTCAAAATTTGAAACTGTAAATTTAGTAGAAAAAGTTCTACAGTATTTGTTTAAAAATAAACTATAGTTTTTTTCCAATATTTGTACTCTTAAAGTAATGTAAACAAAAAAAAATGTTCTAAATTACGGACATTTTAGATTCTGTTGGAGCTAAAGGCTTTAAAATTGACATGGTAGTTACTCTTAAAACATAAACATTTGATAAGAAAGAAGACCTTTATATAAAAAAAAATTGTAATTTAAAAGGATGAAAGCAAGGAAAAAAACGTTAAATCATGATTACTCTAATTAATAAATAATGATTGACACTGAAACTATCTTTGTTGGAAATTAAAAATTTAAGATGCAAGTTAATTGTAAGACGTGGTGTTTCTAAATAACAAATTGAAAAAAATCAATTTTCAAATTCATTAAATGGGAGAAAGACATTCCGAAAATGCATATTTTGTTACTATTTATCTAAACTATAAGACCTAAAAATTTTTAATTCGACATGCAGATAACTTCTAAGTGAAAAATGCACACTAATAATGTTTATTTTAAATTCAAATTAAAAAAAATATATCAGGGTATTTGTTATTCCTGTGTTACATACAATCTCACAAAAAATCATGCCAAATGCATAGTACCAATAACTGATATAAATTCGTTAGAATAAGATATATATATATAGTGCTACATGATGTTCACGAAAATACTGCTTTTTATCCATTTTCAGGTGGAGATTGTTGCAAATGATTTGAATTAAGTTTTCTCTTTTAATTCAAACATTTAATAAGATATATTCACTACTCATGTTCATTTTATGTCGATGCAAGAAATATGTTTTGCTTGATCGTGGCATAATTATTAATATTTAAATCACTATAGTAGTACAATTCCCGCCTCATACTAGAAAGGTATACAAATATCACATTGCACATTTTAACAACTACGCTTCCAAAGCCCTTTTTATGTGCGTTCATAATTATATAAATACGTAGCATCTATCGTCGTCGTTCAGTCCACCCGTTTGTCTGTCCGTCCATATATATATAACAACGCGAAAACTACCCAACTAAATCGTTTGGAATTTGAAATATATATATGTTGCATATTTTTGTCGAGTCATTTCAAATTTTATGAAAATCGGATGCATAGTTCAATTACAGGGTCAATTGAAAGTATTCCCTTACATTACGGCCATTAGGAAAAAATAATTTCGAGTATATTTTAATGATGTTATGCTCTTTCGAGCATAATAAAATTTATATACATCTATGAAGTATATATTAAAATATACATTCTGCACAAGTTCTGATGCAAAGAATATTTGTTATTAATTTACAGGACCACAAAAGAGTATTCAATTGCATAGTGATATACAAGAAACATTGTTTGGGGCGCATTTTAATTATATTAAACTATTTCACATTTTATGAAATTGATGTTCGTTGCTGATGTTTAATATGCAATATTCCTGTATAATAGAAAACCGATAATATTTACAGGGATACACAAAAGATTTCAGCTATTGTACTGTAACCGAATTACTATATATTATTACACCAAGATCTGAATGTTTTTAAAAGTTCGTTATAGTACGAACGCACTTCATTTGCCACGTTTGACGAGCAATTTCCAACTTGCTCTATTAGTGTTAGATAATTTCGACGGATTTTTTTTTTTCATTAAATGTAATGGCATTTTTTTTTTATGTTTAAATAGTTTTTCACCCATCATATTTTCGAGCTTTCACCTTGTGAATATATAAATGCATTAAAAGTATCAAATAAAGATACTTCTTGAAGGTATGCAAAATAAATAACAGGCATAAATATATGCAGAGTAAATGACAATTTACGCCGATGAAAATGAGTCGAAGCCTTACAAGACTGCGTAAACGGCACATACAAAAAATAAGCTAGCTCTGCATCTTATTTCAGGTTCGCTTTCTTTCTGTATAATTTATTTTGCCTGATAGTTTATCGACTGAATTTTTTTTAACTTTCAAATAGGTTCTTAAATATGTGAAAAGTTTTCTCTGCTTCTAAAGGACATAGACATTTTTCCTCTAATGTGCTTTATTGGATGGAAAAATATAAAAAGATAAACTAATAAAATTAACTGTAGCTCATAAAAGTTTCTAAGACCGAAAAGTCTAAATATTACACTATGAAAAGTTCGTATTATAGAAAGGTTCGTCTTTATACACTAAAATTATCCATCATTCTTAAATAAATAATTTCCATCAATGGCGCCAACTTATAGGAGACCATATTGCGCAAGCCCATCCAATAATTCAATTTACTCATCCATCCAATTTAAATTTATTCATTTCATAATTTATTTATTTTATTTATTACATAATCATTAAAATGAAATATAGTTTTATTAAACTCCCCAAAATAGTTTTGTTACAAAAATAGTAAAAACACCTATAGGCATGCACTAGCATTGAAAAACCCTTCAGAGGATGTATGATGAATTTTCTCGTGAAAACAATTTTCTTTCATGATTTGCCTTCTGCTTTGATGTCTGTAATTGATTAGGCGACTAAAATGTATGCATTTCTTTACATTTAGTTTTTTGCTATTCAAATAGTTAGCAATTAAAGTGTTTTTTAAAATAAATATTAATGTACGTATAAGAACGTAATTTAAAAGAACGTAATTTAATAAAATTATTTATAAAACAATGATTAAATTAAAATTATTAAAAATATTTTCTTATAAAAATTATTCTTTACTTTTAAATTATCTTTTGTCATTCACGTCCCCTCCCCCCAACACACACATGTATACTCTGACGGGAGAAAAATTAAATGTATCATTTTACTCAACAATGTTTGAACCCACCCAATATTTTTGAAAAGTTGGTGCTACTGATTTCCATACTTCTAGAAAACATACTTTTTCAGTTAATTCTTTCTGGAAGTCTGAAAAAGAGGGGAATTTCCGCGTATTCTTTGTACACATATATATTGACTGTTTTAACACCAAAATTCAAATGTATTTTTTAAATGAAAAACCGAAAATTCAAAAAAATTTAAATTTTCTGATTTATTTAAAAACGAACAAACACACATAATGTTTCCGAATGTAATTTAATAAAGTAGCAGATACTTCGTTATAAATCGCCCGAGAATCTTGGTATTTAAACTATTTTTGAACAATTTTCACACAATTTTGCAATCACTTCTGTGGTGAAATTCACCAGAGATATGCGACAGAATATAAGTGATAAATAATATAGCGGATAAATATAATTAAGCATTAATAGAGTAGAGATAATATCTCCAGTTACAAAATGGAAGCTCTAAGTTCGATTATGTTGTATCAAATTTATTTTTTATTTTATTAATTTTTCTGGTCATGCGCTCAGAATGTCGATTAGAAAGTCACTCCAAATTTTATTATTATTATTTATTTATTTATTTATTTTTAAACAACTTTATATGAACGAAATTAATAGAAATTTGTCCCATTTATTTAAAAGAAATTGGTTTAAGAACTGCAAGATACCTTTAATTATGGCAGATTTCTTAATTTAAATGTTAATTAAGTTCTAATGGAATCATAATTTTATAAATACAAACTAATCCAAGAGCAATTAATTAAAAATCAAAACACTTAAGATATATCATACGTTTCTTGTAATTACGCCGCAATAATTTATTTTTATTCTTAAAGATATATTTTGCATGTCATACTGTAGGAAAAAGATACTGATCATAAACAAGTATTTTCATTATGGAAAAGGTTGAAATAAAAAATTTAAAAAAAGAAAGAAAAAAGAAAAAAAGAGGTTAGTTGAACACATTTAAAATCTTTGCCATTAGGGAATTACATTCACTCAGAGCAGTTGCAATATATATTTTTTAAAGAAAAAAATAAAAAATATTTATTAATCTTAACCAAACTGGCGCAGAAATAAAATCTGCCAGGAAGCAAGTTTTTTCATTATCTTATCATTATCTCGTTATCCTATATATTTTTTTTTTATTATTCAATACTTTTAATGCATTTTTTTGCATACATACAATAGGGAAATTTTCTTACTTAATTTACTTTTAAACATTATTTCTCATCCAATCATATATCCCGCTATTACCAAATTAATACAGAACAAAAAGTCTTTACGGCTGTACTGGGAGTAAGAAGTAGCTTTCATTTGTTTTACTTTTTTTTTTAAATCGAGTTATATTATACAACCATACAAAGCTCAAATTAGTGGAACACGATTATAGAATACTCAATACTTGTTTGTATCAATGCTGAATATGAATGAGAATTTCGAGAAATTAATCAAGTATATGCAACCTGGTTTTATTTAAAGCGATTTATATTCGATGGCCATTCGGCTATACAGGGTGTCCCCTCTCAACGGTGGCCAATGGCTAATTTCTAAACCGTTGGCCATAGACATATAGTTCCAATTGCAAAAATGCTTTAAAAAAGGTAAAGAATTATTTTTTAAGCGAGTTAGGTCAAAAAAATGTTTTACTAAAAAATTACGAAAATTAAATTTTTATATGGTCCCCCGGTCCTATAAGTGATATTTAGAAAATTTTTACCACTACTCTAACAAGTAAGACAAAAAAAGTCCCATTCCTCTGCGATCAAAATTGACAGAGTTATAGCTGTTCAAAATTGAAGCATATTTTTTGCTGCAAAATAGGGGCCAGTCACAAATTTACTGGAAATAAAAATAAACATCAGATAGAAAATTTAACTTTAAACATTGAGAGTAAAAAAAAAAAAAAAAAAAAAATACAATGTTGTTTCTGAATTTATGTCGACATTTACATGTTAAAGTAAAACATGCAAAAAATATAAGTAAAAAAATAACAGAAATTTTGTTAAATTAAACTATGAAAAGCAATAGTCACAAATCGTTACAAAATGATACATATTTAAAGCTCTATTAGATTACTCAATCTAATAGAATTTGATGTAGTCCTATAAAATAAATAAATGGAACGCACCTAAAATTGTATTAATATTACATTGTCATCGGGTTTAAATAAGTATGGGAATTGAACCTCAATCAGATATTTGGAAGTTAGTTAAATTTTGAATATAAGTTTTGAACTAGGAAAATTTACAACGAAAACTATGAATAAAATAAAAGCTTATCAAAATAACATACCTTTTTAAAATAAAATCACGAAAAGAATCAGCTTCATTTGCTTACAAAATAAAACAACCGTAAAAATACAATTGAGGATATGAATTTCAAAACTCGATTTATCGCTTTTTGATTTCTCTATCAGTCTATACAAACCACCACTATTGTAACAATGCAATCTCAAAATTTATAATAAAAACCAATAGATGCATTTAAGTTTTTTCGTTATTTCCCAAAATTTGATTTTTTCGATAAAAAGAATTTTGAAATTCATGTCTTCAGTTATTTTAATAACCAATCTAGAAGTTAATTAATTATAATTAACACTGCCGTAAAACTTATACGGCGACAGCGCCTTCAGTTAAATCGCTCATTTAAAACATTTTGTAATTGGAACTATATGTCTGTGACAAATAGTTTAGGAAGTAGCCTTTGAACAGCGTTGGAAATCGACTCCCTTTATAATACTTTAAGCACTTAGTGTACGTTCCCTTAAAGCTCCGTCGAACTCATCCGTTTTCAGCTATAGAAAAGTGGTTTAAGTCATGAAATTTAAACTTTAATAACTCGGTCAATTTTAATGTTACATGAATGGGACCTTTTCTGTATTATTTGCTAGAGAGTTGAAAAAAATGTACTAAATATCACTTATAGGACCGGGGGACCGTATAAAAATTTAATTTTCGTAATTTTTTAGTAAAACATTTTTTTGACCAAAATCGCTTAAAAAACAATTCTTTGCCTTTTTTAAAGCATTTTTGCAATTGGAACTATATGTCTATGACCAACGGTTTAGAAATTAGCCATTGGCCACCGTTGAGAGGGGACACCCTGTATAATGAAGTGCCTGAAATTTTAAAACAGCATGATGGGTGGAATTAACCAATGAGCTTGATCGAGATCTTAGTAAGTCCTGAGCTAATGCTCACTCACGTCAAAATTGTTGATATACCCGAGTGTTGTCGCATGCAAATAGATTTTTTAAAATGTCCCCTACTTTTGAAGATATAGACAAAACAAAAAATGCTCTGGAATCTTTTCATCAAAGTCAAACACACAAAAGAAAAATATTTTTCAATTTCTAATTTTTTTGTACTTAATTTTAAATTTAAAATTAAAAAAAATTAAATGGCCGCCATTTTGAAACAAGATGGCAGATGATGCTGGCAAACGAAATCGGTTCAGACATCGGTATATATACTATCTACCCACCAAGTTACATCCAAATCGATTTGTTAATACCCGTATTATCACGTGACAAAAATTAGATGACGTATTTATATGTATATATATATACCGGGTGTCCCAAAAATGACTGATGGATTTAAAAATTCAATAACTTGCAAACGGTGACAGCTATTTAAAAATTTTTTGCAGGAGGGTTATGCATAATGTCAGGAGTTTCTTTACCGTAATTTTTTTTATTTTAGTTCGAATTTCAAACAATAGGTGGCGCTGACGGTGATTGAAAGCCAGGTGATCAGTGCTGAGGGAAACGTCGACCTGGCCTTCAATCGCCGTCAGCGCCACCTATTGTTTGAAATTCGAACTAAAATAAAAAATTACAGTAAAAAAACTCCTGACATTATACATAACCCTCCTGCAAAAAAATTTTTAATAACTGTCACCGTTTGCAAGTTATTGAATTTTAAAATCCATCAGTTATTCAGAATATGAGGCTGAAAGAAATTTATGTTATGGAAATTTGCCGAACCTTTCTCAAACTTGAAAAAAAAATCGACCAAACCGATCCGGATTATCCGGAGATCCATATTAATGAGGTCCGAATTAGCGGGGTTCTACTATATATATACACATATATATAGATATACTGCGTTATCCAGAAGTCAGCACGAACTTTAAAAATGAATAATTCGAAAACGAATCAAGATACAAAGATACGGTTTGTACACAACGGATGAAAAAGAAACCGGTTTTTGTGTAACAACGGAAAAAAATAGTTTTGTTGGTGACCAACAAATGGCGCTATAATGTTTTATTGCACCAAAAGATAATTTACAGATGAAAAAATTTTGACAACCCTCAAGTCAGCGTAATTACAGTCAATTAGTTCAGTAAAACTGCAATAAATACTACAGTAAATACATTATGACTGCACTAAATTTTCAATGTGCTGTCCATCACTCATAAGTGCAATCGTGAGACTAGGCACCGCACCATTCACAGCATTTAGTAGCATTTCTTGCTTATAGCAGACACATTTTAGCGGATGGCATCTTTCAGTGCCGCTAGTGATGCCGTTGGTCGCCAACAGAACTGTATTTTTTCGTTGCCACACAAAACCCTCCCCCCCCCCCCCCATCCGTTTGGTGCATACCATATCTTGTATCTTTTATTCGTTTTCGAATTATTCTTTTTTAAACTTTGTCCTGACTTTTGGATCACTCGGTATATATATATATATGTGTGTGTGTGTGTGTGTGTGTCAACATTTGAACGGAGAGTGGTTTTGGGGTCTGAGGATCATGATCGGTAAAAATATACCAAAATTTTCCGGAAGTGCTTTCCTCCGGACGGCTACAATAGATAGTTTTTTACTTTTTGTAATGAAAGCTACCTAAAAATCATGCGTCGGCATAAATACGAAATACTTTCCAACATATTCAGAATATTGTGCATCAATAGCTGAAAAAAAACCTCAGATTTTTTGTTCAACACTGTATGTGATTTATAGATTGGTATTTATACTACATCGTATGCTAAAAATTAATTCAATTAGACGCACAGCTTAGTTTAAAATTCCCAGTCAGCAATTTCCGTAAAAAAACGCAAATATACTTAATATTCTTTATAGTATATCCTTGTGTATGAGCTATAGAATTGCAAAGGAATCATTAAATTTTAAAACGCGCACCACAACTTTAAAGCACTGCCAGGAATTATTATATACTGTAGAAAAATACTTTTGCGTATCCCTGTAAATGAACGATAAGGTATGCACACATCAGGTTATACAGAAAGCGCTTCTAGTACACTTCAGTAATACATAATTTTCAATGTGTTTATAACAGTGTACTATTTTTAAAATATACTACTAACATTTTTTCCCCATGAGCCGTAATGTTTTTAAATGAATGGTTATTTTTACATTCTTCATCTTCAATAACGAACATATCATTGTAAGCCCCAATAACTTATATAAACTTCATCGCAATTATAATATTTATGCAAATTACAGCAGACAGACAGATAAACCTAATTAATAAACACATTCAACTTTAGATGAAATGAATATTTCGAACTGTGCGAAAACATGCCCAAACTGGGAATCGAACCCGGACCCTTGGCTTACAGAGCCAATCTCTACTGTTAAAGCTATCTGGACTGACAACCGGTGAGCATATTTTGCTCAGATAACCGTATTAATAATAATAGCTCGCTTCGATTCCCGATTTGGGCTTGTTTTTGTTCAGTTTGAAATAATAATTTCGTATGATAACTTTACCAATTACTTTGATTGTGTTCAGTTTGTTATATTATTCTAATATCTGTAGTACATTTTGTTAATTAAAAAAGTAAACATATGTTTTTCTCCCGATATTTTTATTTGTCCCAGGCCAATTTAAGTCATTTTTAAAGTTTCCCATTTTAGTTGAGAACTGTTTCAAATTCTATTTATGGCTTTGCATGTGTTTTAACAACCAAAAATATGTTTTTAAAATGCTAACCAATTGTATCTAAATAGTGTTCACATATTTTTTCAACGATTTTGAGAAAAGAAATATATAAAGAAAGATATAAGTTTTCTTTTTTAATAAACATATTAGAAAAAAATTCTTATTTTTCTTTCTCTGTGATAACCCTCTTGTTAAACTGTAGATCTTAGTTTCAAGATAAAAGAGCTTTTCTTAAAATATCAGAATGATTGTATTCCGTTTTTCAACCATAATCTTTTAGAGTCCATCCAATGAGATGCCGTTTATAAAGAACTCGTTTTGTATTCAAAATTTTCATTAAACCATTGGAGATATTTCGGGATGTTAAAATTTGATGCATTTAAATGGAACTGCCTCAATTATTGTATAATTTCTTATTTTATTTAAAAACATAGCCGTAGATTTAGAGGTATGTCTGTTAGCCTTTTCTTGATGTAACTCAAAAAAATATAAATTGTTTGGGTTAAAGTGGGGAAATGTTTTATTTGAAAACAGTTTTTGAAACATATTTCTTATAGTAATCAAAGTTAATTTTGACACTTTTTTACTTTTTTTATTTTAAGTTTTCCGTTATAATAGTATTCTGCTATAACCATAAAACCTTTAGCAAAACTTCTTTTCCATGAATTAACGTTTTAGGGTATTTTTCTTCCCTGATACTTACCTTTCTTGAGAATGCATGCCTTTTTCCCATTTAAATGCAAACTTTGAAAACTTGAAAACCAATTTCTTTCCTTTTGTATTATTTATGTCAATTTTTTTACGCATGGAAATATTAAAATCATGCTTTTCGCATCTTTAATTAAAAAGAGTATTTCTTTTTGGAAAACGTCAATGCATTAATTTCGATTCATTGTTTATTTTCTAGAGATTTTAAAGCAAAGGATATTTTTAAGGATGCAGACGATAATTAAACCATATTTCGAATTGATGCCATTTAAGTTTTTTTTAAATTAAATTTAAATTATAGAGAAACTCCCAAACGTTACAAAAGTGTGCAAATATTCAATATTATGAAGATCATCATAGAATTTTTCTTATCGAATATCGTATTATTGATGCACGTATTTTTTATAACGCTTTTAATTCATGTTTACTAATTAGGATGCAATGCCCTTGAAAGTCAATTATTTTAAATATGTTCTTCACTGTTTATGCTATTTTAAAACAAAGAATATTTTTAGGATGCAGACGATAATTAAATACCATTCCGAATTCATGTCGTATAGGTTTTTTTTTTTTTTTAAATCTAAATCATAGAGAAAAATGTGTGAACATCTTTTGTATATATTATGAAGATTATAGAATGTTTCTTATCGAAAATGGTATGTTTGATTGACGTATTTTTGATTCAAGTTTTTAAATTAAGTCCACAAAAGAATTTGGATGCAATATTTCCGTTTCAAAGGTAATTCTTTTAAATACATCCATCACGACTTATACTATTTCAAACACAATGAAATTTATATACTTTATGCGCCATAAAAAATTCCTTATTGAAAAATATATGTTAAATTTTGATTTTTATTTACCAGACCGCTTGAAAGAATTTCATCCATTACTGTTTATTGCAGGTACTATTGCAAGCTCATTTGAGATATAGCGTTCTAGTTATATTAAACTTTACTGTATAGCTTTAATATACGGTTTTATTGATCTAATATGAGGTCCTATAGAATAATATAAATAAATTACATCTAAGTATAAATTAAACATCGCAATGCTACAATCCTCTAAAGATTCTTAGCATGCATGATTAACCGTATTTGTTTTTTATTAGTCCTGCAGTTCTACATATTATACAACTGTTCAAATGCATCTGTTAAATTATCTGTCTTACATGGATCCCCTTCCCCACCGCTCAAATGTTTAGTTTCTAAAAACACATAGTATTTATTTTATAGACACCGAAGGTATAAACGGGTTGAATTAACATTGCTGTCTATAAGCGGTTTTTCTTAAATCATTGTCAACAGTGTTATGCGTTTGCCAAAGTTTTAGAATGTTTTTTGGGGTACAGGTATATCACGCATCACGAGATAGTGCTGCTCAAAATAAATCAAATCAGTGAGTTTTTATGCATTTAAAAGCATATTCCACGCATTTAGAAGGGAAACTGTGCTTTAAAAATTTAACCAAGTATGTTTTTAAGCTTTGTAATTTTAAACACAAAAAATTTTATCATATTTTATTGCACGAGCCATACCGATTTAACATATTTTAAAGCTTAAAATTTCGTTATATACTTTTTCTAATAAAGCTCAGTTGTCAAGAAACATTGCCTATAATATTTTCTTCAATAATATCTTCATTTACTAAGAATTGGTAGTTTTTCTTCATGCAATTTTATATCATTTAAAAAAAATTATAATGTGCAGTCAAAAGGAAATATTTAATATTTGTCAACTTTCACTATTTATTTTACAAAAAGTACGGAATTAAAGTAAAACTTATATGTTATAAAATTGTGTAAGGTGTGAGATATTTTTATAAATATTATGAAGTTCTGATACCATGCGGTATGAAAAAAATGCACTGAAAATAATATTGTTATTAAAACGAGAATTTCCAGCTACACGAATTGCTCTTGATATGAAGGCTTCATTGCTAAATGTGTTAAGAAATTTGAAAAGAATATGTGTGTGTTCAAAATGTTCAATTTTTTTAATTCGTTTTATTTCTTGACATAAGCCATTTTTAACCCTGTCTTTGTTTTTGTATCTTTCACAATGCTAAAATCATACCTCTAAAATAAGTCATGGAGCATTTCTGCGTAAATCCTAGCAATGTCTCTGATTCGAACAGTGACGGAACGTGACTGTCCTATTTTGGGACATATTATTAAATATATGGCGGACAATTTTATTCTTTTCTTGTCATAATTGTTTGAAATAAATCTTTACCTCTTTTAATAGTAGAATATTCGGTGCAAAAAATAAAGAAAATATTTCCTTCAGGAAAGTAACTGAAAGAAAATAATAAATTTTGCAGCGATGCATTTAGTTCCTTTCCCCCTCCCTCCTTCATCCAAAAAAAAACCGCCAGTCTCTAACTGCTACTGGATCCGAACACATTTTTATCTACCATTTGTTATTGTTTGAAAATGTTTTTACAGAAGATTTGCATTTAAAGATTTCATTACTGCTGCAAAATGTCAAAGATAACCTCACCATGCAATCACGATGCTTGCGGTATAAGTGGTTTTACAGGCATTTGTGAATAATTAATTCATCTAGTAAGGACTATCTGAAATAATAAAACGTACGTTTTAAGGCATAAATATACATACCTACTGCTGTGCAAAAATTAAGGACGAGATAGTTTTTCGAATGTAATGCAGTGCAGAAATTTCCAACATCGATTGAAATCATATCATAAAGATCTCCCAGATATAAAAACACGGGACAAGGGATCGGCTTTTAAACTAATTTATCAGCTTCGCCCTTAATTTTTGCACTTCCTTGTATATTGTTGACTGTTGGGCATATAATACTGCGTCGCATAATAACTTACCAGTCTCCATCAACAAGCATACAACCGAAGTTATTTTGTTTTTCGAACTCGATAAAAAAAAAAAAAAAAAAAAAAAAACATCATAAAATACACTAAAATACGCTACGCCTTTCAAAAAAACCGAGCTTATCTTTGTCAGGTGCAAAGAAGACGTGCTTCTATTATGAAAACAGCCTCACGGAGTCGTGCCGCCCCATTTAACACCAGTTTCAATTTATTTTCTAATTTTGTTTTTGTTTTTTCAAAAACTAGATACTTTTTTCTATTAATTAAAATTATATATCTTCTAAACTATACAAAATATTTTTATATTCATTACAGGATCCAACCCGAAATTTTCAAATTACAAAACATAATTTCGAAAATCTTTATATATAAATTTTTTTAACTTAAATAGTTTCTTTTTTACATTTAATATATCCTTTTAGATTGCCCTCTAATACCGAACAGCGTTTTTGTATGAAAAATAAAGATATTGCATTCAAATATCATTTTAACCTTTTAACGAACAAATCAATTTCATTGCTAAGATGATGAAACAAGTGAATGATACCGGTAATTGGAAACAAATATATTTGTAAATAAGAAATAGTGATTTTTCACTTACATGATAAAATAGATTTTTTAAAATTAAATTTCAAGCTATGTTTATAAGACTTTCACAAAAGTTGCTCAATACTTTTAGCTAATAATATGCAAATGAAATTTTGATAGCGTTGGCGCATGTATGATGCGCTAGCATGAAAAATTATTTAGTAAACCTATTCATTATTCATACAATTTTATTATTTTTTAGTTTTGATTACAGGGTATTATGCACAATGTTGTTTGTCATGTTTTCGGAAAAGAACATTATTTTATATTAAGAACTCTGCAAATTATAAGCAATAAACTTGAAAAAATTTAGGAGTTTTCTTTTATAAAAACCTTAATTTCTCTATGAATATTACATGCTACCCGCATAAAATGAACACAGTTTATTACACTAAGCCGCTTAATCATAATTTACAGTTTGAATGCTTTTGCTACATTAGTTTTGACAGGGTTATAGAAAAGGTATTCATTTCTTAGGTGCGTTCGTAATTATGTAAATACGCAGCACCTATTGTTGTCGCTCAGTCCGCCCGTCTGTCTGTCTGTCTGTCTGTGCGTCTGTCTGTCTGTCTGTCTGTCTGTCCGTCCGCATATAACAACGCAAAAACTACCCAACAGAATCGTTTGAAATTTAAAATACATAATTTTAACATAATTTTGTCGAGTCATTTCAAATTTTATGAAAATCGGATGGATAGATCAATTACAGGGACAATCAAAAGGATTCCGTTACATTACGGTCAATGGGGAAAAAAGTTTCAAATGCATTTTAATCGTTTGAAATTTAAAACATATAACTATTGCGTAATTTTGTCGAGTCATTTCAAATGTTATGAAAATCGGATGCATAGATCAATTTCAGGGACAATCAAAAGTATTCCGTTACATTACGGTCAATGGGGAAAAAAAAGTTTCAAATGCATTTTAATCGTTTGAAATTTAAAACATATAATTATTACGTAATTTTATCGAGTCATTTCAAATGTTATGAAAGTCGGATGCATAGATCATTTACAGGGACAATCAAAGGTATTCCATTACATTACGGTCAATGGGAAAAAAAGATTCAAATGCATTTTTATAATGTTACACTCATTCGAACATAATAGAATTGGCATGAATCTATGAAATATATACTAAAATATGCATTCTGTACAATCTGTGATGCAAAGAATTTTTATTATTAAATTACAGGTCCACACAAAAATATTTCACTACATAATGCTATACGGGGAAACATTGTTTTGGGCATGTTTTAATTATATTCAACTATTTCACATTTTATGAATAAGATATACGTTTCTGAGGTGTAATAAAAATTACTTTCTGCATATTTACAGAAACACAAAGATTTCGACTACTATACTGTATCCCAAGTACGCTCTACTATATCAGCAAGATCTGACTATTTTTAAAACTTCGTTATCGTAAGAACGCACCTCATTTGCTACGTTCACGTGCAATTTCCAACTTGTTTCCATTTGTTAACGGTCCCCTATAGGATTTCGGGGAAAAAATTTAAGGAAATGTATGACTTACGTCATTATGTTTACACACTTAGAGTTTCAGGATAATTCTTTACGTATTTTTCTGGATATTTAACAAAATGTCCAAAATCACAAGTGGCCGATCACCTTTGGCCATATAGCGTATGCTGTTGCCAAGTATGTTGTCTTGGAGACCTTTTACTATCGCTCAAAGTAAGGGCGATGTAACCCATCCACATTAGATCTACCATAGGCTGCTAACACAATTGTTTTAAGTCCCATTGTTATGGTCATATCGCTCATTTTGATACCTATAATTGACCATAAAAAAGAAGAAAAGGAAGGAAAACGTAATACGATAACTATTTTAAAAACATGATCGGTATTCTATATTTTAATATGATATTCACATTTCGATATGTGCGGCCAATTTTTCAAAAAGTTAAAGCTTATTAATACAAAAAAAAGAAAGACAGAAAATAATAATTAAAAAAAATTCAGATGTACCATTTTCGACCATTCTCGCTCGTAAAAGCTAAAACTTATGGATAATTATTAATTCATTTTTTAGTTTAATTCAATTTAAAGAGTATTTTAAAATTAGAATGGAAAAAATATATTCATATACTATACTGACAAAATTATTTTACGTGAATTGTTAAGAACTTAAAAAGAATTATTATTCAACTTTTATTTTTCAAGTTTTCGCTTCAACCTCAGCAAAAGTTTTACAAATAATTCCTCTTAAACTTTTATTTTTGTTTAATTTCTCGCTTCATCTACAGCAGAAGCTTTACAAATAATTCCTTTTAAACTTTTATTTTTGTTTAATTTCTCGCAGCAACTATAAACAGAAGCTTTACAAATAATTTGTTCATGAAATTTATTATTTTCCATTTTCATTTTTCATATAACTTTTGAAAATTACTTTGATATAGTATTTGTGCACTTTTTTTACTTCCACTTTTTGACAAAATGTTAACTCGAGCTGAACCTTGACTTCCAAAAAGAAAGTTTCAATTAAAAAAAAAAAAAAAAAAAAAAAAAAAAGAAAGAAAGAGAAAAGTCAGAAGCAAATTATATGTCTCTACTACATTACTTTTAAAAGTGCCACAGGAGGATTATAGAACTTTTGAAAAATGAAAATTTTATTTTTTTTCTCGAAATCTACGGATATGAAAGTTGAGAAAACTCTGTTTTAGAATGATACTTTATATATATATATCAGTGTGTTGTAGTATATTATTATTGTTTTAGTAAATAAAATTTAAACCTCTTATAACAAAGTTGAAGGAAACGTAAAAATTATTCGTTATACGCAGAATTTGTTATATCAAACTTTCTTAAAAGATTAATAATAGACCGGGATACAGAATCGCCTCATGAGTTCATGGATGAAAATCTAGGATTAGTTAAATCTTGATTCGCATATTAAAACGCAATCGATCTGCCAAGTCATATTTTGGTAGAAAACACCTAAAATCCCGATTTTAACGGTTGACTCATAGCTTATCATTATGTTTCCGACTTCCAGCCCTCCATATTTTCATACTTTTGGGTACACGAAAGCACAATGGTAAACCTACGAGCAGTCAACCGTTAAAATCGGTTTTTTAGGTATTTTCCACCAAGATATCACATGGCTAACCGATTGTGTTTTAATATCCGAATCGAGAATTAACTAATCCTAAGATTTTCACTAGGGATGGGGCGAATAGTGATTTGGTCGAATAGCCAAATACCGAATATTCGGCCAAATATTAGGCCGAATACCGAATATTTGGCGGCCGAATACCAACATTTTTTTTTAAATAAAGAAAATAATTTTTGATTGCCTATAATTTAAAAAATAGGAGCTCATTAATAATTATTACTCTTAAATGTGCTTTTAAATATATTTTTAAATTTGAAACACTTATTTTAACACAAAAAAATTTTGAAAGTACATTATATTCTTTTATCTTAATGAACATCAAATTGATGTTCAGTAAATC
This sequence comes from Maratus speculifer, assembly GCA_964019185.1. Classification (NCBI taxonomy): domain Eukaryota; kingdom Metazoa; phylum Arthropoda; class Arachnida; order Araneae; family Salticidae; genus Maratus; species Maratus speculifer. The sequence continues at coordinate 133,378,146 of OZ025291.1, read as the reverse complement.
ATAGGATGGTAAGATATTTCTTTTAAAATGTGAAGAATGTACTTGACTTTTACTATCAAATGATATTTTTACCCTTTCTTGCATCCAAAATTAATAATATTCTTAATCTCTCTCTCTCTCAGAACTCACAAGGAGATATTTTCTCAAATAATCTTTAATGAAGTAAATTTGATCATTTAGTTTGTGTCCATAATGATAAGCAAATTCATAAAAATAAGACTGCTCTGAAATCAGTTGCCAAGCTTTAAATTACAAATTAGGTTAAAGCAAAAGGTTATGCTTAAAGTAGAATGCATATGTTAACAAAATCTTTGACATTTGAATCAGCGCATACAATATTCAACTTCAATATTCCACTTATTCAACAAGCATTAAAAGGATAAACAGAAATTGATAACAACATGAATGAAGGAAAATGTAAATTAAAAATATATACATAATAATGTTACATGTTTAAGTCAGTAACTATGCAAATAATTATTCAAAAGTGAAAACTATCGAATAAAAAAATTATTTTGTTCAGTATTTAGAATTTATGATTAAATTCTTATGAAACCATTTTCATAAAGCAAGTTGTGTCATCTAATGTGTATCTAATTTGTCACCAGTTCTGTTTTCAGATGTACCGTTGTTTTTGGAATAGTGATATTTAATTTTGAAAATGAATATACCTAGTGAATGAATTTTTTCATTTATTATTTTCCAGAAAATAAGTTATGAATTTCGTAAGAGCCTTTTTTATATGTGCAAGGAATTTTGACATCATTAATAAGTATTCAAGTGTTTTAGAATAAGGCAGTGGTTTTTTTTTTTTTTTTTTTTTTTTTTTTTTTTTTTTTTTTTTTTACTATAAGTGTTTTTACTTCTTGAATTGTAATATATCATTCTCTAATGAAGATATTTCCCGTACAATTAAATCTCCAAATTAGGCAGCATTTTCTAAGATATCACAAACTTTTAAAGGAAATACAGAAAGGCTGCATATTTTTTAGTAATCGAATAACTGTATATTTTGTAAGTAAGAATGAGAATGACTTCATGGATGAAGTAGCCAATTTGGATTAGAGAAAAAAAAATTGCAAGAAATGAAATTATTTAAATCCTAAATTTATTTGGCAATATATCTTTCACTATTCGGCGAGATTTTAGCAATATTCGGCCAGATATCTCTAAATATTCGGCTACAGGTATTCGGCCGAAGTATTCAATCAACAAGCCTTCAATATTCGGCCGACCGAATATTCGGCAAAAGGGACGAATAGGCCGAATACCGAATAGTGCCCGAATATTCGTCCCATCTCTAATTTTCACCCGTGATTGTCTTTGCTGTCGCCACCAGTTCTATAACTTTATTAAGAAAGTATAAGGCACATCTTAAATTAATTCTTCAAGAACGCGAAATTTTCCGACACATTTTTAAATTTTAAGGCATAAAATTGGAAAAATATTGAAACGATTTAGCAGCAAATAGTTTTTCTTTATATATACAGTCAAACCCCGTTATAGCGAACCCGGTAAATAACGAGCTCACGGATATAAATGAACTAAAATTTTTGTCCCGCCTTTTTCCTATTGTGTTTCATGCTAATTTATTTTCTTATAGCGAACCTCTGAAATCTTAAGAATCGGTTATAACAAACTTTTTTCCATTCGACCATGATTTTTTTTTTTTTTTTTTTTTTTTTAACTTTTCCGCAGTTGTAAAAAAGGATTCGATTCTAACTTTATAAGAAAATGCGAAAATGCATGCCGTCTAGTGAAACATGATGCAAATTAGTGATACGTCATTAAAAAGTAGGAAGAACTGCATTCTTTCTCTTTTGGAATCTAAAGCGTGGAAAAAGTGTAAAGGTTCCAGTAAAGTCGGGAACATTCCTTAAATTGTCTGCCCATTTAACCCCTTGAGCTCTACTGGTAGAATTTTCTACCACATAATTTGAATTCCGAAATGTCACAATGGCACCAGAAAATTCGACCAGATTTATTTCAAAAAGGCTTAATGCATTTTTTTGTGTTCATCGTTCACTGTTTTTTTCTTTGCAAAATACTGGTTCCAATGTGACATTTGGAATTTTGAAGAAATTTACACCCCAGAGCTCAAAGGGTTATTCTAAGTTTTACTTATCCGAACTAGAGTCGGTATCTACTTGTTCGGATAATCAGCGCTGTACTTTATTTTTATTTTTATTTATTTTTAATTAATTTATTTAGTATTGTGTCATTTTAATGTAACAGATTTTAATCAATTTAATTCATTAAGGATCATATTTAATAGATTTTATGTTTTTCTCTTAATACATCATTATTGGATAGAAAAGTAGCAGCTAAAAATATACACATTTTGTGAATTCTAACATTTTTTTAACAATTCGGATGTAGCAAACCACCGGTTAAAGCGAACAAAAAATTCGGTCCCTTGAAGTTCGTTATAACGGGGTTAGACTGTACATATATATGTGTGTGTGTGTGTGTTATACTTACCGAGTTATAAGCTATCCTTGTCATGAGGTGGCGATTTTATCACACCGTTCGTCAAGAATTCATACAAAACGCATACTTTGACAGTATTTTGTGTATTTTGATTTGAGAATTGCTTTAAATAATCTTTATTAAATTATCTTTATTAACTTGTCAGAATTATGTCTTTTCATGATCTTGGGCAAAAGCATAATACGAGGCCTCCGTGCTTATATTATATAGCAAAATTAAATAATTTTATATGTGTTCTTCCCATACTAAAAGATGGAAAAGCATTTCTCATTTTTAACACTTTCCATCAAAATTGAAAAGTATTTATGCATCCGGTTTGTCTATCCGTTCTGCAATTGGTAAACCATTCAGCGTACCCTAGGCATGTGTGATATTTTGTATTGTCTATGAAGTATGTGATATTAATAGTTCATTTCAGGGACGCCCAAAATAATTTCTTTACATTATGGTCTATGGTGAAAAATCGTTTACGGAGTATTTTAATGATATTGCGCAGTTGCAAATGTATTGAAACTGATATAAATCACTGAATTTCACTTACGATTATGTTAGAACAGAACATTCGTAGCATTTTAAATCCATTTACAGGGATACACAAAGCAGCCGGTTACAATACTATCTTTGAATAACAATTGCTGGGAATGCGCTTTCAATTTCGGCATGCACTTTTAAATTTAGCGGTTTTTGAGGTGCGTTCGTAATTATGTAAATACGTAGTGACTATTGTCGTCGTTTGATCCGTCTGTCTACCGGCATATAATAGCACAAAAACTACTGAACAACATCGTTTGAAATTTTAAATATATATTTGTTGAGTCATTTCAGATGTCAGTAAAATCGGATATATAGTTCAAATACAGAGACAGCCAAAAGTATTCCATTGCGTTACGGTCAATGGGATAACATGGTTTCAAGTGGTTTTTTAATTATATTACACCCGTCGAGGCATAATGAAATTTATATGCATTTATGAATACCACTAAAATATACATTTTGTAGAACATCCCGCACAAAAAATATTTGTTACTCATTTACAGGGCACACAAAAGAATTCCGTTACATAATAGTGAAGGGCGGGGAAGCTTTAATTGCGGCATATTTAATTATGTTAAACTATTTCACATACAATAAAATTAATATACTTTGCTTAAGTTTATTACAAGTTACTTCTTGTGTAATAGAAAATGCGTTTCTCTTTAGTTGAATTAGATTAATATTTTAATTTATTAAACGATGTGTTTGATAAATTTCTATTTAAATTTATACTGCCAGGTGTCGCCTAGCAACAGAAATACCAAAATGTAAGAAGTTTTCTAATTGCAAACGATAAACTGTGAGTGAAAGACATTATATTTTTTATTTCGGCAGCTTTTTCTAAGCTGTGTGACAAAATTTATTTTTGTTTTTTGTTGTGATTCAAATTGTTTTTTTTTGAGAATGTGTGCCAAAAAAGTTACGGTTTATAATTGAGTTGTTTCGATAACTTATCTGTGTTAGAAAGGAACTGAGATGTGTTTTTTCGTGAAAATAAACTGTTTTATAAGTAGAGACGAGTAAATTTTTGAGTTTGAGTGAAAAATAATTAATTATTTCGAACAACTGGATAAACACGATGCTGTTTTGTTACATTATTCTGAATGTGTTGGAAAGTGTTTCATAATTTATTCTTGCGACGTGATTTTTTTCTGTCTTGTTATGTAAAGCAAACGATAATTCAGAATTTTCAAAGTTGGCATTTTGTACGAATTCTCGATGTAGGACAGTCAGGGAACAGACGACTTAGTTAAAAAAAAAAAAACTTGTTGTATCTCTGGATGTACAGTCGTCAGGAAAATAAAAAACAAACCCTCAACTAATTCTGTAACAAATTACTGTAGAATGAAGTTACTGGTTCTGATCGGTTGGAAATAAAATTTACTTTTAAATGATGTATATGAAATGCGCTTAGGGAGCTTTACCTATCAAAATGAACCCAAACTTCGTATTTTCCATAGAAATACCCAAGTTTAATAATATCAATAAAGTCTACGTCCTTCAATTAGCCTACATACAAAATGTCATGAAATTCGTAAAGATTAGTTTCAGGGAAAGTAATTATTTTAAAATGAGTATATTTTAGGGGCTTTTTCCAGACTGAAGTTTCGTACTTGATTTTTAAAATCTACAGAATGACTTGCCATTATGACCATTTCACTAACTTAATACATTTCGAATATTGCCAGCCCAAATGTTTCAGTAAAATGGGTAACCTTAAACCATTATTTTGACGTTTTATAATCATAATTCGAAAACTATTTGGAAGAAAAATTTTAAATTCGCATAATGCAACACATATAAATCTATCAAAAAAATTTTACTTTGTAACTCATATTTTCTTTCAAGAATTAATTTCTTAATTTTATATCATGTATTTTTTTAAATTATAAATTCAACGTACAGTCGTTTCAATTGTGGGGATAAAAGTAAATACCTTCTACTAGCTCCTACAAATTATCGCAGAAGAAAGTTACTAAGACCGAACGATTATAAATTAAGTCTACTTTTAAATAATGTCTACAAAACTGGCTTTTTTTTTTTTTTTTTTTTTTTTTTTTTTACAGTGTTTGATTTTTAGCTCACAGGCTATCATAGCCTGAGAGCTTATATGCCCGCCCGTTCTGTATGTATATACGTTCGTTCGTTCGTTCGTAACGCAATAACTCATGATAAAACCATTCGATCCACTTGAAATTTTGTATATAGGCATATCCTGATAAGGCGCTTTCCTGATTATTTTTTGGAGTTCATTCGATATGTATATGGGGAGGAACGGGAGGCTCATGCCCCTCCCCTTAATTGATATAAATGGGTTTTCCAATCAGAATTATCAGTTTTCGTTCGAAATTTAGATACAAGATCATTCTGATGATTGGTATAGATGCCTCCGTGATTGCTATAAGATGTTCATTGGATAAGTATGAACAGGGGGAACGGGGGTTCTAATACCTCTCCCCTTAATTTTTATAAATGGGTTTTTTATGCAGAATTATCAGATTTCGTTCAAATCTCTGAATAGTTTTGGAAGTTTAATGGTCAAGTATAAAAGAGGGGGATAACTCCTCTTAAATTATATAAATGGGTTTTTATTAAGAATTTTCCTATTTCCTCTGGATTTTGTATATAGATTTTTTATATGATAAAGCATGTCCCTGATTAGTTTAAAGGGTTCAATTACTAAGTATAAAAAGAGGAAAGGGGGGAGCTGTTTCCCCTCCTTTAATTTTTTTCGAACGGAATCAACCCTTCAAAATATAAGGCTGTAATGTACAATTAGTATGTGTACCCTGTGAGCTCAATGTCATCAGTTTAACTGGGCAATATTCTTTTTATTTTAATTGCTTTCATATTTGCTTAATTTATCTCTTTTCACAGATAAACAGGAGTTAATTAATCCACACAGTAGTAATATCCTGAGGCGATTTCTACAATCTTATTAAATCGCAAACTACCAAGTAAGTGCATTAGATTTCTTTTTTTTTTTTTTTTTTTTTTTTTTGTAATTTTATTCTTTTAAACTTTATTTTACAGCTAATGTTCTAATGTAGGAAAAATTTTAACTTACAAGTTAATATGAAGCAAAGGTGAATATTTTTATTGTTTTTTTATAAGAAATCCAAATAGTATATAAATGTACAAAATTATGATATCGGGGGAAAATCTAAGAAGAAGGTGTGTCAGCCTCTTGTGGATTTTGAAAATGCATCTGAAATTATTATTTTTAAAGAATTAAAAAATGTATGCTAAAATTAGCTTTCCTAGGTGAGATAAATTTATCTCTGATAAAAAAAATAAAATAAAATAAAATAAAAGTATGCTCCTGTATCAGTACACGGCCATTTGTTTTAAAATTATCTTCAAATTCAAACTGGCTAACTTCATGACTAATGCCTGAATTTATTTTTAGGATTTCGTCTTTACAAAGCAGAAACGGAACCATTATCAAATCACTCGTGTGACTGTGTTTATCATCCTACATCACAACCGTTTTTCTTGAAAACTATATGGTTATAAAAAAATTCAAACTTTAAAGAGCTATAAAAGGCTGTTGTCCCACATACTTAGGAATATTAGCCATTCACAAATATCTTTAGGAAAAGTTTAGAGGGCATTGTTAATTAAGTTATTTTATAAATGATATATATATATATTGTGAAATAGCGTTCAAACGTTCTCATAACACATAAATATGTTTAGTTTAATTTTGGTTATTATATTTTCAAAGATATCGTCGAATACATACTGCAATAATATAGTCCCCCCCCTCCCCCCATACACACTTTTTACGCGTCTACTGAAGCTAAAATTATGAAAAAGTCAGGAACTGTAGTAATTTAATTGATTCCAATTTTTTTAGAAAATCTTTTTCCGCTACATACAGAATTTACTTTACAAGCGCAACTTACTCGGCGCATCGACGCGGAATCATCCAAATAATCTTTAAAAAAATGTTTGTAATAAGTGAAGATATTAATTAAAAACCCATCTAGACACGAACCAAAGCAGCGTTGTAACTTTGCGACCTCTTTTCGGTGAGCCCTTGACATAATATCAAGTTTAAACGTTATATAAGGTCTTCATTGAAGAAAATCGTTTGTGCGTAAGTAAGTCTCGCACAAGACTTGATTATTGTCCGTGAACTCAAGAGAACGGAAGATGTTCAGAAACTATGAAATCATATAGTTTTTTCTGTTTTTCGATAAAAACTGAGAATCTTATTCCGATCAATAAAGGCTGGGGATGCTGCCAAAGTTGGCGCTTTGATTCAATTTGAAGATGTAGTCATCCATTAAAGGCCACCATGAAACAAATGCTTATAACACAAGACTTATTTCATTCATCAAAAAAAAAAAAAAAAAAAAAAAAAAAAAAAAAAGAGCTCCATTTAAAATCACTTGAATAGTCACATTTATACATTTAAAAATGAGTAGAAAGTTCCGCAGGTATATTTTTAGTATTGTTATGTATTTACTTATTGGAGCAACCTTTGTAGGATAAGTCAAAATGTTCATAAAGCTATTAAAAAGGCTGAACAAATGTTACCTCAAACGTCGTACTAATATAACGAACGTCTAAACTAGTATAAAATAATTTACTCCATTCCCAGGGGTCGCAGCGTCCCTAAAATTTTCGCACTTTTCTACCAATATTTTTAATAAAAAATTTTCATGTCAGATTGTTTGAGCGTCTACCAGGAAATTCTACGATAAATATTATCGGCTTAAAATTGCGGTAGGAAAGTGTGAAATTTTTAGGGACGCTGAGACCCCTGCATTCCCATCAGAATCCATTTTAATAACCAAACTTTGCGCTACACTTCACGTACATAATCTGACAACATCGGCAAAAGATTTATCAGTACATAAACATGCTTTCTTTAATATTCTTTTAAATGCAAAATTGGTCATGTATCTATGTTCTATATTAATTCTGTTATTGTACATCTTGTGATCAGCATTTTTCATGCCACACCGGTTTTGAAATCTAAGACTGTTTATCCACCACACTTATTACTAAAAATATGTTTGAATATTTGGATTCTTTTTTTTTCTTTTTTTGACGAATTGAAACAAATAGCGTGACGTTTTGTTTCTTGAAGAATTTGAAAATGTTTGTTCCTATCGAGTTAAAAATTTTTCAAAAAGCATAGGTGTTTAATCTTTATAATTAGACACATGTCTATCGTAAAGCACCATTCCTTTCCAAAATAATTTTGCCTCTCCATTCCCACTCTCGTTGGATATCGTCCTGCGGATGACGATTATAATAAAAGGCATAAGCGCAACAATTGTTTATCACTCAACTCTTCTTTTATCTCTACTTCACAGTCAAGTGTATTTCCGCAACTGAAAAATGTAATTTTAACGTTTGAGTTCGCTCAACTTTGATGACATTCATTTGGAATTCACGAATGGCAGCCGCTAGAAAATTGGTTTATTCTCTGCTACTGAATCACTGAGGGCCTTACAATCATAGTACACCAAATCCATTTTGGAGAAGAAAAAATCGTGAATCAACCATTGATTGCTAAGCATTTTCCAACACATTCAGAATACTGTAACAAAACTACATCATTCAAAAAATTAAAATATTACGTCCAATTTCACTATATGGAAGTGTATAACGAATTTCAAAATAGAATTTCAGTTGTAACCTCTACAATCAAAAAAAAAAAAAAAACGAATTTTTTAGCAGTCCTGATATGGTATACAGATTTGTATGCATTAACAACATGCATTCCAAAATTTAGTTCATTTCAAAAATACATATATTTCAGTTGTAAATTCCCCTTCAGCAATTTCCTCTAATAAGGAGAATGGTATGCGAGTAACTTTTGTGCAGCCCTGTATACGAGGTATAAAATTTTTATATAAAGAGAACTATGCAAAAAACTAATTAAATTTAAAAATGCATATCGAATTTTAAAACGTATCCTCCAACAATATTAGGCAAAGAAATTTCTGTAACCGATTTCTTTTAGGTGTCCCTGTAAATTGATACACTCTAATTGAAGTGAATACTCACTCTATCGCAGACTTAAAATATATCTAACCCCTTTAGAGTAGCTATTCACCCTGAACAAAAGTGGAATCGTTGACTTTCAAAAAGAGTGTATTCTCCTGGGAAGTGAATATTCACTCTAAACAGGGGTCAATAATCACTTTTTTTGAGGCGTAACTATTCACTTTTGCTAAAGAAGTCCTTTTTTTCACTCCTGGTAGGAGTGAGTAGTCACTCTTACTGAGGAGTGACTATTCACTCTTGCTAAAGAAATGCGTTTTTAGGTGCATTCGTAATTATGTAAATACGTAGCACCTATAGTTGTCGTTCAGTCCGTCCAGTCCGTCTGTCTGTCCGTCCGTCTGTTTGTCCGTCCGTCTGTCTGTCCGCATATAACAACGCAAAAACTACCCAACCGAATCGTTTGAAATGTAAAATATATATTTATTACATAATTTTGTCGAGCCATTTAAAATTTTATGAAAATCGGATAAATAAATCAATTACAAAGACAATCAAAAGTATTCCGTTACATTACGGTCAATGGGGAAAAAAGCATCAAATGAATTTTATTCGTTTCAATTTTAAAATATATGTTTATTACATAATTTTGTCGAATCATTTCAAATTTTATGAAAATCGGATGCATAGATCAATTACAGGGACAATCAAAAGTATTCTGTTACATTACGGTCAAGAGGAAAAAATAGCCTTAAGTACATTTTAATGATGTTAAACCCTTTCGAATATAATAGAATTGACATGAACCTATGACATATATATATATATATATATATATATATATATATACATATATATATATATATATATATATATATATATATATATATATATATGTATATATGTATGTATGTATATATATATATACATTCTGTGCAATCTGTAATGCAAAGAACATTTATTGTTAAATTACAGGGCCACACAAATGTATTCTATTACATAATGCTGTATGGGGAAACATTTTTTGGGACGTGTTTCAATTACATTAAATTATTTCACATTTTATGAATGTGATATGCGTTGCTAAGGTGTAATAAAAATTACTTCTTGTATATTTACAGGGACACACAAAAGATTTTGGCACTATACTGTATCCGAAGTACTGTCTACTATATAACAGCAAGATCTGAATATTTTTAAAACTTTGTTATCGTACGAACGCACCTCATTTGCTACGCTTCACATGCAATTTCCAACTTTTTCACTCGTGGTAGGAGTGAGTATTCATTCTTACTGATGAGGGACTATTCATTCTTGCTAAAAGAATGAGTTTTTTCACTCCTATTAAGAGTGAATAGTCACTTTTTCATAGGAGTGAATATTTATTTTTTATACAGTAAATTCCTTTTTTTTATTGCTATTATGGACATTTTAAAAGAATCGTATCTTTTAGAGCATACAATGAAAATAAATACAAGCATGGTAAAGATTGGAATAAAATGCTTTATTAACAATATTTATTTAATTCATAGTATGTAACAGTAATCCAACTTCTTAAGGGAAAAATTAATTAAAATTATTATTAAAACTATTATGAATTAAATTAGATTACTGACAGAAATAAATTATTTTATTTCAATCTTCTTCTTGTGTTTGCTTTCATTGGTAGCCCCATAAATATATTTGATAGTTTTAAAATGCCCATAAGCACAAGTTATTAAAGAGTTTAAAAATTTTGAACAGTCAATATTTTTTTTACACACATTAAGTTTTACATATTATTTTAATAATACCGTGATGCACATTATCTATGTTTTTATTGTTTTTTTATGTGTAATTAATGATAGTTTTAAAATGCCCATAAGCACAAGTTATTAAAGAGTTTAAAAATTTTGAACAGTCAATATTTTTTTACACACATTAAGTTTTACATATTATTTTAATAATACCGTGATGCACATTATCTTTGTTTTTATTGTTTTTTATGTCTATGTGTAATTAAATCTTTTTTGCTGAAAAACAGACATTAATACAACCGTATTTTAAAAACGACATGGTAAGTCATATTTAATTTCAATTTTTTATTCCCATATATTAGGGTAGGTGTGCCAATAATGGACACTCTTAAGGGTTCTGTCCCTGCCGGCGAAGACACTCCCTCACGAGTGCTAATCCTATGGTGGGAATTTTGATAATATCTCGTTTGCATTTCAACATTTTTTTTTTTTTTTTTTTTTTTTTTTTTTTTTTTTTACTTTTTCGATTTTGGTCGCAGATATTTTTTATAAAGTTATCTTCACTTTCAAAACCGGTACCAAAAATGAAAGTGTTATTCTAAAAGATATCTGCAGCCAAAATTGGAAAAGTAAAAATAAACAAATATTTAATACGGGAAATATGTTTTTAACGACTGCTGTAACTTAATTGTTTTTACTTAAATGGTGAACGATTAAGCCCGATAAGCTCTTTTTTGACTATGTCCTTAAACAATATTTTCGGCTTCATGAGTGGTTTGGTTTCCATATTATAAAATAGGCAAAACATAGTTAAATTCATTTTTAAATAAGAATAATAAAAAAATTAATAAAATATTGAAATTTAATTAATCACATTAATATAACTATTTATAAAAGTTTTGGTGTCATTATAATTTTGTAAGTGTAATTTAAAAATAATATTTGTTTATTTAAGTTTTTTTTTTTTTTTTTTTTTTTTTTAAGTCAATATATTTTATACACTATATACATTACCGAAATTGCATTTTTAGCAATGCCTATATGAGGTGTACATTACCAGAAAATAACTATTTAAATATAAAACTTAAGAATAAATGAAATTTTATAAATGGCACTTATTATATAAAATTCAAAGTTTTCTACTACTACCAAAACAAAAAGTTGCAATTTTTTCAAGAAAATAAAGACTATATAATTTTATTAAATGAAGGCAGCTCTTAGTACGTTTATTAAGGCTTTCAATCAAAAACAGTAATTAGAAACATTATTTTCTGCTTCCTGCTTGGTTTAATTAAGAGTATCAATAATAGTGCAAAATTATAAAATATGCAAGGGGGGAGTTACTAAAAAAAATAACAAAAGCTACATTTTTATTGGTTAATTTTTTATAACCCAAAAACTTTCAGGGGTATTTATTACTGGTGGATCTACCCTATTGTATTTTATGAATATGAGTTAAACAGATTTCGTAAGTTTTATAGAAAAATTCTAATGTATGAAATAGGAAAAAGAGAAAAATAAAATAAAGGAAATGACTACATTACATATACAATGTTCTTACTGTTGGAAAAACATTTGTATATAAAAAGCAGTTTTTTATCTCTAAAATTTATTTCATTTTATATAAATGAACTACGAATATTAACGTTTTACCACGAACTTTTAAAATTACTAAAGCAGTTTTATCTATAAACATGAGGCATAAAAAGCACTTTATTTCAATGCTTAACTATCATGTTTTATTTTTAAATGTTAATAATTACATGTATCGCAACCCCCCCCCCCCAAAAAAAAAAAAAAATAAATAAATAAATAAATAAAACAGAAGGAAATTTTGCCTATAATTAAATGTTTGATTAAAATCATAAACGTAAGCAAAAAAATGCTAACATACAATTAAAAAAATAGATATACCAATTTGAAAAGGATTAAAGATAATAATTAGTATTTTATAATTGTGTAATTAACAAAAACAAACTACAATATGAGAATAAAATTCATTATTAAATTCATTTCAAATAATATATTCTATCCGAAGTCCTCTATATTATGGATGATGGTTGTTGGGCGGATGAAATGAATTTTTAATTATGGTATGCCCTTTTAAGTATCCCTGAATGTATGCGTGTTATCTAGTGTATAAAAATGATACACAATTTAAATATACAGGGTTACACAAAAGAGCTGGTAAATGTTACTGAATATGAACGTAATTTTCTTGAAGGTGGCTTTTAAATAAATTATGCATTTTTACGTGGAATTTCATTCAGTTTACGAAGAAATGTTTGTAGAATACAGGTGAAAAGATATACAGGTTCACGCAAAGAACTGGATCATGGCCGCCTGTGGATGATAATTTCTGGAAATGTGATTTAAGTAGTTTAAAGAGTATTTTTGTTTCAAATAAATTTTTGCAAAATATTGGCGTGTAATAAAGGTATTTGGTAAACTGCACGGCTGAACAAAACTATTCTAGCATGTTTCCATCTATTAGTATAAATTGCTGAAAGAAAAATTTCAACCAGTTTGGCGTTTTCTTGTTAAACTAAATTTCCTCATTTCATAATATATATATCAATCTACAGATCAAATACAGGGCTTTTCAAAAGTGTTGGAATACATATTTGGCTATGGACAATAATAGTTTATTTCCCTGGATAACGAATTTTTGTTAAAGATTTCAGGAAGTGTTGGAAAGTGTTTCATAATCTATGCTTAACGCATGATTATTCTTACTTGTTTTATCTGGTTTCAGTCGTGGGATGATAAAAGAACAGAAAACAGTTGCCCAGCATTGCTACTATACAAACTATATGTTGCAATGAATTTAATGTGACTTCACTATATATAAACTTTCTTACCTTGCATTTAATATATAAATTAAATTTACCTGATAAAATATTCATTGTATTTATTTAAATATGTCGTTTTCGAACTCAAATAAATTCTTGTTTAACGTTCCTTTCTTGAGAAAACATTAATATATGGTATAATTTATTACTAAAATTTAGTTGAAAGTAATTTGTTGTCTAATTTGAAAGGAAAATTTGCATTACATCGCAAAATACATATCTACGCAAAGTCAGAAAATAATTAATTCCCTAGTGAAATGGTGTAAATCTGAAGTATTAATAAAGTCCATTATGTATATAGAAAGTGATCAAAGTGAAGAAAATGCTGTTAGTAATTATTTAATTGCTGATACTTCGCCAGAATATATTATGTTTGGCTTTTTTTCAAATATTCCCTTTAGTAAAGCTTTTCAAAGATTAATTAGCATTAATTATTTCAAGATATACAATGATCAGTGAAACAGTTTGGCATCGACTACCTTAAACTTATGATTTATTACACAATGCAACGCACGTTTTGTTCTCTAAATTAGAACCAGATGTTTTTAAACAATACAAGAGCGTCTCGTACACTGAGAAACATTTGTGGAAACGTTACTCCGTAAAATTGGTGGCAGCATTGCTGCCTCCAATTTTATGGAGTATTTTAACCGTTAAAACCGGTGTAACATTGTCATGTTACATCAGTAATATATGTTTAAATTACACCATTGCATATGTGAAAACAATTACTCCATGAAATTGGAGGCAGCATTTGCCCCATTTTTACACCAATTGTATGGAGTGACGTTTCCACAAATGTTTTACAGTGTAAGGCATTGTATCACATTTCAAAAACGCATAAAATTTAACAAATTTTTCATCTAGATGCAGTTTTGCATCAGGGGTAGAGGCATCGCCATGGGGGAGGGTCTCCGCCTCCTATATTTGTGAACTTGGGAAATTTGAGCTGTGTGTTAGTAAATTCTAGATTTTTGAAAGGTCTTTTTCTTTTTAAAAAATAATAATAAAATAAATATGACTTTTGTATTGTTTTGGGGATTTCTTTTCCCTGAACTGTAACTATAGAAATAAGTTAAAAAAAAATTAAAAGAAATGAGAAAAGAAAGCAGGCATACTCAATGTGTCATTGTGTTTCTCTGTTCTGTGAAAATATTATGCATTACCCTAGACCTTAATTTCTCTATTCCTGTCCATCAATATATGACACTCATCTATGTTGTTTATTTACTCCAAAACTTTGTTCTTTATTCAACGATTTCAAAATAACATTAGTGATACTTATTATGAATCACTGACATTATCTTTATGTAAAGAGTTATTATAATATATTGTACACAATAGAAGACAAAGAATTCACAAACACTAAACCAATATTAATTGACTAAAAAAAAAAAAAAAAAAAAAAAAAAAAAAAAAAAAAAAAAAAAAAAAGAGGGTCGTTTTGCATTAGATCTTTAAAAGTTAGAAATAAAATAAACGTTCTAATTTTTTAAAAATATCCTTTTACTACAAACTAAAATCATTGGCACTATAGCAATAGCTTATCACCTGAGCTGTGATATCCTTAGCGCTCGATCCTTAAACGCTGTCGTCAATGACAAACATAAATCTGAAAATATCACAAGTTTTCTTGTATAACAACATTCTATTCTAACACTAAAAAAGAAAAACACAATGTCTCTTGCCCTTTCATTTTAATCTCAGATAGTATTGAAATAAGTGGAAAGTGGAAATGGAATAACTAATTTTATGAAAAAGGGGGAAATTTTTCTTCTTTGTATACACGAATAAACAAAATTTTCAGTTTCAGAAAGAATGAGCCGAAGCTTCTTTGTCTATTAGTTTTGTAAAAGTTTACATTATCATTTTATCTTTCTTTATATGTAGAATTATAATAGAAAATAGTCAAATTTTGATTTAAATGATCAAAGTGATAGAGTTGTCTTTAAACTTTTATTAAACCAATATTTAGAAATTTATGTTTTAAATTTCAGTATTTTACTTTAGAAAGGATTTTTTTTCATTACTATCATTTTCATACATAACATGCATTATACATATCTCTTGAATTGGAAATTAGAGTAGTTTTTTTAAAGTTAAGAAATTTTCAAAACCCCTCCCCTCACTTCCCAATAAATATCTGTAGCTACGCCCCTGACCATATGGAGCTCCAAAACGTGTCATATTTTTTGTGCCAAAGGAAAAAAATAATAAAAATATTCGAAAAGTTACTTAAAACTTTTCTTTTTTCGAAAAAAAATATGTGAATTACATGACTTATAAAATTTTGAACAGGAATCGATTTCCAGATGCTTAAGATATGCAACTTCAAAATTACAGCTCGTTCAGCTAAGTAGTTTTTCCATTATGCTTAAAAAACCAACCGCATAGTAATCTGTTTTACAGCGATGAAAATTAATCGACTATAACGAGATCAAATTTTCAACTTACCAATTCCTAAACTGCTTGATCGAATACTCTGCCGTTTAGTATATTAAAAAAAATGCAAATATGGTGTCAAAATTAGATAGTACAATTTAACATTTTCTGTTTTGGTGTATTTTTTATATGTAAAGGACCTCCTAAGTGAAATTTAAGTATAGCATTAAGTAGTATGCAAGTCGTTATTTCAACAAATTCCTGTGTTTTTTATGGAGTATTCAACTTCAAGCTAAACTTTTCGATACTTTTTAATTTCAAGCTAAATTTTTCAGAACTGTTTTCAGAGCTCACAGTAGTCACTCAAAAAGTCCCCGATGATAATGTTAAATCTATGGGAACGTTATTTTCAAGAATCTCACTCAAATTTTAATATTTTTACTTTTTTTTTTCTTGCATAGCGTACCATAGTTTAAAACGATTTACAACCGGGCTAGTTTTTACTTTTTCGATTTTGGTTTCAGATTTTTCTTTAAAAATTACTTTAAATTTTAGAACCGGCTGAACCGGTTCTGACATCGAAGCTATCCTAATATAAAAAAGTATAACCAAAATCGAAAAAGTAAAAGCTAGCCCTGTTGTAGATCGTTCTAAAAAAAATCATGTAAAAATATTAATATTTGTGCAAGATATTTGAAAATAACACCCCCTAAGACTTAATATCCGGGTCTTTTGAGATATGCAGATATTTTTGAGTGACTCGAGTAGCATCTTAAGGAGCTAATCTATTTATAACTATTTTAATACTCAAGGATTTTTAAATGAAAGTTAAACTACATAACTATTCAAGTGCTAATTTGCAACCATGGAATTAAAGTAATCTATTGTAAAACCCTCTACAAGAACATCAAGTTTTCATAACGAGAAGCTTTCGCGTGCGTTGGCATAGAGATGAAATTTTAAAATTAAAACAAATGAAGAACAAGGACAAAATTTAACTGCACTGTTCTTTGCGTGATAAAAGGCGATTTACAGTCTCAAGGAAATTTTCGGAATCATTCAATTTTATCCATTTCTTGAGCATTTTGTGAAATCAAAATTTTTATTTTTTTTTTTTATTCTTAAAAGAAAATTGAGTTAAGGCCAGCAGAGGAAAACAACACGCAAATTTTCATTTCTATAATATTTTGTAGCACTAATATTTAAAGAGGTTTTCTTTCTCTGTAGGTCATCGGTTTCTTTCATTCCAGATGAAAACAGTAACATAAAACCATGCGTAAAGCATAGATTATGAAACACTTTCCAACATTTCCAGAATACTATAACAAAACTTCACTGTTTAAGGGATGCAAGATTGTGTGCAATCCTATATCGGAAATATGATAGCTTTAATGCCTGCTTACTCAGAAACTATTCGACCGATTTTGAAGAAATTTGGAATCCCTAATCGCTGGATTATGCTCAAAACTTACTGCAGACTTTTTTTCTCTGCGACAAAAATTTTTCATTTTAAAGCAATGGCAATTTTCCAGAATTTTTTTCTTGTCTGAAACTAATCTTTTTTTTTTTTTTTTTTTTTTTTTTTTTTTTTTTTTTAACTGTCTGTCATATATGATCTTGTATTATATTTATATTCAACCACCAAAGAACTTTTTATCGAAATCACGCGAGTTTTTTATGCGTTAATGAGGGTTTTATCTGCGAAGTACGATTTTTCTGAGAGCTAAGATACTTTACACTTGTGTGAACTTCTTGCACAGTTTTATCAAACATGTGAATTAAAGAATATCTAAACATTTGGATAAAATTTACTTGCATATAATAAATGAGTATAAGATGTTAGAGTAAAATTAATGTGAGTAGGCGTGGTATCCCAGCCACGTTTTCTCTTAATAAGCTGAAAGACGATGTTTAAGGGTGTATTCCGATCAAAACTGATTATTTTCAGCTTTATTTTTAAGTTCATTTGTGCTCTCAAATGCACCTAAGTTTCAAAATCTCTTATTTACAAACTATATAATGTGCCATGTTTGTCTATTTTTTGAAAAATGTAGAAAATATTGCAAAAAATACTGACACAGTTGTCCATTTTAACAGAAATTTCCGAATCTGAAGATCTGGAAAAGAAAAAAAATCCCTGTCGGCTTGGCCTATAGGCTGAGGTAGATTTCGAAGAGTGCTCATTTCAACAACAAAAAATAAAGTATGATTAGAGATAAACCCAGTTTAATAACTTCATTTGGCCGCTTATGAAAAATTCTTAATTTCATTTTTCTACAAGAACTGGTTTTATCAGAATCATCTTAAGCAAAATTTAGCTCAAATGCCCATTTTGACAACATATTTTGAAATATATTCTGAATTTATTAAAAAATCAACCAAAACAGCACATTATATTACTCCTACATAACAAAAAACTGCCAAATGAATGCGTTTGAGAGAAAATTGAATTTAAAAATGAGTCATAAAATAACCGATTTGTTATTTGAATAAATCCTTCATTCTTTAATCATGCTCGCTTCCGAAAATTTTGTGCGAAATGCCTACTTTGACGGCACTTTTAAAAATATATTCTATCTTTATCAAAAAACTGGCCAATGCGTCACATTATATAGTTCCTAAATAAGAGCATTTGTAAATTAGATGCGTTTGAGAGCGAGAATAGATTTAAAAACGAGTCGGAAAAAAACGCAATTTGTTATTTGAATACTTCCTTAAATTTTCAGTCACGATGACTTCGGGAAATTCTGTTCAAAATACCCTTTTTGGTAGCCTTTTTTGAAATATATTATGTCTTTATCAAAAAACTGACTAATGCGTCACATTATATAGCTCCTAAATAAGAGGATCTATAAATTGGATGCATTTGAGAGCAAAAACGGTTTTAAAAACGAGTCAGAAAAAAACGCAATTTCTTATTTGATTACTTCCTTAAATCTCTATGACTTCGGGAAATTCTGTTCAAAATACCCTTTTTGGTAGTCTTTTTTTTAAATATATTCTGTTTTTATCAAAAAACTGATCAATGCGTCACTTTATACAGTTCCTAAATAAGAGGATGTACTATTTGGATGCGTTTAAAATCAAAAATGAATTTAAAAATGAGTCAGAATATAAGCAGTTTGGATTTGAAGTTTTTTCTCCAACTCCTATTTTTGTTTAATTTATTTTTGCTATACGAATTTGTTTCATCAAAAACTTGTCAATATAAAAGTTGTAGATATTATTAAGGAGATGTAAAATAAATTTATTTAGATTTGATAGCTTAAAAATTGACGGAGTTATAGATTTTTTTTTCTTTTTTCATTCCCCTTTTTCTTTTCGCTTTTAATTTTTTTCATCGGTGAAAGTTGGTCCTATCAAAAATTTGTAAATACAAAAGGTTTAGATAATTTTGAGGACATTTATAAAAAATTTAGTTGGACTTAATATCTTGAGAATCGACGAAGTTATGGTTTTTCTTCTCCTAAAATCCCTGTTTTTTTCGCCCCTTGAGCTCATTTCTAAATTTATCAAAAATATGTCACGCGTAAACTTTTGGTTCATTTTTAAGAAGTAATATAAACTTTAAACCGATTCGATATCTATTTTATTTAAGAAGTTATGGCGTTTTTTTTATTTTCCCAAAAACCCTCCTCATGTCCACCCCCTTTGACCGATTTTGCCCATTGACGAACTTAGCCGAGATTTTATACCCCTTGATTTTATGTATCAGTTTGGAAGAGATTGGAGCAAAACTAAAGAAGTTATCGTGTCCATAAGAAAGTGATATATATATATATATATAGATAGATAGATAGATAGATAGATATAAATATAAAGATATAAACTTTTTTACTGATGGTAGTTTTGGGGTCTAGGGGTCATGATCGGCATAGATCTGCAAAAATTTTTCAGAAATTCCAACACTGGTGCGATCGCAATAGGTAGTATTTCATACAAAATCTACCTAAAAATGATCGTACTGAGAAAATAATTGTTTATAAAAGAAATCCTAATCAATTTAACGAAAAATTACATCATTTCAAAAATCACCCTAGCAAGTTTCATGTTTCTACTTTTAAAAATGAATCTGAAAATGTATCGGAAAATTTCGAGCTGTTGAAGGTGGAAAATCATTTTTTCGAATACACCATTAAGTAAACAAGGGATGACAAGGGATACGCGCTCCGGGACTCAGCTTTCATTTTAGGGTATAAGTGCTATAGTGGTTGGAAACAGCCTAAGTAAACAGTTTCGAAAACGCAGAATGTATTTGAAAACCGAATTAATGCTATAACTATCAGTAATCTCAAAAATGTCCAAGATTTATCTTAAGCCCTATATGATTTATGGATCTCTATATACACTCAAGGACCACAACATTATGACCACCCCAACATTTTGCAATGAACTCACCTGGATGACGTGGAAGGCATATAATGTGATAGGGATGGCATTTAAATGACGCTAGGGAGTCTCAGGAATCATTTATTCATACTACGAGTTTTTTAAATATACCGTACTTCGGATACAGTACAGTATCCAAAAACTTTTGAGTGTCCCTGTAAATACTAAAGGCTTTCTATTATACAGGAATTAACTTGTAGTTAGTTATCCTTAATATCAATTTCATAAAATGTGAAATATTTTAATGTAATTTAAACGCGCTCCAAACAATGTTATCTCCTGAAAGATTATGTAATAAAATACTTTTGTGTGGCGCAGTATATTAATAAAAAATATTCTTTGCATCACAAATTGTGCAAAATGTGTATTTTAGTATATATTTCATATATGCATATGAATTGTATTATATTTTAAAGGGTGTAACATCAGTCAAATGTACTTGAAACTATTTTTCCCCATTGGTCGTAATGTAACTGAATACTTTTGATTTTCCATGTAATTGAACTATACATCTGATTTTCATAAAATTTGAAAAGATTCGACAAAATTATGTAATAATTGTATATTTTTAATTTGAAACAATTCGGTTGAGTAGTTCTTGAGTAGTTTTTGTTATATGCGGACAGACGGACGGACTGAACGATGATTATAGATGTTACATATTTACATAATTACGAACGCACCTAAAAAGCAAATGAATCGTTAAAAGTAAGTAAATTTTGTTTAAAAAAATAAAAGACTGCTTCGAGCTCTTTCTTTTTCTTTAAATGATACGAAATTTAAATTTCTCCATATTACTTTAAAACATCTTTTTAACAGATCACTTGTATTTTCTTCATTCAACGAAATTTCTTAACATCTGTATGAATTGCACATTTTAGCATCCGAAATATTATTGCGTTTTCATGTTATAAAAGTCACAGTTATTCAATGCAAAACTTTCTCTCAAACCGTACACAAAATCGTGTGCCAGAATTAATGATGATGTTTGAAATGGGACTTTTTCCTATAAACTTTAACTTTGAAGCTTAAAAGGAAAAGGTAACAACGAACGGCTAACAACCGCGAACTTTAAACACGTACTCAAGCACGTTTCTCCCGATCCAAGTATTAATTATTTTTTTTCTTTTTTTTTTTTTTTTTTTTTTTTTTTTTTTTTTTTTTTTTTTAAGGGAGAGAGAGAGAGAGAACATTATTTAGAAGGAAAAGCTTTTTAGAGTCTAAATTAGAAAAAAATGATTTTCCATTAAAAATCCTTTTCTGCATTCCTATAAAAACAAATCCTTTTTTTTTTTTCTATCCATAATCATAAGAAAGGCAATTACATACAAAAATTTATTCTTTCTCAATGAAATAATTTTCTACTATTTTAAAGGTTCATTTGGCTAAACGAATTGAAAATTTTAACATTAGTGAAGCTTTTACAGTTGGACGGATAGTGCCCGACCATACATGTGCCCGACAACCTTTTTAAAGTAGCAACACTCTTTGCTATGCTCGTACTTAAAATAGTAGTCTACTCGAAAAATGAAAAAAAAAAAAAAAAAATCGATGTTCATTTTTTTAAGAATGTTATTTTGCTCTTGAGCATAATTCAAAAATTCCCATTTCGAAAAGTGCTCTGGAAGTATCATAAATTTGTTGAAAAATTTAAGGCGTTTGAACTTCGAAAGTGTGGAGAAATGGGAAAATATACCTAAATCCAGTGATGAGCAAAATGAATGATTTTATTATTCGAATTTATCATTAGGCATGTGTAAAGGTAAACTGTTAAAAAAATCTGAAAGTCACAGATATATTTTTCCTGAATTTTAATGAAAAAATCCGTTTTCACGAATAAAGAGCATTTGCCGAAAATTTTATCATATTTCTTGAAAATAACGACACGGACGAAGATGGAAGGAAACAATGGAGATACTCAGATATTTATCGCAAAATTTATTTCGAATATTTATAAAAAGAAAAAAAAATGACATGTTTTATCACAGCAATGAAAAAACTCAACGAAAGAATCCTAGCTCGTTTGTAAGATTTGTATCATGCTATTGAAGTGCAACTGTACTGATACCAATAACTTTCTGAGCAATAAAATAACCAGATCATATTTTAACCGTGCATTGACCTAAGAAAATTTCTCTAAAAATTTATTTAATCAATCCATATTATAATTATTCATTAACCATAAAAAGTCATTGTGATAAATTAACCTCATTAATTAAAACTTGCAAAAATTATAACAACATCGATAAAATTACAATATAAATAAAATTACCAATAAAATTACATTATAAAAATATAAACACACTGTAGAATCCACAATTTGCCTTTAGAATCAGTTGCATTCGAAGACCCTACGGCGTGATAGCTAGAGCAATGGGCTCCTACACCAAAGATCGTGAGCTCGAATCACACCGGCGGCGTAACTTTTTTCCTCGGTCAATAAATATAGAAGCTTCTAAACTATTCGATAAATGGCATCATCATCCAGATGTTATACCAACTTTATAACGGAAAGCTACCGCTTCTTCACACGGAGTTTTTCCGTTGTTATTTCCCAGAACGGAAAATCTGCTAACGGAACTGAAAAAAATCTGGCAACTTTGCTGCCAGTAGTTTTACCATGAATTCATGGATTTATTTTTAATTGTGTATAGTTGCCAATCTTTGTTATTATTATTATTATTATTATTATTATACAGCTTCTACCAGAAATTTTGTGTCTAAAAGATTTTCGTATATTAATTAGAATTAATTTAAAAAAACAAACAAATTTGGAAAAATTATTTTTATCTTCGAAATTTCTTAAGATATTTTATTTTTAAAAAACTAAAAAATAACAGTTATGTTTTTTTTTCTCAATTTTTTATGGTATTGGATTAAAAATACATACAAAGGTTGAAAACCTTGTTTTTGCACATGCACGAATGATTCAATAAAATAGTTCATTCTGCGCATAACTACCTCAAACATTTATTTGTTTTTTAGATACATTCAGAATGAATTCATATGTAGAAAGCTACATATAAATATGCTTAAAATTAAAAAAAAATCTTAGAAAAAAATTTGTAAAAAGGTACTTTTCCCTTTTCTTTTGAAAACTACTTTTTTTTTTTTTTTTTTTTTTTTTTTTTTTTTTTTTTTTTTTTCTTAATCACAATTTGCAACTTTCCTTCAAAACCACAATAGCTATCTTAGTCATTTTTTCCTATATTAGTTTGTCACATCGGGCATCATTTGAATCGAGAAAATTTCAAATAAACATTTTTTCAGTGTTTTTTATTTATTTATTTATTTTTATTTAACTTAAAAACAGTTCGAAAAGGTTTTGTTTCAAAACCTCAATAAAATATATAGACCCGGAAGCAGAGGCACAGACAATTACCTCATGCTGTTTGTCAGGTTCTGAGACCACACCTGCTACAGATTGGAATTTCTGTTATTTCTCTATCTTAATATTTTATGTATTGTACTGGCTGTGTACTGGAATTTTCAAGGTGACATTCTTTCTTTGATGAAGGGAGAATTGACAGATAATCCTGTGCTGGTGGTGAGTGAGAAAGAGGAGATTGCTGAGAGGCGTGTTCATCCGTCAGCGATGTATGTGAGTGATGAGCAAACAAGGAACATGTCACGAATCAAGAAAGCAATGTGGGATGTGTCCAATGGAGAAGCTCTACAGGGGTTTGACATTGGGGAAAGGCAGTGATTTGGGAAGGTCAAGTCTTGTCTGAGATTTGGTAGTTCGTAGCAAGGCTCGTACCTAGAGAGTGCTCTGTGTCAGAGAGCGTGGAGAGTTCGTATCTGGGTGATTCTCAAAATAGGGGACAATTTATGTCTTTCAGCATACAAAAAAAATTGAGAGGTTTTCTGTCATGTTTTTATACTTAAATATGTTTGTCTTAATATTATTCATTATTTGCACTCAAGAATTACTCACTTTTTATTTAAAAACACCTTAAAATAACAGAATAAATGTTCAAAATGTCATTAGCATGGATGTCCACAGCAGCTGTGTCTAGTATATACTAGCTTTTTCAAGAGTTAATATCATGTTTATAAAATAAAACAAATGTTATTCTTTCTTTAAATTAATCAAGGAGAGGATTTATCCAATAAATTTCTTTTTAAAAATAAAATTATAGTATATAAAAAGAGAATTAAAGTTTGTCCTCCATATTCTGTTTTCAAAACAGGTCATACTATAACAGCTGTTTATTAATCAAAATTTCATTTTCACATATGACAATACTTTGAAAATATAAAGTTTCTCCATGGCAACAAGTACCCATTTTATTCCAGCCTAAAAATAGAAGCATGTATTGTATTTTAAGAATAGAAATTGAATATTAGGCGAGTACATCAATTGTATGTCATTAGAATGGATAATAATTTTCATGTTTATTTTATAGTTAAAATTTTTATTTTACTTATTTGCATAGAACTTTTGTGTTTTAAAAAGCCCCAGAAAGGACTATTGTATTGTGATTATATTATGGCTCATAATCTTACTTAAATTAAAATTTGTCATTAGCATGGACAAATATCAGTGTCATTAGCATGGTTTTTCTGTCCATGCTAAAGACCTCTATGTGCATAAATGTAACTAGTACTTATATTGTATCCTTTTTAAAGTTTAATTTTACATATAAATTTAGGTATTGCATTCATTATCCCTAAAATATGCATTAAATCTGTCAGAAAATCACTAAGACAGCTTCTTACACTGTTAGTGTCAGAATGTTGTTCATGTAAACAAAGTTTGCTCTTTGGTAATGTTTTTATTCCCCTTATATGTATATATGTAAAAATGGAAACTATTTGTTGGAAAGGAAGGCTAATAAACGTAGAAAAAAAAAATATTTAAACAGGAAGAAAATAAAAATTTCTTAATATATTTATTCCATTCAATTTGTTTTGTCATTAGCATGGCTCAAAAAATACTAATTATTTTTCTTTAAGTTAATTTTTAAATATTTAGCTCTGCTGACTACATGAAAAGTATACCTAATACTATATTAACAACACATATTTTTTTCAAAAATTTTGCTAACAGTAATTTTTTTAAGATTTCATTTTTGAAATTGTCCCCTATTTTGAGAATCACCCATCTGAGCTCGTACCTAGAAAATAGTGTAGGACAAAAGGTCCTTGTGCGTAGTGCTCTGGGTCGGATAGCGAAGGCCGAGTATCCACGCGCTGGGAGATTCGAAATTAATCTCCAGTAAAGTTAATTTAACGTGCATTGAGTGTGAGGGAGAAGGTGTAATTGGAACAGTACACGGCCAACTTTTTACGGTATTCAATTTAATGTTGAATCGGATCATCTATATCCGAGTTGTAATTGTATATAATTGTAAATAATGTATTTCTTGTGTACATATAGTATAAATAAACTGTTAGTTCAGTTAATTGACAGCGTCAGTGTTCATTTACACAATCCTCGCAGTGGGTGACCGATATCACCTAATAATATCGGTGGTGGCAGCTATAATTACCACGGACTTTCTTCAAAGTTGTGCGGGCTGAGAGGAACGTCCGACATTGTTTATGAATAAAAATCAAGGATTAGTTAAAGCTCGATTCGCATATTAAAAAGCAATTTATCTGCTAAGTCATATCTTGGTGGAAAACACCTAAGAATCCGAATTTAGCAGTTGTCTCACAGGTTTGCTATTGTGCATTCCTGCACTCAAAAGTATGAAAATATGGAAAATTGGAAACAGGAAAACATAATGGTAAATGTATGAATCAACCCCTAAAATCGGGTTTTTAAGTGTTTTCCACCAAGTTAAGACTTGACAGACCGATTGCGTTTTAATATGTGAATCGACATTTAACTAATCCTAGATTTTCATCCGTGAACTCTATGAAATGATTGTCTGTGCTTCTGCTTCCCAGTCTAGCATTTATTCTCAAACATACTCTATACCATATCTATATCGTACTCTTAGATGTCTAAAAGATTCATAATTTCAAGTTCTTTTTGTTATTTTTTTTTTCTCCTTCTTCTTCTTTTGTTTAATTTTCTATCAAAATATAACTAAAATACTATGAAAAAAAATTCTTTGTTAATTCTCAAAAAACTTTGCAAAATTTTACTAAAAATTTTTGCGACAGACCTAACGTCCTTTCTTATCGCATCGATTGAGAACCACTGCTGTATATCTATAACATACTCTTAGAAGCTTAACATATCATAATTTAAACTTTTTTTTTTTTTTTGGTCCAATTTTCTATCAAAATACAGCTAAAATATTGAGAAAAAAAGTCTTAACATTGCCTTTGTTTTATACCGCCTTCAATTCTACATTCGGTCAAACTTGTCGCTTTCATGTATCTGTAACGTTATTGTTCAATTATTTATTTTCCACGAACGAGATGCTGCACTTTTTAAGGTCATTCGCTCGGGTGTCCATATTCGTCAACAGACCCCTATTGTTTTCGCAACACGATGAAAGGTTCTCAGCTGTCTTGAAATTGAACACTAAGTCGAAACTGCCGTGAATTAGAATCTTCGGTGCGACTGTAAGTTAAAGAAATTTTTACACGATATCTGCAATAAACAATACACCTTAGTTTGCCTTTTCTAACAATTATTTCCGGTTTCCTGTAATTTAATTCAATTTTGATGGACTTTTTGTGAATTACCATGTTTTCAAACAAGAACGGAACATAAAACTAAAAAAAAAAAAAAGAAAGAAAGAAAGAAAGAAAGAAAGAAAAAAAAAAGGAAAGAAGAAGAATATTTTTGATGAACAAAAATCCGATTTGAACCGAATAGTGTTATTTTTAAATGTGAGAAAAATCTTGCGACTGAACTAAGTTGTTTTTCAGCTCCGGAATTGAATTTAAAAATAATTTTATTGGTAAAAAAATTGCCATGGCTACTATGTTTACACAGTTATAACATGAAAATTTTCTGTTCATTAAAGAAAAAAAAGATTTCTTTATTTTAACATTTCAAGATTAAAATAATAAACATTATAATGGCATTGCCTAATTTATAACTTTAATTTCAAATACTCACCGCGTTGCATATCTGAAGCATACACAGACAAAAGTCAATGTTGCTTATACAGTGAGCTGTAAAAGGCGAATTTATTTATTGCTGTTATCTCCCACCACAGCAGTTAATATAAATTATTCATATAGAACTCTCAACAAACACCGGTACTAGGTTAATTTTTAATGCCAGCGTTTTATTTCTCATTTGGGAAGTTTAGTATTAATATTGCAATAAGAACTTTGTAAATTTTGTAAAATTCAAAAAACTGCAGATGTTCATTTTTTTCTTTTAATTTCAGATGTGAAAAAAGTATGTTTTAACGAAGCAAGTGTTTCTTTCACATTCGAATCATTGTTTACCGGTATTGTGTTTCAAATCGGTACACAAAGAATTAAAAGGTGCATTTGGGAATTTACGATGTATAACAAATTGTAAATATTTATCTCTTAATATTTTTTTTCATTTTTTTTTCTTTTACGAAATTAAATCAAATAGGTATACACAGAATATTTACATTTTAGTGTAAAACTTTTATCATGGACGTGCAACATTATTCAAATGTGTGTTTTTAAGAAATAAAGAATTTATTGCATGCTCTACAAATTACAAAAAAATAAAATAAAAATAAATCGAGGCCGTTTCAAATACATTTTTGTTTACAAAATTTCCTTTTCTAAACTTACCGTAAAGTTATATGTTTTTCTGTAATTATCTAATTTTCTTGTAATAGAGTTGCTTGGATACAGTTATATTCAATACAAAACTTCACCTATTTATTAAAATGTTCTTTTTGTGAGTGAAAAAATGCCAAAAACAGAACAAAATGATTATTTGATATTCATGGTAATTCTTTGCCGTTTATAAATTACCTTATGGAAATAGCTGTGGCTTTTTTTCTTTTGCTTTTATAAATGGCTGTAGATTTCTGTGTCTTGGATGGCTATCAATTTTTCATTGTTGAATAATTTAAATCATTGTGTTTTGTTTTAACATGATTAGTTCAACCCTAAACTCAAAGTAAAATGTAATACAACAGAAAAAAAAGTTGCTTTAAACAAATAATTTTCTGTTAGTGGTGGCAATAATGGAAATAAAATAATTTTCTAGAAAAAAGGAATCTAATAATATTGGAATTTACAAGATTGTTAGCGATGACAGCGATTCTACAAGCCTGAAAATAAAGCATGCATCTTGAAAACATAGTTAAAATTAAAGATTCAACGAAACAGGTTTTTAAAGTCGAAGCCGAAACTAAATTTTGGAGATATATATATATATATATATATATATATATATATATTCGGCTGAAAACAATCATAAAAATGTCGAAATTTTTTAAAGTAATTAATACATACATAAATATACATATTTATTAATTAATTATACTTATTTATTAAATATGCATAATTATTAATTAATTATACGTATTTAACCAATGTACATAATTATTATTTAATTATAGGGTGGTCCAAGTTGGTTCTCTGCGCCTTAAACTCAAAACTTTGTATCTTCATATAAAATAAAAAGTAATTAATTCATCAACGACCTAGGAATATTTTCTAATTATACAAATTTTAATAGATTAAAAAATATATATTTTAATCATACACAATTCACTAGGATTTCCATGATTTTAATAAGTTGATGTAAATCTGCGACTAAATCATGATTTAAATCAACTGGGGTTTTTTTTAATCAATTAAAATCAGCGATTAAAACGTGATTTAAATTAACTGTTTTTTTTAAATCATTTATTAAAATAAAAATTTTTTATAAATGTTTAAAATGATATAAAATTATTACAATCTAAAATGAATTTGGAATTTTTCTACAGGTATTTTGCCTTATGACTAAATGAAAAAAAAAAAAAAAAAAAAAAAAAAAAAAGCTTTACAAATTTATTATTTTCATTCCTGAGAATTGTAAAATATTAAGTACAATAAGTTTGTAAAGGCATAAAAAGCATTTCATTTAAACATTTTATTTAAATTTTGCATTTTTATTTTTATTTTTATTATAATTTGTTATTTGATAGTTTCATTTAAGTAATCAAATTATTCATTCTTTTATATAAAATAAGCATGGCAAGTATAATAAATTTCTGCAAAATAAGACAGCAAATAACCAGAACCTTATTTTCTTTTTCTACTTTTTCTATATGTATAATTATACCAAATATTGGAATTAAAGAAGAATGGAAAAATAACATCTAATCAACAGTTGTTGTAAAAGATTGTATAAGATTTAAAAAAAAAAAAAAAAAAAAAAAAAAAAAAAATCCCTGTCGGCTGGGCCTATAGGCGGAGGTAGATTTCAAAGAGTGCTCATTTCAAAAAAAAAAAAAAAAAAAAAAAAAAAAAACATATATATATGATTAGAGATAAACCCAGTTTAATAACTTCATTTGGCCTTTTATGAAAAATTTTTAATTTCATTTTTCTGCAAAAACTGGTTTTATCAGAATCATCTTAAGAAAAATTCAGCTCAAATGCCCATTTTGACAACATATTTTGAAATAGATTCTGAATTTATTAAAAAATCGACCAAAACAGTACATTATACAGTTCCTAAATAACAAAAAACTGTCAGTTGAATGCATTTGAGAAAAAAAAATGAATTTAAAAATGAGTCATAAAATAACCGGTTTGTTGTTTGAATACATCCTTAATTCTTTAATCATGATTGCTTCAGAAAATTTTGTGCGAAATACTCACTTTGACAGCATTTTTAAAAATATATTCTATCTTTATCAAAAAACTGGCCAATGCGTCACAGTATATAGTTCCTAAATAAGAGGATCTGTAAATTGGATGCGTTTGAGAGCGAAAATGGATTTTAAAACGAGTCATAAAAAACGCAATTTGCTATGTGAAAACTTCCTTAAATTTTCAAATCACGAAGACTTTGGGAAATTCTATTCAAAATATCCTTTTTGGTAGCCTTTTTCAAAATATATTCTGTCTTTATCAAAAAACCGATCAATGCATCACATTATATAGTTCCTAAATAAGAGGATCTGTAAATTGGATGCATTTGAGAGCAAAAATGGTTTTAAAAACGAGTCAGAAAAAACGCAATTTCTTATTTGAATACTTCCTACAATTTTCAGTCCCGATGACTTTCGGAAATTCTGTTCAAAATACCCATTGTGGTAGCCTTTTTTGAAATATATTCTGTCTTTATCAGAAAATTGACCAATGCGTCACTTTATAGTTTCTAAATAAGAGGATCTACCATTTGGATGCGTTTAAAATCAAAAATGAATTTAAAAATGAGTCAGAATATAAGCGGTTTGGATTTGAGGTTTTTTCTCCAATTCCTATTTTTGTTTAATTTCTTTTTGCTATACGAATTGGTCCTATGAAAAACTTGTCAATATAAAAGTTGTACATATTTTTGAGGAGTAAAATAAATTTAATCAGATTTGATATCTTAAAAATTGACGGAGTTATGGATTTTTCTCTTTTTTCAGCGCCCTTTTTCTTTTCGTTTTTAATTTTTTTTCGTCGGTAAAAGTTGGTCCTATCAAAAACTTGTAAGTACAAAAGTTTTAGATAATTTTAAGAACATTTAAAAAAAAAATTAGTTGGACTTGATATCTTGAAAATTGACGAAGTTATGAATTTTTTTCTCTCAAAATCCCTGTTTTTTTCGCCCCTTGAGCCACACTTCTAAATTTATCAGAAATCTGTCATGCATATACTTTTGGCCCATTTTCAAGAAGTAATATAAACTTTAAACCGATTCGATATCTACTTTAATTAAGAAGTTATGGCATTTTTTCGGTTTTCACAAAAACGTCCCCTATACCGACTCCCTTGGTCCGATTTTGCCCATTAACGAACTTAGCCAAGATTTTATCCCCTTTGATGTGCCAAATTGGTGGAGATTGGTGAAGAATTACAAAAGTTATCGTGTCCATAAAAAAGTGAGATATATAGATAGATAGATAGATAGATAGATAAACTGGTGCGATTGCAATAGGTAGTATTTCTTACGAAATCTACCTAATAACTGGTATAAAAATGTTAAGCACAGCAAAAGATCTTGGTTAGCGTATACATACATTTTATAAGTTAAGATTTATACGATTAACATTATTTTGTCTTAGTACAAATTCAAAACAGCTGTCAATAATATTTATTAGTTTTTTTATTTGTGCCTATAACTAATGAGTTTTTATTCAATTCTGTAATTAATTGCTTCTTCTAGGCCATTCTTCTAGGCCAAGGACTATTTAAAAATTGCCGAAATATACCCTGTCTTAAAAAAATAGTGAGAGTCTCCATAACAGAGTTCTTTTAAATATATGTGTCTAAAACCTTACAAAATTTATAGAACTTTATTTCTCGAGATAAAAAAACAGGATATTACTAAACCATGTTATTTACTATTTTTTTCAATTACTAATTTATAAAATTTTCGAAAATTAAGCATTTTTATTTATTTTAACAAAATATTTTGTACTTTTCCCCTTATGGTTACTAAACACATTAAATGCTAATATATTTTCTTATGAAAACACCTAATTAAAGATTATTAATTTAATATTTATTAATTTTATGTAGTGTTAGCAATTTAATATTAAATAGAGTTACTGATCATTTTTATTAACGTAAATACCACAAGTATTTTATATAGTCTTACATACGTATTACAAAATATTAATATGCATAACTTTATAGTATTCAACTAATGAATGGAACTGCTAATTTACAATTTTTCGACATTCGGTTTTCGACGGATTTACACGTTTTAGGGGTCAGAGATTCCAAAAAATATGTTTTTACAAAATGTCTGTCTGTCCGTGTGTCTGTGTGTGTGTCTGTCTGTGTGTATGTCGCCATTCTATCATCAAAAAGTGTATGAAATTATGCATAGAACCAAATTTTTTGTGAATGTTTTTGGCTGTGGAAAGCAGGTTCTACTTCAGTTTTGAAATATTCCGCCGGAAGGGGGCACTGCAATCACGATGCTTGTGCCATTTTCAATATTGTACCGACCAAAAGTATATGAAGTTATGCATCAAATTGAACCAAAATTTTTGTGTAAGTGTATGACTATGGCTAGTTGGTCCTCGCTGAATTTGAAAAAAATCCGTCGGAAGAGGGCGCTGCAATCGCGATTTTTGTGCCATTTTCAATATTGTACCGATCAAATGTATATGAAATTATGCATCGAATTGAACCAAATTTTTTGTGTAAATGGATGGTTATGGCTAGTTGGTCTTCCCTGAATTTGAAAAAAATCCGCCGGAAGGGGGCACTGCTATAGCGAATTTTGTGCCATTTTCAATATTGCACCACCTAAAAGTGTATGAAGTTAGTTCTAGAACTGAAATAATTTTTTCCTATATGATTATTTTTTTGGTAAGGCAAGTAGGATTTCTCTAAATTTGATTAAAAAAAAAAAAAAAAAAAACTGTCTATCATTCTATTGTCTATCGGCTCGTGCAGACGGAAATTCGTTTTTACTCCTATTAATTGACTGAAGAAGAAATTTAAGATGAAAATCAAAGTTGGTATGATATTGAATTAAAATTATTAAAGCATTAAAATGAGTAACTATTTTTTAAAAATATTAAAATGTACGTATGAGATAGAAGAAAATTTTGGTATTGGCACATCCAACTAGTATTAATTAAAGTAGATTATGTTACTAATTAGAGGTTTATTTATCCTCTAAACATAAAACGTTTGGTATCTATTCAGTATTTTAACGCTAAGGAAAAATATAAAACATCCGATTTCAATTTAAAAAAATCCTTGTCAGCTTGGCCTACAGACCGAGGTACATTTCGAAGTTAAGTGCTTATTTCACCAACAAAAAATAAAATATAATTAGAGATAAACCCAGTTTAACAACTTTATTTGGCCGCTTTTGAAGAGTTTTTAATTTCATTTTTCTGCAAGAGCTGGTTTTATCAGAATCGTATTAAGCTATATTCTTCTCAAAATGCCCTCTTTTACAGCATTTTTTAAAATAGAATCTGTTTTTATGAAAAAAATCAACCAATACGTCACATTATATAGTTCCTAAATAAGAGAAACTGGCAATTGAATGCATTTGAGAGCAAAAATGAATTTAAAAATGAGTCAGAAAATAAACAATGTGTTATTTGAATACATCTTCAATTCTACAATCACGATCGCTTCGAAGAATTCTGTTCAAAATGACTAATTTGACAGCATTTTTTAAAATATATTTTGCCTTTATCAAAAAATTTACCAATATGGAAAATTATGTACTTTCTAAATAAGATAATCTGCCAATTGGATGCGTTGGCAAAAATCGATTTAAAAATCAGTTAAAAAATAAGAAATTTGTCATTTGAATGCATCCTAAATAAAAGAACCTGCCAACTGGATGTGTTTGAGTGCAGAATTAAAAAATGAGTCAGAATATAAGCACTTTTGATTTCAGTTCATAATATGATTTTTTGCTTCTACTCCTATTTTTGACTTGTTTTTACTATAATAATAGGCGCTACCTAAAACTTGTCAATATAAAAGTTGTTGATATTATCGAGAAAATGTATAATAAATTTAATCGGATTTGATATCTTAAAAATAATGGATTTTTTTCTTCTTTCATCCCCCTTTTTGTTTTCGCTTTTAATATTTTTTTTTCTTTCGATAAGAGTTGTGCTTGTCAAAAACTTTAAAATACAAAAGTTTTAGATAGTATTAAGAAAAATTTTAAGAAATTTAATTGGATATGATATTTTGAGAATTGACGAAGTCATCAATTTTTTTGCCCCTTGAGCCCATTTTAATTTTATAAAAAAAAACTTGTCATGCATAAACTTTTGGCCTATTTTTTGAAATAATATAAAATTTTAATTGCTTCGATTTCTATTTTATTTAAGAAATTATGTTTTTTTTTTCTTCACAAAGCCACTCCATATGTCCACCCCCTTAATCCGTTCTGCCAATTAACGAACTTGGCCGAGATTTTATGCCCCTTGATTTTGTGTATCAGTTTGGAAGAGATTTTTGCAGAATTATAGATGTTAACGTGTCCATAAAAAAGTAATATAGATAGATGGATAGATAAAGTTTTTTATTGATAGTAATTTTGGAGTCTAGGGATCATAATCGGTGTAGATCTGCAAAAATGTTTCAGAAATTCCAACAAAGGAGCGAACGCAATCGATAGTTTTTTATGTGAAATCTGCCTTTAAAAGTCTGCTTTAAATTTAAAAAACCCATTTTTTTTTAAACATGGTTTTTTTTCACATCCTTATATTCACGGAAATATAAATGTTTCCATTAAAAATTCCAAGTAAGCATTGGAATTTAAATGTCCCCAAAATTTCAAAAATCTTGATAAATTAGTTGCCAAACATAAACACTGATTTGGTTTTGCACTAAAATCAATGCATCGAACAAGAACTATAACGTCAATGAGTTTATAGATTTATTAGCACAAAAACTAAATAAGGAAAAGACTTTGCTATTTTGATAATTGCAGCATTGAACTAAATAAACACATAGTAAAATTTAATAAACCTTTCAACTTCGTTCACTTCCAATTAAATTACACTGTTAAAAAATTTGCTTTAGCTTGAACCATATTTTGGTGCTCAGTAGCTGCCACCGTAAGATGGTGAAATCTTGTACCAACATTTAGAGCTTTCTATTTCAATCTCATTCCAACTATTGGAACTATGCTTAAACAAGAACTTCAAATATTGGTTCAAGAATTCACCATCTTACAGTGGAAGCTATTGAGCACTCAAATTTAGTTTAAACTAAGACAAGATTTTTAACAGTGATACTGAAAAGTTAATTTAAAACAAAGTAATGAGATTAAATCTTCTGGTTAAATCGCCTGCCAATTTTTATTTTGTTTTTTTCTCTTTTAGCTGATTAGAAATTCAGACTTAAGAATGTTACGCATCAAATTGCTGAATGTGTATATGAAGTACGTGAAAAAGTCAGCATGGTTTCACTTGTATTTAATGTATCCAGGAGTCATAATTTTCACGGTCTCCGAGGCGTGTGCTGCATAATTATTAAGTGGGCCATCATGATAGTCCTAATTTTTCAGCTTTCATAATTTTTTCAGTATTTCTTTTTAATACCATGGTATTCTTTAGTCTATCCCTGCATCGAATGAAAAAAAGTAAAATACACTAAAACCTGTACAGACAAAACGTATCAATAACGGATATTTTTACTGTCTCTTTCAAAAAAATACCATATAAATCCATCTGCTCAGACGAAAACCTATTTAAAGCGGAAATTTTCTTAGCTGTTCCGTTTTCTCACGTTTTACTGCTCCTGTTTCAGTAAATTGAGTGCATATAGAACCTGTTTATAGAAAAGTTCTGTTTTAAAATTAAAAATTTCATTGTTCCTACGATAGGATTACCATATTATTGTACCTGCTAAACCGGAATTTCATTCTACTCTCTAGCGATTCTGCTTTCTCTGATTTCACAATATAAGGGAGCTGTGTTTATATAATATTTTACATTCTACTAAAACAAAATCACAAGTGGCAGGAGAAACATTCCGTTTCAAAAAGATTTTCGTCTTAGCAAGCATAACTGTACGAAGGTATGCATTATTTCATATCTGACAGTGTCGACAATGAAAATATTTACATTTAAGACAGTATTCCACAGAGACAGTTTCCGATTTCATAGGGATTACTGTAATGTCTCGATTAAGAAGTCGCTGTTCCGCTTATTTTATTATCATATCCCGCTTTCTGTGATATTAGATCTGGCAACGCTACTGGTGTATTGTGTGTAGAAGAATGAACTGAATGCAAATGAAACTGTAAACACTATTAAACAATGGCAGTATTATTTGAAAATTATTTGTTTCCCTTGTTTCTACTCACTGTATTAGTAAATTCAGTGTAATTGATTTTTTTTTTTCATAAAGCATATTTATATATGCAATGACTGGAATTTCTTAAATCAATTATATCGAGCTCTTAATTATTTTTATTTTTATCATTAGTATTGAATGTGTCTCGCTGTATACTGGATATTTTTTTATCACAATTAAAATACCGTAAATAAAATATCTTCGTACAGTTAGTTACCTGTCAGCGTATTTTGATCAATTCTTCAATTTTCTAGACGAAGATTAATTTCCAATTTATCAGAGAATATTCTAAAACGAGCTTCACTTTTTCTGAAAAATAAACATTTCTTTTATTATTTTTTCCTGATTACACGAGATCGTTGTCACGTAAATCCACAAGTTTTGGCCAACCCAACTGTTTCGCAATAAAAGTTTCCACGAAATCTGTGGATTTTATATGTCTTTAGTTATATGCTGACTTGGACAAGCAAACTTTGAACTTAGGTGGCCCTTGCCGATCTATCAACACCTCTGATAAAGTGCATCCCCGCGTCATGAGGTTCCTGAGCTCTAAACGTTGCGTTAAGTTTTGCCAAACTATGTCAGGAGAGCGAAGCTGACTGATTATCTAAGTTGTGGATCTTTGGAAAGTAGGTGATTTTCTTCTAAATATTTTTCTTTTCTTAAATTGAAGTGTTTTTTACTTAAAGAAACACAATAGCCTTTCTGTATATTGCGCATACCAGGCGGCAAAAAAAAAAAAAAAAAAAAAAAAAAAAAAAAAAAAAAAAAAGCGCGGTATAACCGATTGAAATAAAAATTAGAAAAGGTATAAATCTAACAAGTAAATATTTTGTGTTTGTATGCAAAATACTAATTCATCGACGTATTACAAAGTTCTTAATAAAGTTAGTAACAGAAATTTACAATTACTGTAACAGAGATACATACAATATGATCCAAAACTTATAATGAAATATAGTTTATATCCAATGTAAGCAAACATAACCGTTAACTATTAGATAAATATTTTAAACACGATTAAAAAATTAAACGTTAAACAAGTTGAAAATTGCACGTCAAACTTGGCAAATGTGGTGCGTTTGTACTATAGCCAGTTTTATAAGTATTCGGATCTTGTGGTATAAGTGTTACACACGTTCGAAAGAGTCTAACATCATTAAAATGCACTTGAAACTCATTTTTCCTATTGGCCATAACGTAACGAAATACTTTTTACTGCCCCTGTAATCGTTTCTGTGTCTCTGTAAATATTATGCTCTTTCAATTGTACAGGAAGTAACTATTAGTAAGTTTACTAG
The DNA here is from genome assembly GCA_964019185.1 of Maratus speculifer. NCBI lineage: Eukaryota > Metazoa > Arthropoda > Arachnida > Araneae > Salticidae > Maratus > Maratus speculifer. The sequence goes on along the minus strand of OZ025291.1, from coordinate 133,340,649 downwards.
TAAGTTAGTAAGTTTACCTCAACAACGTATATCACTTCCATTTCATGTGAATTTTTTTTAAATAATTAACGAGCACCTGAAACAATGTTTCCCCTTACACCATTTTGTAACGGAATTATTTTGTGTGACCCTGTAAATGAATAATAAACATTATTTGCACCACATATTCTATAGACTATATATTTAATACACTTTATAAATTCATATCAATTTATTTAAGTCTATAGCCAAATATGCATTTCAATACTTTAAGCAGACCTGCATGTGTATTTGATCTGTCGGTTGATATATATACTATACAATGGGGAAATTTTGTTTGACAAGAAAATGCCTAGAAGGTTCAAATTTCTCTTCAGAATTGTAGTTTACCTAGTGCCTTTATTACACTCCAGTATTCAGCTAAAATTATTATTTTAAACTAAAACACTCTTAAAACTACTGAAATCTCATTCTAAGAAATTACCATTCATAGGCGTCCATGTATTCAATTCTTCGCGTGGTACTGTATAAGAGATGTGCACGGGCCCGGGCCTGACCCGTGCCCCGTATCCGGCCCGGCCGAATTAGAATAATTTTTTCAACGAGGCGCGCCGAAAAAAAATTTAGCCGGCCAACCGGCCCATTATAAAGATTTAGGCAGAAGCGATAAAATATGAGCTATTTTCAATGTATAAGGCTTTAACGACAATAAATATAAATATGTGTCTCGAGCTGACATTAGTTTGACATTATCAATACATAAATGTAACTTGTACTTGGCATTGGACAGTTACATTATAGGTAACCCGGGTTTATTTTTATTTACTTTTTTTTTTTTTTTTCTAAGCAGCCTTGTGCAACCTGGAGATCAGGCTTGCATTGTTTTTCTATATATAGACGAGCCGAGCCGGAACTAGACTTAATTGTTTAAAGATAGAAAACCAATTATAAATGCACAAATAATGTATAAAAATTGCTACCTTTTGATACATTATTTGTGCATTTATAATCGTTGCTTTTCTATCTTTAAACATTTTTGCACAAAGGCATTATTTGCTATTTTTTTAGACTTAATTGTTCTCAAGATGTGTAGGGCAGACAACATGATTTGTAAAATTATTAATAGCGATAAATAATTCATGTTAGCGTAATCTTTGGATGCATACTTCTTGATAGATCTTAAATATACTTCTCAACATAGTGGAAGTTTATCACATTTTCTGACTAATTTTTAACTGTAAAAGTATAAAATTGACTAGCCTGCTACTGAAGGGATTTGGAATCGAACAGCGTTTTTCCTTTTTCATAAATAACATACTTGTATAACCTTGTTGAGATATAAGACATTCTTATCAAATAGCTCCAAAATTTTCTCTCTTACCATGATGTCGCTTCCGAAAATTCTATTCAAAACGCTAACTTTGACAGTATTTTCTTAAATTGCTTTTATCAAAAAATAAATAACGCCATTTGATTACATAGTTTCTGAATGAAAACACCTACCAATATAAAGCGTTTCTGGAAAAAAAAAAAAAGAAAAGAAAAATCCGAAATGTATCAGAAAGTAGCTTCTTTGGATTTGAGAATGACTTTGGATTTGGAATCTTTAATAAAATGATATAGAAATATTTTTATAAATCTACTAGCTGTTACCCGTGACGTCGTTCACGTAGCATAAAAAAAAGATGAACGCTTTAATTAAACAAAACATTTCATTAACAATAATTTAAAAAATATATAACACATATCTTATACCAGGCTATGCAGTAGTTTTTTTTTTTTTTTTTTTTTTTTTTTTAATAGGGTTCTTAAAGAACTTAGTCAAATAAATGGAAAATGTGTTAGATAATATTAACGATCGCGAAAATGAAATTGCAACCATTTATACTGTAGAACACCTGTAACGCACCCCAATGGTTCAGAAATCGTGTTGTAGTGCATTTCAGAATTCCATATCAAAGAAAGAAAAATCATGTGTTAAACCTAGGTAATAAAAGAAATATCCAACATTTCCATAATACATAACTTCGCCGGCCCATTCTTTTCTGCATCTGTGTATGTGATATATGTGCTTGTAAATATTCTAAATATAATGTTAAAATTTTGCTTAGTTAGAAAAAGTATAACGAAGATTAAAATTCACCTTTAGCAATTTCTAAAAATATACAGAAACGTACTTGAATTCTTTTGTACAGTCCTGTATATTACGTGCAAATATTTATTATGCAAATAATTATTCAAGCAAAAAACCCGATTCAAATTATTGAATTCATATTTCCGGGAATCGCTATTGCACAGGTGACCATATATCCAGTTTATTGTATAGTCCGATACATGATTTATTTTAATTGTACAAACATCTCTTATTATACCAAATGTAGCTGAACTTCAGGATGCATAAATTTTCCTTAAAATACATACGATAATTGAAAAATCTCTTCAGCAATCTTTTCTAAAAGACCATACTTTGGATACAATATCTGAGACATGGATACAGGTCCAAAATCTTTTATGCGTCTCTGAAGATGAACAACAAATGTGATGCAAATCATACTTAACTGCAAGCATATTGTAGTAAATTTCAGTATTTATCATTGTATTGATTATCTCAGTATATTAATTTCATCATGTTTGAAATAGTGCAACGCAATTAAAATACGCTGGGAATATTTTTCCCCGTAGACTATTTATTATATTACCGACATTTTTCTGTGATTTTGTAAATGAATGTTAAACCTTTTTACCCCATTTTCTACAGAAATCCTGTTTTAGTGAACTTCAGAAACTGATATCAATTTCAATATTATTAATATAACCTTAATAAAATAACCTTATTAAAATACGCTGCAAATGGTTTTTCTTCACAGACCATGATATATTGAAATACTTTTGAGCTCCCTGTACGCACACTATAAGTACTATACTTAACGTATTCGATAGTAACCATGTTCTTGTGAATCTTAAAAATGCATTTAATTTCATTAAATTTAAATTATGTAACATTATCAAAATACACTACAAATGATTTTTTCGCCTTAGACCATAATGTAAAATCTCCTTTTGAGTGCTCCTGTGTTTCAGCTATAATTGCCACCTGGTTCATTTTCAATGCCGCACATGCTATGGCAAATCTCAATAACGTATGTTATTTTCGTATGAATCCCACTATAATTACTCAAGTTGAAACACGGACAAACAGACGGCATACCCCAGGCACTCGGCATCCGGTGTACAGACAGGTTGAAGTCGTAACACTTTTAGACCATGTTAGAAAGTGTCAAAAAGGGGGTAGTTTCCGTAAAATGAAAAAAAAAAACAGAATTTTTGAAAATTTGAAAATTTATACTTTGTTTTAGATATGACGTTACATTGATATTTTAAAAATTCTTAATAGAGAGTATTGCTGTGACGTCACAATTGTTAAAAAATTGAATTTTATAGCCTCGAACCGAAAGAAAGAAAAAGGTTCATTTTTATTACGGATTAATATCTGGAAAGACTACTAAAATATTTATATTCTTGTAAAGTGTGAAGTTATATTCTTGCAAAGTCTTCTAAGTGTAAAAGAAATTTTATATAATCATCTACGTGATATAAGAAGAAAAACAGTATTCCTCTGACGTCACAATTTGTAAAATCGCGGTTTTTAACCTCGAACCGAAAAACAGAATAGGGTCCATTTATTTATTTCATTTTGTTTTATCGCGTGAAAATCTTTCAGTTGAAAATTAATTACAGAAGAGAAATAATTATTCCGCTTTTTTTATTTTTTGGCAACGGAAAAAGAAAGATGATTAAATATTATGGAAATTTTTTTAATTTATTCTGTATGAAAAATAGTGAAATGTTGAATTATTAAGAAAAATATTTGAATAAAATAAATAAAAATTAGCCTATGTTCATTTCAGAGCAATAATTTATCTATATACAAAAATTCAAAAACATTAATCCACCCGTTTTGAAGCCAAGTTCATTCCAATTTTCGGACACACTTTCACATTTATAATATACTAGCAAGCTATGCCCGCTTCGCTGGTCCATATTTCCAAACGAACCTTGACTCAAAAAAAATGGCGATTTAAAAATTTTATTTTAAAGCAGTATAGACCACCCTGGAATGTTCTTCCGTATTGCTGAAAATCAAGCCAACGCCATTGCAATATTGTACTATTGTAAGTCTTGGAGAAAATTTGGGCAATTAAGCACCATCTCTTTTATTTTATCATTTATAGTAGAGTTTCGTATGAACATGAGACCGTTATGACAACAGGAATCAAAATGTTCTCGAGTCATCACACTATTACATTAGAGGGCATTGCAATGATTAGTGAGATTGATTATCAAACTCTATTAACTTTCGGATTGTACATTATCATTTCTTAGTTCTTAAAATTCCGACATCTGAACTTGCACTATGTGTAGTTCTGGTAGCCTACATACAATGTCATTTCATGTTACATTTTTTAATAAACGTCCTCTTCTAACAGGTCTACTGTAGTTTCCTATCTACCTTAATCTGTTCCAGCAAGAATACATAGAGTAAAAAATGTAAAGAATTATTGACAAATAAAGAAGAGTTTTTGTTTGTTTGCATTTATGACGGCCATTTATCTACACGTGGGGTATAAGCCCTAAGGAAAGGATGCCCTCCGTGGGGGTGGCAGACGAAGAAGGGTTTTTCACTTATATATTTAGTAGAACAATGAAGCATAAAAAGTGTGTTTTAAAGCTGTATTATTTGAATAACATTAAAATTACATCAGTTTCACTGCCTCTTCCTTTTATAAAACAGTTGCTAACATGTAGCCGTTAAATCAGAATAATCTTGATGACTAAATTTTGTAGAAAAATAAGTCTTTAGTTTGCATCTAATAAAAATTTTCTACCTTCTGTAATTGATTCCATTATGATTTTTAGTGTCAAACATTAGAAGTGCTAGAAACGATATTGTTACAAATGTACCAGACTTATTTCATGTTTGTCCTCAAATAAATATGAAATTTACGATCATCCATTATTGGCATTTAATGTTATAGCTCGACGATAGTTTTTTGTTCGACTACTTGATTATTCCGTCGATCAATTTCGCCAAATTATACAAATGGACATAATTTTTATTTTAAATAACCAAGAATAAATAAATTACTAAAATGTTAATAGAAATACAAATAAACATCGAATTAAAATTGGTTGATGAAGTAACAATTACGTATAACAAATTTAATGTCAAATGGTCGATGGGATTATCAAGTATTACCAAATTACATAAACAAATTGAATAAACAATAATATTGCCAATAATATTTCAGTGCAGGTGTCATCTACGGATCCCATTGGCGCGATTGCAGCAAATTGCGATTTTATGCCTCACGTGGTAATCCAGTAATAGTTGATTATTTTTGAGTAAATTATTTCATTATTTTTCTTTTCTCTTTTAAAATTATATAAATTGTTTTGTTCCATAATTATTTATTGACTTAGTTTATTATTATTATTTCCTTTTTAAAATAATAGAAAATAAATAAGAGTAATATAAATGTAATTGGTATTTGAAAACGCAGTGTTCTCCAAATTGGCATCATAAAAAAATCACGCCAAGGTGATGCGTGTATAAAAGTGGAAAAATGTTTGCAATAATATAAACAAAAAAAACGTAAACAAATAATTAAAAATTCGCTATTTCGATAGTTTTTTAAAATAACATCAAGCTTAATTCTCCAGTCGGGCAGCAATAGTAAATTTTCTTTTCTTCGTCTGTTTCATAATAAAAAAAAACATAAATTTAATAACTTCTAATTAAATAATCTGACTAATTTTCTGCAATCGGATTTATGATCTAAAAGTATCCTTAATACATAAACAAAACAGTGCAGTTGTCATTTACGCGCAGAAGTCGGCGCGATAATTTTTTACATCAATTTGGCAGAAAAATCGTTTTCGAATACCAGTTTCATATATATATTTAAATTATTTTCTATTTTTTAAAAAATAATAGAAATTAGTATTTAAATAATAAGTATAGAACAAAACAGTTTACATAATTTTAAAGAAGAGAAAGGAAATAAAAAAACATTTTATTAATAATTAAATAACAATAGTCGGGTTGCCATGCCAGGCAAAATAACATTAATTTAGTGTCCATTAGTTACCTCGGTGTGTATATGATATCTGTGCAAACAAAACTTCCGATAATATAATAAATTACGTCATATTTATTTTCCTTTTAATTTTCTTTATTTTAATTTTTCACGTGGATACTGTTTCAACTAAAACTTAATTGCCGAGGAGAAATTATTTTCCATATTTTGATTTTTTTTGGCAATGGGAAAGAAAATGGTCATTTTTTATCCGAAAAATTTTAATTGATTCTGTATGAAAAATAATGAAATTTTGAATTATTAAGGAAAATATTTGAATAAATCAATTGAAAATTAGCCTATGTTCACCGGAAATAGTGTAGCTTTCCAACGGTGAAAGAATTTTTCAAAACCGTCAAGTAGTTTCGGAGCCTATTCAATTCAAACAAACAAACAATCAAATCTTTCCTCTTTATAATATTAGTATAGATATAAGGATATAAGGATTTTTACTTTCTTCTATCTTTACAAGAAGAAAGTATTGGATTCATGAAAATTTTCGACTTCCGGTTTTCGACGGATTTATACGTTTTAGAAGGTCCTGAACACGTTTTGACTATTTTTAGAAATGTCTGTCTGTGAGTCTGTCCGTCTGTCTGTGAGTCTGTGTGTCTGTCTGTGAGTCTGTCTGTCTGTCTGTGAGTCTGTGTGTCTGTCTGTGAGTCTGTCTGTCTGTCTGTGAGTCTGTCTGTCTGTATGTGACAAAAAATTTGTGGGCACTCTATCTCGAGAACTAATGCTCAAATTTAATAAAATTTTATATTTAGTTATACATTGATATGAATTAGTGCCTATTGGTTTTTGGTGAAAATTGGCCTTCAGATGGCGCTGCTATACTACGTTTTTCATGATTTTCAAGATTGCTATATCTCAAGAACTAATGGACAGAATTTCACCAAACTTTAAATTCTGTGACCCCTTGATATACATAGACGCTGATTAAGTTTTGGTGTAAATTGGCCAGCAGGTGGCGCTGCTATGCCACGTTTTTCATGATTTTCATGATAGCTATATCTCAAGAACTAATGCACAGAATTTCACCAAACTTCAGATTCCGCGATACCTTGAGATACATAGCCGCTAAGGTTTTGGTGTGAACTGCCCTATAGGTGGCGCTGCTATGCTACATTTTGCACGATTTTTGCGATACTATATCTCAAGAACTAATGCAGAGAACTTCATCAAATTTTAGTTTCTTTTACACTAGAATATATAACATAATTAGACGCTGATTACATTTTCGTACTAACCTTGCAACAGGTGGTGCAGCTATGCTGCATTTTGCACGATTTTTCCAATAGCTGTATCTCAACAACCAACGCACAGAATTTAATCAAACTTCAGATTTTGTTACAAAATGACATATAACATAATTACACGATGATTACGTTTTGTTATAAATCCTTCAACTGAGGGTGCTGCTGTGCTATATTTTACACGTTTTTTTTTTTTAACTAGCTATATCTCAAGAACTAATGCACAGAATTTCATCAAACTTCAGATTCTTTTACACCATAACATAATTAGACGCTTTTTTATGTTTTGGCATAAATTGTCCAAGATATGGTGTTGCTGTGCTACATTTTGCAAATTTTTTTTATAACTATGTCTCAAGAACTAATAGGCGAAATTCCATCAAATTTCAGACTATGTTAGGTCTTGACATCAATAGACGCTTATTAGGTTTTAGTATAAATTATCCAACATGAGGTACTACTAAGCTAATTTTCTCAGAATATTAATTAAATTTTGCGTTTTAGGCTTTTCGGATACCAGAATCTCATTAGGCTAGGTCAAATATTCGAGGAAATTCGATAGTGGGTAACTTTGGGGTCACTTTTTTTTTTTTTTTTTTTTATGTTAAAATGTACTTATGAGATAGAAGAAAGTTTTGGGGTTGACACATCCAACTAGTTATTATACAGTTTCAAAAGTTACGATATTTTTGAGTTTCATTTTTTTCTTTTATTCTAAACATATTAATTTTTTAATGAGTCTTTATTTGAATGTTGAATGTCTAAGAATCTAAGAAATCATTAATGTTGCGTATGTGTATTTCCTGTAAAATATGATATAAAATCATCCAATAGATATGTATGCAGTATTTTTTAAAGGAAACTTAATTAAATGATAAAAATCTGAATTTTTAGCAATAGTAGAAATTGTGACGGTCCAGAACGGGCCGGGCCTGTCTTCACTGATTTCTGTACGGGTCGGGCCTAGAAATGTAAAAATATAAACGGGCCGGGCAGAGATCGCGTCTTGAAATTTCGGCCCGTGCAGACCTCTACCCTGTTTATCATTTTATTTGTATTCTACAAACATTTCTTAGTAAACTGAATGCAGTTCAGCGTGAAAATGCATAATTTATGTAAAAAACCCTTTTAAATAATTGACGCTTATATTCAGTAACGTTTGCGAATTCTTTGGTGTAGCTTTATATATCAACTATAGCATTTATGCATACCATATAATATGCATATATTTCGTCAACTTAAAAGCGCATATCATAATGAAAATACTATTCATCTATCCATTAGCCATCATCGGATACATAAACAGTACTTTGGAAAGAATATACTATTTGAAATAGTTTGTGAGTTAATGCTATGCACTTCCTATTATGCATGACTATATCGTATAACTTATATTAAGCCTCAGCGACGTATATCAATTTTATTATTCATAAAATAGTACAATATAATTAAAATACGTCGCACAGAATTCGACCCTTTACCATTATGTAATCGAATTCTTTGGTGGGGCCCTGTAAAGGAATAATAACAATTTTTTTCACTGCATATTTTACAGAATGCTTATTTTAGTGCCCTTCATAAATGCATATAAATTTTAATATGTATGACTGGGTGAAACATCTTTAATATTCATTTGAAATGATTTATTTCTCTAGGACGCAATGTAACAATATTTTTTTGACTGTTCCTGTAAATAAACTAATCACGCTTGATACTTCATATCATTGTTTTGATATAAATTTCTTGCTAGGGTATGCGTCTATAATTTTCAAAAATTCAGAGCAATGAGAGTATATTTACAGGAGTTAGAGCGCGAACAGACAAACCGAAATCATAAACACTTTTAAATTTCGTTGGAAAGTGCTAAAAAACTTCTTTATATCTTCTTTATATCGTTATATCTTCTAATTGTAAAATTAATTTCCAATCCCACTAAAATTCGCTATTAAATTTTCTCTGAATCTGCAATGAAAAGGCCTTCCTTTTAGATAATATCTTATTTGTTTTACGTATTTCCATACATTTTCCGTTCGGTATTATTCGTTTAGTTATATCTTTTGAAAAATAACGTGCGATATTACGCATAATGAAATTTTTATATAGTTAGCTTTTAACAAATCAGTCTAAAGAAATTTCCGATACTCTGTTATTTTCTACTTTTGTTATAAACGCAGAATTTCTATTTCAAAATTAGACCGCATAGGAAATTAGTTTTACGTCTGAATTAATTATAACGAAACTGGCATGAATAGTTAGTCTAATGAAGTATATTTTCATGTTAGTTAAACAGCATTATTTGTTTGAATGTGGATTAGTTTCTCGACACCATATTTTGAATAATTCGTAGAGTGGGAATTATATAATAAGAAATGTTCTAGAAAAGGAAGAAGTTAGATAAGTGGTTTTGTATAATGTCATAGACTGATAAAAGATTTGCATTTCGCCGTAGAAGAGGGATAAGATTGATTAAGCATAATAATATTTTCTAGTTGTTGGATGAGGACAGAAAAGTACCTTTGAATGGAGTTGGCATAGGAAGAACTTATCTATAATTATGCAAAACTGAATGAGAAAAAATAACTTTCATTCAACGATTTGAACAAATTTTGCTATATGTGACAATCAATTTCACCGTAATTCAATCATATTTAAAGTTTTTAAGTGTGTTTTAGTTTCTCTATCAAACTATAGCATGTATGGTTTCTAAATTTGGGACATAGTCTTCCCAGCTGTACTCTTAAAAGAAGGCTATGAGTCGGATTTTAGCCAAAAAAAGGTTTGGAAATTATACGTTAAACGTGGCAAATGAGGTGAGTTTGTTCTATAACTAGTTTTATAAATATTTAGATCTTAATAAAACAGCTTCAGCACTCGTATGCAAAATTACATGAATACAAAATTTATTACGATTACATACATTATATTTATAATAACAGAAATAAATAATATAATTCGTAAATACAGAAATAATATGACTCGGCGTTAAATGTAACGTTATCACCAAGGCAACCTAGAATCCTTATCTGTCATGAGATATTCTTGAAATAATTGCATGTGATAAGATTTAATAGAAGGTAATAGAAGGAAACTTTTATTAATATCTTTTTAAGTTTTGATTCGAGTTTGATAAAATTTGAAATAGCTCGACAAAATCCCGTAATGATTACATATGTTGAATTTCAAACAATTCGGTTGGGTAGCTTTTGCACTGTTAGTTGCGGACAGACGGACGAACTCGACAACGACTATAGGTGCTATGTATTAATAAAATTAAGTACATAAAATAGCAGCTAATTTATAACGAAAAACAAGGGAATTATCAAGGGAGCTTTAAAAATTGGTGATCAAGAATGAGCTCAATTTTACTAAAAATTGAAAGAGAGAATTCTTCGCCTCCCTCATCCCCCCCCCCAAAAAAAAAAAAAACTATCATCTTCAAATTATTTAACTCATCTCAAAATGGTCTAATCTTTTGTTCTGCAGAAACATGGGAGTCACTTTAATATCCCCAGAACTCCGCCGATTTCAATAAACCTTTAATCAAAATACAAAGCTTAAGAGAAGCCGGGGCACATTGATACTCCCCTTCTCTATTACTCACAGGGTCATTATAGGAAGTTTCATAACAGCTCCAAAAGGTGATGCTAGTGACTACGCAACTACATACCGAACGTCTTGGCATGATTCAATAGTTTGATGAAATGGGAGGTGTGATTTATTGTTTTTGTTGGTTAAAATTAAATTTGATTTGTTCAATTAAAATGGCATTATACAAATATTCCAGTATTTTCAATCGAAAAGAATACTCTACCTGGCAAGTAAAGCTACTCTTTATCAATTCCTCATTTTTTATTGTTAGGTAAATTATGAAGTGTTGGATTTAAGCTCATTTTATTCAAAATGGATATATGGGGCACATTGATACAGTCTAAGTCGAGGCACATTGATACAGTCTAAGTCGGGGCACATTGATACAACATAAATCCTTTTCTAGTTCATTTTTTCATTACCTTTTATTACTTTTTTTACCATAAACTTCTTAATCCAACCATTTTCCGCCAAAAATTTCTAATATTAGTTTTTATTGAAGTAAAATAGCGCTAATTTTTTACATTAGAACATTTAATAGTATTTTTACAAACAGAAGACGTACAAATTTACCCAACATCTAGCGCTAGTCGAACTAACAAAAGAAAAGGACGGCAGCCTGGCAAATTGCGAATTTATATAGATTTTCCAAAAAAAGTGTTTTCGAGATGAGAAATGTTAAGTAAGATAAACAAGCTGCAGAACAGCAAAGGGTAATTATATTATAAACAGAATTTTTAATATAATTATTCCTAATTTTCTGTGTATAAACCGTTATATAAACAGAAAATCTAGTAATTTTTTATATTTCCTAAGAAAAAGGATAATGCTGGGTTGAAGTACCAGATATGACAAAATTACCACAGCCAACAATCAGACAAGGAATAGCCAGAACATCATGTCATTAATCATTTAATTTTGATTGCTTTAATATTACTTACAATAAAATTGTGGGTGATTTGAATTTCTATACATAAATATAGAATGGTTTGCTAACTAATTTTTTATGAAAAATATGCATTGATGTTATTTTGTCTCCATTTTTCCCAAATGTATCAAAGTGCCCCATGAGGTGTGTCAATCTACTCCGGGAAAGGAGCACACTAACATTTTTTATTATTATTATTTTATTTTTTTATTACATGCAAAAATAGTATATAAAACAACGATTGTACATTTTTATAACAAACTACACAAGTTTTGCCGACATCACATGGAAAAATAACTTGAAATTTCTACTTTCAGGGCATCAAAAAACAATCTTAGAAAAAAATGTATCAATGTGCCCCAGTTCCCCCTACTTACTTTTAAGTTGGTAAACACTGACAAGGAAGGTCTCCATACGGGCATATACCGAAAAATCTGAAAAAATTACAAAATGTTCTTCTTATGAAGATATATACGTTTATAAAAAAATTTTGGCGGAACCTCCATACAGCGTCCGTAAGAAAATAATGAAAATTTCGTTATTTGGCGATTTATCATCGGTTGGCGATAGAATGCAATTTGAAAAATACTTTTTTATGTCAAATACGCTTTGGGGACAAAAAGTTTCATGTTAAACTTCTTTAGGTAAATATAATTTGAATAACTTTAATTTTGCCAGTGTTAGTTCGTTTTAAGTATAATTTTGTTATATCGATATTTATATGTATTTATATTCAAATTTAACCATCAAAATTTGCGATTTAAAACGAAATACATAATTTAAATTCATTAAAATTGTTTCAAGCTCAAAGTCCAATTGAGCATTGCCAAGTCAATTTCGTTTCTATAGAAACATCTGGCTTTTAATTTTGAATACGCTTAAATGTATGAAAATATATATATATTTTTTTTCGATATGAATTTTTTGTATATGAAAATATTTTTCCAGTGATAAATTAAAAACTATTGCAACAAACACTATATATATGTAATACAAGATATATATATATGTGTGTGTATAATATATTAAACTCTTTCATTGTTTATGTTTAAATTCATTAAATATTATTTACACGCATTCTAAAAATCTAGCAGTTTTCAGTTGCATTAAATCGTTTGCTTTTGGCGAAGAAAAGTGCTGCTCGACAAATCGCGTGATATTCACGCCAAATATTCGAAAGTGGTTTTTTTTTTTCTTAATTTCTATTGTGATTCCGCCACTAATTTTGACTGATCATTTATTACATACATAAGTAGTTTCATTAGCATTTTTTTTTTCAAAAGTTTCTGAGTATGCCCAGTATGGAGATCTTCCTTGTGAGTGCTATAAAGAATATGCTCGCAAAGATTGACAACGTGAGAAAAGAAAGTGTGCCATTTCTAATCTATATTATACAGGACAAACGTGCCAGTACATAATGCGGACGTCATTTTAAATGGGCAACGTTAGGCAATTAAATTTTGCTTTTAATGCCATATTTTAAACTTCTAACCATCGCTTATTGTTCATTTTTATGGCGTTGAACATGTTAAAAAATGTACTTTCAAGCACTATTTGTTTAAAAACTATATCTCAATTTGTGTAAAAACTGCACCGCAATTTACTCATTTCAAAAAACTAAACTTCTTCAAAATGTCTAGAAATATAAATTTTTATGTCAGATTTGTGTTTTATTTATTTATTTATTCTTTTTCCTAAATATTACACCTGCATAACTGAGCTTACAGAAAGCAATCTAAAAATTAAACAAAATGTTTAAGATCTAAATATATTTTACTTTATATTTCTTCAATTATTGAAATTTTATCATTCGTTTTAAGTCTGTTGCATTTGATAATGAAAAAAGTTCATCTATATTCTTCCAAAAACTCGCCTGTATTTCAAATACTTATTCTTTGTAACATAAAATTGTCCATGAAATAACTAAAAGTAAGAAAAAAACAAACAAAAAAACAAAAAACAAAATAGGTATATATTTTCAAATAATTTACGGCAAATAAATGTCATTCGTCCACAAAATTGTTTGGCCTTTATTCTTTTTGTTATTATTATTTCTAGCAATTAGTTCTAGCATTAGGAACGAGGTAAAGTTTAGCCTTGAAGAAAATTTCTATAGTCTCTCACTACCAATGCAATTCTCCGTTTAAAGTAATCTTGTCTCAGTTAGCAATTTTCTATTGTTTTAATGTCTATACTACTTGTAATTTATCATCCATTTATGAAAGAAAGAAAAGCTTCCATTACAGATTATGAAATATTAACTAGTCCTTTTTTTCCTGCTTGCAATAGTTGAAGTAATATATCACATAAACCCTTTGAAATTTGCTAAATTTTAGATCCGTTGAACATGTAATACTTATACATACATACCGTATTTACTCGTGTATAAGGCGCACGCGGGTATAAGGCTCACCCCTACTTTACAAGTAAAAATAGCGATTTCTTAAAATCTCGTGTTGTATAACGCGCACCATAAATTTCATATACGTTAATGAAAAATGACCAAATGAATTTCAGTAAAAAAAAAAGTCGAAACAAACATTACACCATACTAGAAAACAAGACGAAAATTCATTTTTAGACTTCGGGTTGTAAGAGAATGACGGGAAATAGGAATGAGTGACGGTAAAGAGAATTGCTAATTAGCGTTTAGATAATGTCACTAGCTCTGTTGTATAAAAAACTTCAAGGAGTGAAATAAATATGCAGTAATACTTCAATTAAGAAAGATTTTTCTAGTTTTAATCTCTCCTTTGAATAATTTCTTGTTTCATATGTATCTCGTTCGACTTCATCCAACAGTAAAAAATTATTCCGTGTATAAGGCGCACCTAAGAGTTTTGCCCTAATTTTTTGAAAAAAAAGTGCGCCTTATACATGAGTAAATACAGTATATATATAATACTTTTGAAAATCGAAACACGTCTCACAAGTTCACTTAACAAAACCTGACACAAATCTCTAGTGTCAAAATGACAAATGGCGGATTTATATATAAAATACCTAACATGAAGTTAATAAAAAGAATATTGTCCAGTTAAACTGATGGCATAGAGATCACAAGTTACGCACATTAACTGTATATTACACCCTTATATAATAATGCCCTTCGCAAAGCAAATTAAGGGAGGAAATAGCCCCCTCCCCATTTCCTTTCTTTATACTTAATCATTAAATCCCCAAAACTAGTCAGGGATACGCCTTATCATATAATAAACCTGTATCCAAAATTCGAAGCAAGTCGAATAACAATTTGCATAAAAACTCATTTATGTAACTTAAGAAGCGTTGTCCCCCGTTACCTCCTTTATACTTAATCATTAAACCTCTAAAACTGTTCAGAAATTCCACTTATCGGAAAGAACCTACATCCAAAATATAAAGCCAATCGGATAACTCTGCATAAAACGTTATTTAGCTAACTTAATGGGGAGGTGATCACCAATACCCTTCTTTATACTTAACAAAAAAAAAACACCATAACAAATGAGAGAAGTTTCTGTCCTCTATGAACCTGTATCCAAAAATTGAAACCAATCGATTAAATCTTCATGAAAAACCATTTACTTAAATTATGAGTAGTTCCCCCTATCCCCCTTTATACATATCCAATGAATTCCAAAAACAAATCAGGGAAGCGCCTTTTTAGATTGAATCTATACACAAAATTAAAGCAAATCGATACATTTTTCGTGAAAAACCCATTAACCTAAATAAAGAGGGGGGGAGGATTCCAGCCATTCTCCCCCTTTAAACTTATCCAATGAACGCCCAATATTAATCACGGAAGTACAACATCAGAATTATCCTATACCTCAGTTTTGAACGAAATCTGATAATTCTGCATGTAAACCTATTTATATAAATTAAAGGGAGGTGCATTAGCCCCCGCTCCCCTTCTTATACTTATCGAATGAATTCTCTAAACTAATCAGGGAAACGCCTTATTATAATAAGTCTATATTCAAAATTTCAAGTAAATCTGATATTTGTATCATGTGCTATCGCATTATGACGTACGCATGCACGTACATACATACAGAACGGGCGGGCACAAAAGCTCTCAGGCTTTGATAGCCTGTGAGCTAAAAATCTAACGTATGGTTGATTCCATACAAACTTAGCAAATCAGCTGTGCTTGACATCTCACGGATTTTAATGAAAATCAGCATAGAAGTAAATTACATTTATTTATGAGTAAGTACAAAATAATAGATTTCAGGATTGTTTATTTAAGTATAAAAACTTACACTAAAAGTTGACATAAAGTCGAATTTTGTCTACATGTTTGAAATTTCGATTTTGATTATTAGCCTTAGGAATAAAAAGACTGTATCAAAGATAATTTATAAGTAACAATGGATAATAAATAACAGTTTAACTTGATTTAGTAATTGCCTTAATTTACTGAATGAAAAAAAAATAATAAATTATGAAAAATTTTGAGACAAAAATTGAATATTTCTACTATTTCTATAAACATGAAAGAAAGCATTCAAAATTTTGAAATTTTTTGACGCTATAGATAAAAGTATATATTTTAAATACAGAAATTTTCATTCTCACCTTTTTATTCTTTAATTAGAAAAAAATAAACAATAAAAAACACTTTGGAGCGAAAATACGGTATTCCTATTATTTATTTGAACATAAAAGAAGTTTAAAATTTTTTTTTAATTGTTTGACATTATAGATAAAAGTGTACATTTTAAATACAAAAACTTTAATTCTTGTTTTCAGTACATTTTTGTCTATCAACATTAAAATGTTCTTCAGCGAGAATATTTTAAAATACAGTAGAATAAAACAAATTATTACCGAAACATCAGTGAAGGCTTAGTATGGAGACACGAAATTTTTTGGCTGTTCGTCTGTCCATCTGTCCGTTCCGCGATAACTGCCGCAAAAAGTATCCGATTAACTTGAAATTAAGTGGATATGTTTGAGAGGTACCGTGATTTAGCTATATAGTTTTTTTATTAAATTTGGCTCATTCATTTGGAAGATAAGGACTATTTTTTTGCGCAATAATGCTTTTCTATGGCAATTGAGGCGATATTTCCATTTTTATTTCTTGAAAAGAAATTGCTCATATGATTGAATTTAAATGGTATATTATGGATGATGTAATTTCCTAATTAGAATCATTCATTATTCATATTAGTTTGAAATTTTGTCGATACATTTGTCAGAGTTTTTAAATACGGCTTTTAATTTTTGGTAGGGATTTTATTTATGCTTTCAAATAGAAATATTTTTATTGATAAATTTACTTCTTTTAAAGGCACATATTTCATTGTTTTAATTTTCTTTTGGCCTATAGCAGCGGAACTACACCTAAAAATATCGTAAATGTGACAATATGTACATTATATGGCCAAAGGTGACCAGCCACTAGCGATTTTAGACATTTAGTTAAATATCTAAAAAAGCATGAGGAATTATTCTGAAACTCTAAGTGTATAATCATAATAGTACAGGTCATACATTTCCGTAAAGATTTTTTTTTTTTCAGAAAAAAAGCAAACCGTAAACAAATTGAAAAATAACGAATATTTTTTGTATCCCTGTCAAAACTAATGTAATAAAAGCATTCAAACAGTAGGTAATGATTAAGTGGATTATTGTAATAAACTGTGTTCATTTTTATGCCGATAGCATGTATACTAAAAGAAATTAAGGTTTTTATAAAAAACAGTCTCAAATTTTTTTGAAGTTTTTTCCTTATAATTTTCAGAGTTCTTAAAATAAAACAATATTCTTTTCTAAACATATGACAAACAAAATTGTACACAATACTTTATAATGAAAATTAAAAAATAAAAAACTATACAAATTGCATGAAAAATGAGCATGTTAAATAAATAATTTTTCTTTGCGAATACGTTAGCGCTGTAAAAATTTCATTTGCATATTGTGTTAGCTAAATGTATCGAACAACTTTTGTGAAAGTCTGAAAAACATAACTTGAGAACTCTGAAAGTAATCGTCTATCGAATAAATTCACAATCTGTTGTTCCCAAAATGAAGCAAAAAAATTAGGAGTTGTATCCAAATATGATAGTTCGTACCATATTGTGCATTCTGTATTGACACTAATCAATGGATAAATGGATACAGCCTCTCATCTTATTTAAAAGAAAATTATGATTTAAAAGAAAATTTTAGATAATTTTTGAATGAATCCACAAAATTTAACTAAAAATTATACAGCTGAACCCAGGTGTCTGACAAACATAGTTAAAAAATAGCAAATTAATTCGGATACTTTATAATACGGAAATAAAAGAAAAATACGAAATGAAGGTGAATTTGACCTCATATATTAAAAATAAAATGAATACGCTTTGAAGTTGAAATAAAAGGGCGTTGTTTTATGATATTAATTCTTATTATTAAAAAAAAAACTGTTACCGATATCTCATGATTTATCGTCTGCACACAGGTAACAGAAATGTTTAATTTTAAATCGAAAATTTCAATAAAAAAATGAAGAGAAAATAGGTAGTAAATGCCAAAATTATGTACCGCAAAGCTGTTTCTGTCGAAAATGACATCATTGTATCGGGAAATAAATATTTTCATTCGTGTAAACCAAATATTAACTAGATTGCCTGAAAAAATATTTTTTGACCAGTGTTGCTTCTTAATCCCTCCTCATTTCAGAAAATATGAATGAAAATTATTTTATTTTTTAAAGGAAATTGCATTTTCGTTCATAAAACCTAAACTTTTAATATAATTGCATGAATGTAAATAATTTTCTGTCGAACGGTATTAAAAAATAAGTCTCGAAGAGCTCAAAGTATATGGGAGACACGTTTGTAAATTGCCGTTTGGTAACCGGATTTTCATCCTAGTATATACTACTTCTTTTTTGACTTCAATACTGTAATTTAGCCCAAAGAAAAGACTCGTTTATAGAAAATGTCATTTACAAAGGTAACACCAAAAATTCTATATACTAACTTTAAGTTAATTTTAGTATAGAGGTAAGTAGTACTCTTTTAATAGCAGCAATTAGTTTAATTATGAGTGCAATTTAAAGATTTTTATTATATTCACGGGTATTACGATTAACGTACACATTTCATATTCATTACTATGCATGTCACTGTTTACAACATTAGGAATTAATTCACTCAATTACATGAGAATCCGAATATATTTACGTGAGTTAGAGCGTGAACAGACAGACAAACAAATGAATAGACAAGTCGAATTTGTAAACATTTTTCAAATATGTTGGAAAATATTAAAAAGTATCTTAAAATTTCACTTTTAATAATAGCTGATACGCGTGCTTTCTTAAAACATTTTTAATGATTTCTTGAACTTAATTGATAAAGATTAATAAAGCAGGATTTTATCAGAGTTTTTATCTGAGTTTTCATAACATTTATTATTCTTTCAATATTTAACTTCCCAAATTTGATAATTCTTATCAGCATAGCTGGGAAGCGTATTATGAAAAGTGTTGCATTGTGCACAATTAAGTAACGAGTATGAAAAATAAACAATAATCGTTTGTTTAGTGTAACTTATTTTCTGATATCATGAGGTTCTTAGAACCGAATATCTAATCTTGTATCATGGCTTAGACTGTGAGAGAAAACGTTTTATCAAAAACTGAAAAAACGATAATTTGTAAAACAAGGGGGGGGGGGGAGCTCTTGATCGCAGATTTTATGTATGCGCTAGAGAGATTAAGACTAACAAATACTTTTTAATTTTTATTTTAAAAGTACTTTTTGCCGGATAATGGTTTTATAAAATCTGCATATTAGCAATTTTTTAATGCTTTCAATTAAAAATACCTTTATACTTTTTCTATATACCCATTTTCATAATCGTTATACCTGGCCATTTTTTGAGATAGAGATTCCTTTCCATCTAACAAAGTGTCATCCAAATATATATTTATATATACCAGCAGCAATTCGCCCGCTACGCTGGTCAGTTTTTCTAATAAAACCTTAAATCAAAGGAATTATTATCTGTGAATTTAATCATGCGTTTTAAAGCAATTTGGAGATTTACATGGAATGTTCTATTGAGTAAGACAATATTTGGGCTTTTAAGAACCAACTTCTTTAGTTGATCATTTACAGTAAAATTTGGTAAAAGAAGGGTGGAACAATATGTAATATGCTAAAAACATTTATGAAAAATTGTCAAGGCAAGATTCATAAGTTTCCGTTAATTAGGCCTATTGAAAAGTCTTACTGTACATAATTGGGTTCATCTGATTCTAGATCTTAAATTCATAATTTTATAACCAAGCAGCCTGCTGAAGAAGCAACAAAAAGCAAATAATATGAATTTTATACTAAATCATTCACTAAACTTTGCGGCTGAACAATCGATAAAAGATCTCGACCGACAGTGTTCATCCCTGTTTTCTTGTCCTTGAGTCCCGAGGTGCTATGCAGCATATGTTTCGGCTGGGTGGTCAGCCCAACCCAAGACCCTCAGTCTTTAGTTCCAAAGCAAGCTTAGTACTCATTTTATTGACACCGAAGGGATCAAAGACTGAGTGAATCTTGGTGAATCGGGACTTGAACTCTCGATTTGCAGAACAGAAGTCCGATGCTCTGACTACTACGCCACTGAGCTTAAAATTTGCCGAAACCTAACCTAAAATTATTTAATTAGCAGTTAAATCTATTCAAAATTCATTCACCAGAAACTTTTTTTTTAATCACATCTTTCGAAATCGTGTTTAATTGATTTAGAATTTTCTTCTTAATTGTTTAACTGCCCAACGTAGAACGATAAATTTCATACTAACATATTTTCTGAAAAATTATCTAAATAAGAGAATAAATTCCTCCAAAATTTATTCAGCAGATCTCAAAGTAAAAACGGCCAGAATGAAATTCCTATTTTCATTTTATGTATATTGCGATAGTTACATATACACTGTTAAAAATAAATCTGTGAATTCACGATGAAACTACCGGCAGCAAAGTAGCCAAACTTTTACCGTTCCGTTAATAGATTTTCCGTTGTGGGAAATACAAGAAAAGAAAACTACGTTTGAAGAAGCAGTAACTTTCCGTTACAAAGTTTGATTTTTAATAATAAAAATCTTAAAATTAATGAATAGATTAATCGTCAAAGAATTCGAAATTACCGAGTGATTGCAAGCTGCTATGTTATTTTACCTAATCATTTTATATAATTTAACTCATGCCGTCCTGGGGATCGAACTCGGGCCTTTTGATAGCAAAACAAATCCTAACGAACTAAGCCAAAGCGGCTGATGCCAGATTGTACAAAGTATGTCTTTTATGAGTTAGTGGGAAAATCTGTTGTGCTTTTTAAAAATTTTCTTTCAAATATATTTCTTAGAACATTTGTAAACGGTTTATTTTATTTTATTTTAAATTGATGCATAATACATATTTTTTTAAATCAATTTTATTTTTTAAATACTTAAAATTAAAAAAAATCACTGTTTTAAACCACTGCTTTTTTTTTGAATGAATGACTGAATGAATAAAAGAAAGTTTTTATTAATTTTTTTACAAAAAAAAAAAAAAAAAAAAAAAAAAAAACAATTTTTTTGTAATTGTCGTACACTATTTAATTATTTTTTTCTGGCTAATTAATTAAAAGATTTTTTAATAAGAAATACGAGAAAAATAAACAGAAAAAATATAATTTAAAAGGGATTTTTTATGTTTTCATTAATCCATGGCGCCAGTGGGCCCTGAACTCACAATCTGCGCTCGCGAGCAGTTGGCTGCGTGATGCCTTGACCACTCGACCATGGAGCATCTCCCACAGCACGGAGTGTCACCGTTTTTTGTTTCTATTCCCATTTGTTTCGTTATTTTCAGGAAATATGGTTGAATTTTGTGATTTGTAACGGAAAATGCCCTTTTATTGTGAAAAGGAACCTTTTCTGTGAAATTCAAGAAAAAAATGCTCGTGAATTTCAGAATTTTTTTAACAGTGTAGCTTTCGCAATCGCATTGACCTGATTATTGAACTCTCAAGGATTAAGGTGTTGTTATAGAGTTCATATGTAGTTATATGACGTCTGGATTTTTTAAAAAACTCTATACAACTTCCATAATTATAGTATAGTATTCTCTAGTGTATATCTTCTGTCTGTAGCGGAGGATTATTTTCAGTTATATCACTGAAAACTTTCCTGCATAACTCTGTAGCTAAAAAATTTAGAATGATATGATAAATGTTGATACAATCCCTGAAATTTTATGTAAATGTTATCAAAATCAATTTATTAACATTTTAAATCTTTCATAACCGGGTTCATTCAATTTTAGAAAACCCTAACTATTACTGAGTATCGAAAAATGCTGATTTTTACATTAAACCATTTATAAACTGAACAATGTAAGTTCTAGAAAACTATGTTCAGGGAAATCTGAGTTATAATCAATCGGAATGAAATAAGAATTTGAATTTTACATGCATAGTAAATGATGATGCGTAAATATGTTAGTATTGCTATTTGCGATTTTAAAAACATTATTGGCGAGATTTACCCGCGGTTAACATAAAAAATATTCATTTTTTAATATAATCTAGGAACAAATGACAAATCACCAAGGTATTACTTAGTTTTCCCGTCAACCAATTGCGCCAAATCATACAAATCGCCTAACTAATTGCCAAATTATTTATATTCACATAATTTTTATTTTAAATAACAAAAGAATAAATAAATTAGTAAAAAATAATAAAAATACAAATAAAAAGTCAAAATAAAAATTACTTGATGACGTTTTAAACACGTATTTAGGGTGGTGAGTGGTCAGGAAAAACAGAGTCAAAAAAGATGTTAAACACCTGTATTTTATCACAGAGAAATTCGCTTTCTTTAATCCCTTTAAGTATTTTCTAAAAATAAATAATAATAGAATCCTCATTTTTTACTGGTATTTCGCTATAAAAAAAAACATCGCACAAAACCCGGTTCATATACGACATATGTGCCAAATATTTCATTTAATCAGGCTGTTGCTGTTTATTTATTAAGGAATTTTTTTAATTTTATTTCTTATATAATGACATAAAATATTTTTGGTCTAATAGTTACTGTACAAAATATCGTTTACTTATCATTTCCTCTTTTAAATAATAGAAAATAATTTTAAAAAACACTATTAAAAATTTTGTCCTAGTTTGAACCAAATTTTGGTGCTCCATAGCTGCCACTGTAAGATGGTAAAATGTTGAACCAATATTTGCAGCTCTTTTTGAAATACTGTTCCAATAGTTGGAGCAAGGTTGAAATAAAACGCACTCTAGTACAAATGTAGGTACTAGATTTCGCCATTTTATGGTGACAGCCACTGAGCTCCAAAGTTTGGTTCAAACAACAAAAATTTTTTTAACAGTGTATGTGTGTAACTGACATTAAAAAATTAAGTTATCACCAAACTGTTATTTAAAAAATCGCGTCAAACCCTGTGTGTATATGAAATCTGTGCCAAATATTTTATGTAGACATCAAACGTTGTTGTTCCTAATTTACATTCTAAAAAACATATAGTCTACAACAATTTCAATTGAAATTAAGTTGATAACTTACTACCCGACTTCATACAGAAAACAAATGCAAGAGATTTATTCGCATGAACGGTAAAAAAATACTAAACGACGAAGATAATTTGTTCTAATAGTTATTGTATAAAATATCGTTTATTCATTATTTCCTCTTTCAAATAATAGAAAATAATTTAAAAATATGTGTTTAACTGATATTCAGAAATTAAGTTATCGCCAAATTGTTATTTAAAAAAATCGCGCCAAACCAACAAAGCTTTCCAACAATAAATGGGCATGGACTATAATTCTTATGACGTCATAGCATGTAAATTGGAGGAATTATCTTTTGTTTATGGTTTGCTTTCACGATGAATGTGGGCCACCCTTATCATTTAGGATTACAAAAAATAGATAACAACCTATTCTCATACCTACTGAGTATACTTATAAAATTTCATCAAAATCGGTTAAGCCATTTCGGAGAAGTTTGGCAACTAACACTGTGACACGAGAATTTTATGTATTAGATATAAATTTCTCTTTTACTAAAAACATGGGAGAAATTTTAAAGGAAATCTCACATTATGTTCAAAATTTTAATTATTGTTTATTTAATAGCTTATATAACAGAGTTATGAATAAAAATGCGTTATTTTATATAGTAAAGTGATTTTCTTTGTTGAAAGGCTTTTAAAAAGTTATTTTTAACTGTAATACGAAATCAGCATTGCTAATATGGCAATTCCCAGTGTTTCCCTTCTCTCTTCAATAATACAAATAACTCGATTCACACCAAAGCAAATAAATTTCATAAAATACTTTTTAAATTAAATACTAAATGGGGAATACTAAAATGGGATTATTTTTTAAAATATCGAATGCGGGCATATCTATAAATAAAGTACTTTCTTTTAAAAAATAACTATCAGAATCGGGTGAGTATACGCTGTTAAAAATTTCTTTTAAAACACAGAAATGTTTGATTAAATTGACAGAATTTGATTGATTATTGTAATTATTTTTGTTATTTTTTTCTGTAAATTCCGTCAATCAGTTCATCAGACAATAAATTCTTTTAAATATTTTTATTCGTTGAATTCGATGGGTTTTGACTCGTAATTATTTAAATTCCTATGGGACTCTGCCGCCTACGAGCTACGTTCCAACTAGAAACTACGAACAACTTCCGAAATAATCTGATAAGAATAGAAGCAGCGGTAAATACTAATTAGAAATGCAATATATTTTTAAATTATAAAGATAAAAGAAAATACTTCCCAATGATAATTAATTACAAATTCATGTTTCAGGATGAATTTAGAGCAGGCCTCTGAAAATCAAGGGCTTTTGATCAATAACGCGAATGCCCTGCCGTAAATCAGTTACTGAGAGGGAAAAAAACACACATTGCGGAAAGCTCAACTTTTCTATAATAAGCGGGCCTAATACATTTGAAGGATAATTTAGGTTAAAGAATTTCATTTTTATTATAAGTATGGGTTTTGTAGAATTATTATTTTGAAATTCCAGGATTTGATGTCGTTAAATTAGTATACTTTGCACTTTATAAAAGAAATAACTTTTCATCATCAGAAAGCAGATGTGTATTGCACTTGTAAATGTGACAATTGTTTGAATTTTTTTTTTTTTTTTTTTTTTTTTTTTTTTTACCCATTTGTCAGTTTCATTTTAAGGTTATTTTTGTAACTAAAAATCTTTAAGAATCTTTTTTAACTTGAAACTGTAATTTATATAAAAATATTTTGAATAACTTCGGAGGTAGGATTTTTTTTAACAAAAAGTTTAAGCATGCATAAAAAATAAAAATAAATAAATAAATAAATAAATAAATAAATAAAAATGCGGACGAAGTTGTTTAAAAATATATATATACACTTTTTTTTGTTTGATAATGAAACTTTATTATGAGTAAAAAGTATTTAATGAAGTAATGGCTATTAATAACAGACAGAAATTGATGTATGCCTTTGGGTGGCAATTCATGACGCTCATTCGTTCATACTGGCTTTTAATAGTTTTCTGCGGAAAATTTACAAGAATTATGCATCGAAAAAGTTAGCATTCCATTTTTGGTATGATCCCATTTTAATGACGAGGTATTTTTTAATTTTTTTAGTGTTTTTTTCTTCGCGTTTTTATGGATTTTCATTTCTTTTCGCGATATTGCAACGAAATTTTGGTACAAATTAATAACTACAATTTTTTTTCATAGAATATTGTACAATCTCAGAGATGTCTTTAATCCAGCCTTAGAGAATTTTTATGTAAACTAGAGGGGGGGCTCTGCCCCCTCCCCTAGGTTACATAAAATTTCTCTACGCTCACTACTCTCACTTACCCCCAGCGAAATCGCTTCGCGATATCAATTGATATCGTGAAACAATCCCGATTTTCTAGCCATCCCCAAACGTAATTGTTTCGCTATTCCATTCTGAATCGCTTTGCGATTCCTTACATTTTATGCATTCACTTTTTATTTCCACTTAGTAAAAACACGCCTCCTCCCCTTCTCCTATTCCCCAATTTTTAACGCGCCCTTATTTTTTTTAATTTATATTATGCGTTATAAACTACCTTAAAGTTTCAAACAGATAGCTTTACTATATTTTTTAATTTTGTTCATGCCCTTCCCCCAACACCTCCCCTTCGGAAATATGACGTGCTATTTTTTTTTTATCATTTTTTATTATGTGTTATAAATAGGGATGGGCATTATTTATCGTATTAGGATAAATAACAGTGTTACCATGCTAGAACCTAATATTGCATTAATATGTTACTGAAAAGTCCCTGTTAAATAAATAACACATGGTTCTTAATGACAGCATCTTCCTTCACTTGTTTTAATCAAGATTTCATTTTTTGTACCTCTAAAAAAGAATAATATTCATTAAAAACGTCCTTAATCGTTACTTTCGAGACGTTTGCCGAACAATGTTGAATGTCCGAGCTGGGTGCCTGGACAGCCCCCCCCCCTCCTTGCTTGCGCAGACCCATTCACAATTATTTAAAAAATTTGCGTCCCCCCCCCCCTTATTAAAACATCCTTAAAAACCCTTATTTAAAAAATCTCACAATTATACACTCTAAGATTAAAAAAACCTGTCTAAAACGGAATTTAAAACTGTTTTATAGGCTTCCGTTTTGGAAGGTTTTACTATATAAAATAAGATATTGTTTGTATCCAGAAAGTACAGCCCGGACAGGCCCCCATCCCTGCTTGCGCAGACCCATTCAAAATTATTTAAAAAATTTGTATCCCCCCCCCTTATTAAAACACCCTTAAAAACCCTTATTAAAAAAATATCACAATTATACACTCTAAGATAAAACCTGTCTAAAACGGAATTTATAACTGTTTTATAGGCTTCCGTTTTAGAAGGTTTTACTATATAAAATAAGATATTGTTTGTATCCAGCAACTACAGTCCGGACAGCCCTCCCCCCTGCTTGCGCAGACCCATTCACAATTATTTAAAAAATTTGCGTCCCCCCCCTTATTAAAACACCCTTAAAAACCCTTATTAAAAAATCTCACAATTATACACTCTAAGATAAAAAACTTTCTAAAACGGAATTTAAAACTGTTTTATAGGCTTCCGTTTTAGAAGGTTTTACTATATAAAATACGATACTGTTTGTATCCAGCAAGTACAGCCCGGACAGCCCCCCTCCTGCTTGCGCAGACCCATTCACAATTATTTAAAAAATTTGCGTCCCCCCCCCTTATTAAAACACCCTTAAAAACCCTTATTAAAAAAATCTCACAATTATACACTCTAAGATAAAAAACTGTCTAAAACGGAATTTAAAACTGTTTTATAGGCTTCCGTTTTAGAAGGTTTTACTATACAAAATAAGATACTGTTTGTATCCAGCAAGTACAGCCCGGACAGCCCCCCTCCTGCTTGCGCAGACCCATTCACAATTATTTAAAAAATTTGCGTCCCCCCCCCTTATTAAAATACCCTTAAAAACCCTTATTAAAATAATCTCACAAATATACACTCTAAGATAAAAAACTGTCTAAAACGGAATTTAAAACTGTTTTATAGGCTTCCGTTTTAGAAGGTTTTACTATATAAAATAAGATATTGTTTGTATCCAGCAACTACAGTCCGGACAGCCCTCCCCCCTGCTTGCGCAGACCCATTCACAATTATTTAAAAAATTTGCGTCCCCCCCCCTTATTAAAACACCCTTAAAAACCCTTATTAAAAAAATCTCACAATTATACACTCTAAGATAAAAAACTTTCTAAAACGGAATTTAAAACTGTTTTATAGGCTTCCGTTTTAGAAGGTTTTACTACATAAAATAAGATACTGTTTGTATCCAGCAAGTACAGCCCGGACAGCCCCCCTCCTGCTTGCGCAGACCCATTCACAATTATTTAAAAAATTTGCGTCCCCCCCCCCTTATTAAAACACCCTTAAAAACCCTTATTAAACAAATCTCACAATTATACACTCTAAGATAAAAAAAACTGTCTAAAACGGAATTTAAAACTGTTTTATAGGCTTCCGTTTCAGAAGGTTTTACTATACAAAATAAGATACTGTTTGTATCCAGCAAGTACAGCCCGGACAGCCCCCCTCCTGCTTGCGCAGACCCATTCACAATTATTTAAAAAAATTGCGTCCCCCCCTTATTAAAACACCCTTAAAAACCCTTATTAAAATAATCTCACAAATATACACTCTAAGATAAAAAACTGTCTAAAACGGAATTTAAAACTGTTTTATAGGCTTCCGTTTTAGAAGGTTTTACTATATAAAATAAGATATTGTTTGTATCCAGCAAGTACAGTCCGGACAGCCCCCCCCCCTGCTTGCGCAGACCCATTCACAATTATTTAAAAAATTTGTATCCCCCCCTTATTAAAACACCCTTAAAAACCCTTATTTTAAAAAAATCTCACAATTATATACTCTAAAAAAAACCTGTCTAAAACGGAATTTAAAACTGTTTTATAGCTTCCGTTTTAGAAGGTTTTACTATATAAAATAAGATATTGTTTGTATCCAGTAAGTTCAGGTTAAAAATTCTGGGCACCCACCCGTTCAAAAGGCTGGATATGCCTATGCAACCACAGAAGAAATAATTCCTTAATATTCGCTAATTCAATAACTGTTAGATTTTTCACCAGTTTTCCAATTAAGTTCAGTTATGTAGTTCTTTTCTGTTAGATTTTCCACCCGTTTTTCAATAAATGTTTTTTTTTTTTACATTACAAAAGAACATTTTATCGCTTCGTAACTGTTGTTCATTTTCAAACGTTTTGTTGCAAATTATTTAACAACCTTGAAAAGTGCTGAGTAATACACATTATCTGAGGATAATTTTGTTATCGTTAACGACTTTTGATTTAAAGTTTCGTTTCCTGTTTGGTTTTTATTCGCGGTCGTTGAAGAAAGAGGATAAATAAAAAATGATTTCGTCTCTTTTTTATTAAATATCAGAAAGACTGAATTTGAGATTTGTGGATTTGATTTCTAAAGAGCTCTTCTGGGGGGTGGGGAGGGGGATTCACCCCCCCCAAACATACACCTTCAAATTTCGCTTATTTAGTTCTCTACCATTTTTAACATGACACCCCCCCCTTTCGGTGACTCACCTAATTTTGCTCATTTCTTCACTTCATTTCAATCTTTAAAAGGCTATAACTTTGCTTCTATGGGAGCTAAAGCGGAGAAAAAAATTCTAGCATAGCTAACTTTTACTCGCCATTCTTTTTGCTATTTCAATTTTCCGGTTTTTCCCTATAGGACCATTTTTTGGGAGGGGAGGCAGGGGGGGGGGGGCGTTTCTTATTTTTTTATGTAATATGTCTATCGAAAGCTTATGCTTCATACATTACAAATCTAGCATAAAAAATTTTCTCCCGTTATTCTGGGTCACGTTACGGACCCATAATGGGTTGAAATTTAAATTTCTCAAACTTCTTCGAGGTTTTTTCCCAAATCGGTATCAGAAAAAAATTGTGCCAACGTGATGTGTGTATGACATCTGCGCCATATAAATATTTATTATAATCTTTTTTTATTGCAATTTTTTATGTAAAACAATATGCATTAATTTTCATGCACAATTGCGCATTAAATGAAAATTGTAATGTAATTTTTGTAGTAGTACTTTATAATAATGAATAAAAAAAACACACTATTTAAAAGTGTTTCCTGCACAATAAAATGTTTCCTGACGATTACAAAAAATATGTCCCGACAATTCAAAAAATAAAAACGTAATTGTCCAAGTTTTCACTTCTGTCGGCAGTCGGCATTCCAAAAATGTCACTTTTTTTTAGGGGGTGGGGGGAAGTTTTGTGGAAATAAGTCTTATTTTTTATTTATGTATGGATCCATATAAAAAAGTATGAGCTAGTGAACTTTGGAACCATTTTAATACAACTCATATTCCAAATATTAAAATAATTGAGGAAAATTATTAAAAAATTATTTTTAATTTAATCATTTCTATACTAAGTAAATGCATTAAATTTCTTATAAATTGAATCTGGAACGTTTAGATAAGATTTTAATATTTACAAAATATAAAATACAATACAATATATTAGGTTTACAGCTTTCTGAAAGACATAAAAATAGTAGGATAAAATTTAGATGAGTTCAAAGTATTAGAATATTTTATTTTGCGCAACAATATTACCTTATTAATATGAAGTAAATGGTAGTTAATTTTTTGTAGCACCCTCTTTTGCTTTCATAATAGCGTACAATCGATCTTGCATACTATACATATCTGCTATTAAGAAACTAGTAAAAAAAACTGAGTCTGGAAAAAATTTCATTCTCTACCATCTGTCCTATCTCATAAGTTTCTTTGTCCTATCAGTTAATATTTGTTTTATGTTTTGCAGCCGCTCTAGTAGTGGCAGTATGCGTTGACTTGCTGTACGAAAATTCAGTAATGCATTTCATTTCAGATTTTAAAACATCAACAGTGCTGATTGAGAAAACGCGGTATACGGAAAATGGATTTTTAAAAAATTCGTTTTCCTCTGT
The DNA here is from genome assembly GCA_964019185.1 of Maratus speculifer. Taxonomy (NCBI): domain Eukaryota; kingdom Metazoa; phylum Arthropoda; class Arachnida; order Araneae; family Salticidae; genus Maratus; species Maratus speculifer. Next base: position 133,310,189 of record OZ025291.1, on the reverse strand, counting down.
ATGTTAAAGAAAGTTTTCTTAATATGTTTTCTTGTACTTTCTAATTTTCCTGTTTTTCGTATTTCCTATAGGATACATTATTTTATTTTCAAAAACATATGTGCCTATAGATATTTTCTTAAATGTTGTTGCCCCACCAGTGGCTGAGAGATTCTGCCCTCAAAACTGGTAGACGGCAGGCGCTGGATTAGAATAAAACCCAATCGCGGTCGTCAGCCAATCATTCGGAGATTTCCGTGGTTTTCTTCGAACTTTGGATTTCCTTGCGTAAATACGAGTTGGGTTCCCTTAGAAAGACCCCCCCTTCCCCCAGGAAGGGCACCCCCTTAGGGCCCATATCCCATGTGTTGTCCGTTTGGGAGCATATTTAGTAATTGTTTATAAATTGTTTATTGTATCCTGTTACAAAAATAGCAGGATGTTGGAACCTGTTACCAGCGCTACTGTGGAATGATGTAACCTGTTAACCAAAAGTAACCATATTTCCCATCTCTAGTTATAAATTACCTTAATGTTTACAATATATCACCTTGTTAGGTTTTTAAATTTTAACAAAATTGCGATCTGTTAGTTCCGCATTCTACCACAAGGGAATGCGTATGAATTGCGAATGAATTCTACTACGTACTCTATTCTTAACAAAACTGTATCTGGATAAAATTTCGTTGAACAAGATATAAGTAGATGTATTATTTGAGGAGATGAAGGTTTGAAATAAGAATTTAAGATAGTTAATGATATTACTATTCAAAAATAGCAGTAACTAAATTTTTAACATTTCTATATTAAGTAAGTAGATTGAATAACTTACATTTATGCTGAACTTTCAACTATTCTAAACCGTTCTGTAGAATGCTACTATAAAAAAAATCTTGTGACTGCCTTTTAAAATGAGTATTTAATAGATATTAACCAATTACAGAAATAATAACTAATATCTCATCTTGTAATTAAGATAAGAATAATTTTTAGAATATCTGAAAGAGGAATTTTCTTTCTGTCGGGTTATCCAAGTTTCGGGTTTTTATATCCCTGGGATTTTGGGATGGGGGGCCCATTTTAAAACCATCAATACACTTTATTGCTTAACATCCGCATCTGGATATCCTCGTTTTCTCATTCTGGCAATCCGTGGGCATGAAATAAAAGGAATTTTTTTATCAGTCGATTTTTAGGCTATTTTTTTAACTGACTTCAAGGAGGAGGTTATGATTTCGACCTGTATGTATTTGTTGTTCACTCATAACTTGCGTAAGTATGAACCGATTTTAATAATTCTTTTTTTTGTTTGAAAGTGCAAGATGCCCACATGGTCCCATTTCAATTTTATCAAATACTTGGGATTAGAACTTTTTAAAAATAAAAACATGAAAATTCCAACTCTTTTTGAAGCAGTCATCCAATTAGAAGCGTTCATTTTTCAGGTAATCGCAGGCTTTCATGTCGAGCACACAAGTCAGATGTGTGTGTACAATAAACAAATAAAATTTCAGGCTATAACTCTGACACCGATACTAGATCTTTTAATTTCATTAAATTCTGGTGACTAGGATGTTTTTTAAATAACAAAATGTGGATTCGATAAATTAAAAGAAAAAATGATTTGTCGCAAATTATCTTTTATTTTTGCAACGTTTTCAAGTCATAACCATATTTAAACTATGCATTCATATGCGTTAGTGCCAAGTTGTCGCCAAGCTTGGTATTTTTTTTTTTTCTTTTTTTTTTTAAGTCGGTTAGTATTTTTTTTTTAAAGCATATTTTATTATTAGTTTTACCGTAAGAATATTTTTTTGGATTTTTGGGTGTAATTTTTTATTTAATCGTGTATTTATATTACCCCCTACTGGGGTGCATTGAGTATTTCCAATTAAAAATAAATAAATAAATAAATAAATTTGCTGTATTATAAATTTTTAACAAATTCTATTATTTGAAATAATAGAAGTTTAAAAGTTAAAACTTTATTAAAATTTAGTTGTGCTTAACATTTGTGTGTACTAATTAGTTCTTTTAAACTTATACATTATTTTACAACAGCTGTTGAGTTGATGCCATTCTTTAATTATTACTTTGACCAATTTGCTGTAAATTTATTACTGCAATAGTAGAATGAGAAAATAAGATATTGGCTATTTATTTTTTTACTCGCAGAAATTTATAATACTTTCTATGCTTATTTTATATAAAATAATAAATAGTCAGATTGGCATCGTGAATCATATTGGTATTTTTAAAGTAAATGTTTTTATGCTAGATAAATTTATTGGATAAAGGCAGCCAAAAAATGCGTTTAATTTATGCACTTCTCAAACCTTCATAATATTATGAAGGAGAATGTGTTAATTGGCTATTCATAGATTTAGATACTGTAAAGAACCGAAAATGATCCCCGTTTACAACACTGGAAAATCTAATAATTTTAAAGGATGTTTATAATTGGAAATTTGTGTAATAGTTGGGGAAAATGAAAGGATCGGGGGGGAGGGGATATATTTAGTATTTATAATTTTCTCAGGATTTATACAGTTTGCAAAATATATGAAAGGAAGGTTCGAAGGAGGCTTACTTTCGATACTTTGCGATAAATACAGGGCTGCTAATGGCGACTAGTTTCATATTTTGTTCACACCCTTGTTTTTAAAAAATACATTTTATAATTATTTCTCTTGCAAATGTTGACAAAGTATCTGTGCAAAAGATCTATCTTTTCAAAAAGTAGTGCGAAGTAAAATTAAAAACTGATCGCATGTATGTAGTCCCTGTACATAGAATTAAGGTCTTACATGAAGAGAATGTCGGGATTATTCAATAACCAACCAGAAAAACAATATGATAATTCCATATAAAAAATAAACAAATATTAAGTTTAGAAATTTTTCATAGAGTTTTTCAAAATTCCTACTAAGAAGATTTTTTTTTCTTTTTTTTTTTTTTTTTTTTCTTTTTTTTTTCCGATGCAAACTACATAGGAAGATTGTTAGGCATTTAGACCATCAAAAAAGCCATATCTCTGAAACTAATGATAGAAATGAACTAGAAATGCACTTAGCCATATTTTCAATTAAGCAAATTCTATTTCTGTAAAACTAATGTAGGTCATAATTTTATTTTTTAGCATGCATTTATTAATAATTTTCATAACTAAGAAAATGTTTTTGCATTTAAAATTTAAAGATTAGAATGTCTTTGAATCCTTTCAAACTGTCACATTAAGCAATGCGTAAGTGTGATCACAGATCGCACAGAGGGTTTCGTTTAATATTTTTTCAAAACAATTTATCCTTTAATTAATAAATCCAAATCGTTAATTTATACTTATTAAATTCTAACATAGAAGCTAGCACCAACAAATTTAATTTTAAAATAATTATAAATGGACGTTATTTATTTTACTCAAATTATAAATGTTAAAATCAAATTATTTAAATAAAATCCAAAATTCCAAATTTTTTAAAAATCCGAAATTAAAAAAAATTAGCGGAGATACAAATAAAATTTTAAATTTCTATAAATGCAAAAGATTGTTAAATGAAATTTAAATTGCTGAATCATCAATAAATCACAATAATTTTAAAATACAAAGAAAATTGAATTCCAAAAAAATATTACAAATGTCAGGTGAACGAAACCATAATAATATAAACCCTTACATTAGCAAGAAATACGAAATATATTTTAATTAAATCCATCTAAATATGAACATTTCAATTTACAGCATCGGGGAGCGAGCTAAGAATTTTCTGTTTACTAACGAGATTCTCTACCACCAAATTATGATATTTACAAGGAAAACGTTCGAATTAATTTTCTCTTTTTAAATTTAAATTTCAAAAATGAACGGTGGACATTGAAAAGAAATCATTTAATTAAAATTATAGACTTTTTCAAAATTTTCTGATTTATTGTGTGACAACCTCAGATACTCAGTTGTAAGTACACAAAATTTGAAATATCTGACTTATACAATTTTTGTGTATGGACTTTGTGACGGAAGGACAGACAGAGAACACAGACTACTATAGAGTTTAGTCAGATGATCGAAACCCTAAAAAATAAATTTCCATTGCAGGATTCTGGAGAAGATATATTTTAAAGTTTGTTCAGTGGACTTCGAATTAGCATCCCCAAACTTCGATCATTTCTAACTCTGAAGATTTTTTAAAAAGTGCATGAACGTCTACATTATCAGGCTGCTTTGGTCCAAGAAACTCAAATAAAGTATCACGATTGTGTGTTAGCGTTTAAAAAAAGACGGTACAATTTGTATTATATCCACGATTCTTTATAACAAAATAAACAACAAATAACTATACAAATTTTTATACAAATGCAAATGTTATTATTATTATTATTATTTGTATTTGTATTTTTATTTATATATTTATTTAATTATTTGCACTAATTAAAATTGAAGTTACAGGTATAGTTCAGATTGTTTTTCCACGTATTGTAACTGTACTCCCTTAATTTATTTCGAAAAAAATGTTGTTCAAATAAGACTGCTCACTTTTATATGGAATGAATTTATATGATCCTAGTTACATTATTATCTGATGATATCTGAAAAATAAAACTACACTGATTCTGCATACGCAATGTCTTAAGAAAGATATAATCATCGTTAAGGAATTCATTATTTTACAAAGCAGTTTATTTAGCTTGTTCATCAATTTCGAAACATCCTTAGATTAAAATCAGAATTTGCACAGAATCTAGTATACTTCCTGGCTGTCTAGTTTCTTTTATGAAGCAGGTGAAATTCTTATGAAATAATTTTCTTTTAGCCTGACTGCCGTTATTGATCTCTTACGAGCATACTCGAGTTGATAAAATCAAATGCTACTGATTAAAAGTGTGGACCGAATCCTTAGTTTAGACTAACCTATTTATCTTGTATATGATATTGGCAATTTTTTATCAAAAATAATGCGCATTTACATATGGGTCATTCCATATAAAATGATCAAATCAGGTGTGGCTGATATATCACAGATATTGTTGAAAATCATTATATGAGTAGATCATATTATTTTTCGAGCAAGTGCAAAGTAATAAATATATTTCAGATTTGTTTATTTCAGTATAAAAATTTACATTAAAAATCGATACAAAATGAAGGTTTTGTGCACATTCTCAATTTCAAATTTGATTATTAACCTTAGAAACGGAAAGACTAAATTAAACATTATTTACAATTAAGAATGAACTAAAAGTATCAGATTAGCGTAATTTAATAACTAAGTTTTTTTTCTATAGTTTAAAAATAGATAAATATTAAATTTCCTGAGAAAAATGAAATATTTCTATTGCTTATCTGAACATGAATGATATCTCTTACAGTTTTAAAATTATTTCACACTATAGTTAATGGCATGTACATGAAATATCTAAACTTTCATTCTTGCTTTTTTATTCCTTAATGAAAAAAAAAATAAATAGTAAAAACTGTTGATGGAAACATTCAGTATTTCTATCACTTGTTTGGACATGAAGAATAGCTTTCAAAACTTTTAAATTATTTGATATTAGAAATAAAAATGTATATTTTAAATATAGCAAAATTTTATTCTTACTTTCAGTTTATTTTTGCCTCAAAAATATTTTTAATTTAAGTAGAAAAAAGGGATTCATTTGAACCAATAATTATATATTAATCCTAAATCCAAATATAAAAAGTAGATGGCAGCACACATCTTTTTAGGTGCGTTTATAATTGAAAAAATACGTAGCACTTATAGTCGTCGTTCAGTCCGTCTGTCCGTCCGCATATAACAGCGCAAAAACTACCCAATTGAATCGTTTAAAATTTAAAATCTTCCCTAGAGATTCTCTATTGAGTTTATGTCAAGACTTTTTTTTAACCAGACGATTACAGTTGCTTGGTTTTGCCACCAGCACAGTGAAAGGGGGGGGGGGGCGTGAAAATCCCTCTCAAGGCTAAAATAATGAGTATAACTATGCCGCCTATATGAATCACTAGTAAAGCAAATTAGCCGCTTTTACAAATCAAAACCAAAATTAATATTAAAATTTTTTGCCTTATTCCGAATACGCGGCTTTATTGAATAAAATTTTACTCAGTAAAGTGATTCAATTAAACGAGGAGTATTGTATTTAAAACTGTGAATGCACACATATGCATTAGTTAAGTTAAAATTGGTTATTTGTTTTGAAACACAGCAGCAGTGGTCACGTTTTCAAGACACCCTAAACCAAAAGTTTGGCCATTTCCTACAGCACAAATGCTTTGAGTTAGAGTATTATAAACTGAACAGTTTTTTAATTGTATTCCTTTGTTCTGTCTTTGTTCCATGCTCGAAATGATAATGGTTCATCAAATTCCAGAAAAGAACGTAAAACATATTACTTTCTAGATTTCTCCCTATTTCAAACGCCCGTTTTCAATTTTTGCCCTTGGTTATCTCTATAAGCAAGTTATATACGTAAAAACCTTTAAAAAAGTAAAAATTTAAAAAAAAAAAAAAATCAGGAAAATAAAGATATTGACATAAAAAGCTGTTTTATTCTTGTGACTAAACAGATTATTGCAGCAAGAATTTGTTCCACCGTGGGGATATATAAATTTAAATATTGCAATTTATTAGTTGGTAATGTAGCTTGAAAATTTCCCCATGAAGCTTTGCTCGCTGAGAGGCACTGTCTCCCGTAGAAAGAAAGAACTGATTACAATTGCATCAACTTATATATACATCCCTGTAAGCTGGGTTTTCAAAAGTCAGACATTAAATACGAAGCATTTTCTTAAATTAATAAAAATTACTATCTATAGCTTACACACAAGCTTATGCTAATAATACATCGACTTAAATTAAGGAGCAATCAATTAATTATAACTTGATTTAATTTTATTAATCTTAAATTATGTTACCTGCATATAATAAAAATTATGACCTACTGCTTTTTTCACGGAGACAAAACTAGAGTCACTGTTTAAATTGGATAAGACGTAAAAACTACAAAATACCATTGAGCGGGGGAAGGGGGCATTACTTATAGGTAATTAGTGGCAATGCCTTTCATTTAATTAAAAGAATACGTAAATAGATACTTTCGAACCTATATGTCTGAAGTGAAAGAAAAAGCATTTTTTAAGTACCTATCTTGCCAAATGTCAAGTTTCTATCTTCAACAATTCCAAAGAAATTGTAAGTTAGAAAGCACTTTTTCACGGATTTTTATCCCTTTTAAATTTTGATTTTTTTACAAACTGTTCTATGAGAGCATTTACATGTTATAAGTAATTGCCATATCAATTTTAAAGTTTCTAAACTTTTAAATATTACAAAAATCGCAATTTTTGAAAGTTTTTTAGCCCTTTTGGTGGTGGACCGACATAAAATACGCTGGAGCAGGGAGTGACACCATCAATTTACTACCATTACTTTTGAAATCAGTTAGGTATTTCCATGAGATTGGAATTTCCATAGAAATTGTAATTCAGACACTTTTTGCTCATTTCTCCCTTTTAAATTTAGAATTTTTTAGAAACTGTTTTTAGAGAACACATACATCTTGTAAGCAATTATGATGCCAAATTTATAGTTTATAGCCCTTTCAGTATCGTAAAAGTCGCAATTTTATAACATTTGTCGCTTTTACAATCCCTGGAGGTAGTGGCACCGACATAAAATATAGCCTATATTCGAGCTGGGACTGCCACCATCAATTTGCAACCATTACTTCTGAAATAGGCTTTTATTTACTGATAATGCTTAGGAATCATAATTTTGAAAGCTTTTCGCTCATTTGTACTCTTTGAAATTTTGAATTTTTTAGAAATTGTTCTTACAGAGCAATTATATGATAAAGCAAGTATCATGCCAAATTTCAAGTTTCTAGGTCCTTCAGTAACACAAAAATCGGAATGCAGAACTATTTGTTGCTCCTGCACCCCGTTGGAGGTAGCACTACTAACATTAAATGTAGCATATGTTGAAATAGGGCCTGTTACATCTATCTGCCACCATTACTTTTGAAATCAGTGTGATAGTTCTAGAGATTTCTCCCTACAAACACACAAACAAACGTTGCTTCTTTATAATATTAGTATAGATAAACTTCAAGTCGAATACACAATTTTCGAGAACTGTCTCGACAATGAAGATATTTTAACGAAATTTTCAATACATTTACATTGCTTTCCCTTTATGCGAAATTTGATGTCACTCAAAGTGATTGTATTGCGTAGCAATTCCATTAACTATACAGTCAACTCAACCTTGTTTTATATTAACTACATTTCAAAATATAAAATACTTAATTCATCACCGTTTGGACGTGGATAATTATAAATTCCAACAATTCTCGCGATATTATTACATTGACACAAAACAAAGTAAATCTATTGAAAATGTTGCTAAAATTTCTTCTTTGTTAAAGTTCGGAACAAGAATTCGGATCGTCTTGGAGTGAAACTGCGTATTTTTGACAGAAAAATTGGATTGCAACACTGATTTTGATACAAAAAAATTTTGTTGTACTGTGTTCTTCCATCTTTTAAAATTTACCTGTGTTTTTTTAAACACTTTATGTAAATTTAATATAGTTGTGTATTATTTCATTGATGCATTTTTACTTTCTTCTATCTTTACAAGAAGAAAGTATTGGATTCATGAAAATTTTCGACTTCCGGTTTTCGACGGATTTATACGTTTTAGAAGGTCCTGAACACGTTTTGACTATTTTTAGAAAATGTCTGTCTGTGAGTCTGTCCGTCTGTCTGTGAGTCTGTCTGTATGTGACAAAAAATTTGTGGGAGCTCTATCTCAAGAACTAATGCTCAAAATTTAATAAAATTTTATATTCAGTTAGATCTTGATATGAATTAGTGCCTATTGGTTTTTGGTGAAAATTGGCCTGCAAGTGGGGCTGCTATACTACGTTTTTCATCATTTTCAAGATTGCTATATCTCAAGAACTAATGCACAGAATTTCACCAAACTTCAGATTTTGTGATTCCTTGATATACATAGACGCTGATTAAGTTTTGGTGTAAATTGGCCAGCAGGTGGCGCTGCCATGCCACGTTTTTCATGATTTTCATGATAGCTATATCTCAAGAACAAATGCACAGAATTTCACCAAACTTCAGATTCCGCGATACCTTAAGATATATAGCCGCTGATGAGGTTGTGATGTGAACTTCACTATAGGTGGCGCTGCTATGCTACATTTTGCACGATTTTTGCGATAGCTATATCTCAAGAACTAATGCAAAGAGCTTCATCAAATTTTAGTTTCTTTTACACTAGAATATATAACATAATTAGACGCTGATTACATTTTGGTATTAACCTTGCAACAGGTGGTACAGCTATGCTGCATTTTGCACGGTTTTTTAAAACTAGCTATATCTGAAGAACTAATTCACAGAATTTCATCAAACTCCAGATTCTTTTACACCATAACATTAGACGCTTTTTTACGTTTTGACATAAATTGTCCAAGATATGGTGTTACTGTGCTACGTTTTGCAAATTTTTTGTTATAATTATATCTCAAGAACTAATGGACGAAATTCCATCAAATTTCAGGTTCTGTTAGGTCTTGACATCGATGCTTATTAGGTTTTAGTATAAATTACCCAGCATGAGGCATTACTAAGCTCATTTTCTCAGAATATTAATTAAATTTTGCGTTTTAGGCTTTTCGGATACCAGAATCTGATTAGGCTTGGTTAAATGTTCGAGGAAATTCGATAGTGGGTAACTTTGGGGTCACCACGTTTTTTTTTTGTTTTTTTTAAATATTAAAGTGTATTTATGAGATAGAAGAAAGTTTCGGGATTGACACATCCAACTAGTTAATTTTGTAACTCTTAATTTTATAAAAGCTGATTAAATGAATCATAACGAATTTAATTGGTAATTCTAATATTCGAGAAAAAGGCGTTATAGTTTCATAGATTAAATCGACTGATTCGATTAGCCAGTGATTCAGTTAACCTGAAATCACTGTTATCTACAACTCAACCCCCCTCCTCCCCCTAGACCCAAATTCAGGCTGCGCCACATTATAAACCACTACATTGTTGTGTTGAACACAAGAAAAGAGCAATGATCTTACTGGTACACCCTTTTGACTCCTCCTACCAACTTTCAAAATGGAAGTAAATGTACTTGAAGCCTTTTCTAGTAATTCTCGTAACAATTTTCGAAATGGAAGTAGTTGTACTTCAAGCCTTTTCTGGTAATCCTCGTATCAACTTTGAAAATGGAAGTAACTGTATTTGAAACCTTTTCTGGTAATCTTCGGAACATTGACGACCTTTCAAAAAAGCAATGTGAGTGGTTCCATTATAAAAAAAAATGCTACCCACACCATGAATAAACCCTTTCCTTATTGTCTACTAAAAAAAAGTTCGCTATTATTTGCGAATATCGTACAAGTAATATGCCCAACCATCGGGGTCATACAAATTTAATTTCTTTTCATCACTGACACGAATACTTAACCATTCATCTGACCAATTATTGTAATTTCGGATCCACTGAATACGGAGGTCATAATTCCATTTTGCAAACTTTGGCGAATGATGAAAATTGCAAAAATCAAGAAATGTTCTTGCCAGTAGCCATCGATGGACCGTGGATAATGGTATTGGAATGTTTACTTCCATAAAAATTGACCGTTACACTCAAATCTGCTGCATCCAGTTTTGCTTGAAGTGTCCTCAACTTCCCATCCCATGAGCCTTTAAACGATAGATTTCTAAAATTTCCTTTATAAAAAACTACACATTAAGCGGCATCATTTTTTTATTTTAATTTTTTATATTAAATCTATGGCTGCTAAAAGTTGTTTGGTTATTTTTTATTTCTTTATTATATATTTTCATAATTTATTTCGTCTATTTTACTCGTTTTTTTTCTTAAAAAAAAATGGTTGTCAATAAACTTTTAGGGCGCACTGTAAGTACCTTTAACGAAATTTCTATTTGTATTTTATTATATATCAAGCATGCAATTTTATTTTTGAAAAAGTAAAAGCAAGTAAACAAGCTTTTAGACTATAAACTAATGTAAAATTTTACAATTTAATTCTAATTTTTAAAAGTTGTTTTATCGTGAAAACAATAATGCAGACATTACGCACATTTTCCACTTTTTAACAGACAAATTAATGGGGGTCCATTGTATTCCTATTTTTATACAATAAGAATATTTCGAAACAGTCTGTAGTTATAATAAGCATTTTTGTACTATCAGTACGGTTATGGTTAACTATCGATAAATTGTATTAATATCTTGAAAATAAAAGACATAGCAGAGCACACAGCAACAAACTTCATTCATCTTTACTTTATCAGTAGTGAACTAAGTTGAACTTGTAGTAAACATTCCTTATCTTTTATTTTTCCATTTTGTATCAATAGAGGCGATATCGTTCTCGGTGATAATTTCCAGGAATACAGAAGACGATTTAATGAGGATGGCGGATCGATATCCTATCGGGATGGGTGAGATAATGTGGTTTTATGGCACATTAAGTAGATTTGGATTTTGGCGGTAATAGCCTATCATCATGTTCTCAAATAGATTTGATTTATGAACTATATTTTCTTATAAAAGTTCTTCTTTACTTTGTAATAAACCTTTAAAGATTTATTTTAAAGTTTTTTTTTTATTTTAAAGTTAAGATAGTTTATGTTAGTAACTTTTTTTTAATTAAATAAAATTACAAATTGTATCAAACAGAAGGAGCTGAAGTCAACATAGAAAGAAGTTAAATTTTATTAAACAATTTTTCTGGTTTTAATTGTGTCCATTTGACTCAAACAAAGAAGAAAAGAAAACCGTGACAGGTTGGCAGCAGTATGATAGTTTACGCAACGGCTATTTCAAAATATAATGCATAAAAATTATATAAGCAACATATTAAGGAAAAAAATACTATAGAGGTAAAAGGTTGCTTTCTACTGGAGCCGAACTAGAAATGAAAAAAAGGCGTTATTTCTGGTGGAACGAAAACCGAAACTAACATAAATTATTTTTCCTTCCGGAACAAAAATTTGTTTTCTGCTCCAAAACTGAGTCGTAAGAAACAATTTTATATTTTAAAATTTTTATACTCTATAAAAATTTGAATTATTTAAAAAATAAATTAAACTATTTTTGAGATTTAATCGTAGGATGTAAATGCCAAAAACTAAATTGGGAAATATGCATAGTGAAACTATGTAAACTGCCGAAAATTATACTTTATTACTCAGATTAGCGTTATCTTAAAGCATATGCCCAGGGTCGAAGAAAAAAACTGTCGGGCCTCGAAATTGATTAGAATGAGATGCTGTTTTAGAAAATAATGTTGTTGGGTAATTATTTTTTGTATCAGCTCTCCCCACACATACACACACCCTGTTTTCTCTTTGAAGTCGTATGTAAGCTGCATTCGTATGTTCTTGCATTGTGATTCTTCATACACATGTAAGTTGATTTTGGCGTCTTTAAGAACAAAAATAAATAGCGTTTTGTTTGTTTAATAAATCCCACATTAAACTATAACTGATTGGGACTTTCCAGTTCCTTAGTAATGACCTGGGAAGATCTTCTAAACAAATGTGATTGTTAAGATAATTGTGGGCTATATCGATTCTCAACATTTTTTCGTCACAAAAAGCAAACTTCTCCCACTATTTGTGAGCAGACAGCTTCATTCGCATTTTAAGTAGGATTTAAAACGCTGCCTACTATTAACCACCATAATCTTCTTGCTCATCTTCATTTTACAGAATTTGTATTGAAGCTCCTCTTACACTATTAATAGCATGATTCCTTAATATGACGTTAATATTTTGCGAAATTTCTCATCGAAATTGGAATCAATATTATTGATTATTATTGGATTATTTCTTCTCCAATTTGACTTCAGAGGAAGAGCTTTAATCTATTTGGGTTATTTCGAATCTTCGATATCGCAGCATATCTTTCTAAGATTGAAATTGCAATTATATTTGAGTACATTAATATAAAAGGAAAGGATAGAGGTCCACATATGTGAACCCAAGGAGCGAAGAAGTTAAAGCTTTTCTTGAGAACTATGTATTAGCTATAGCAAGACTAACCACAAAGACAGGCTACCGTAGTACTTTTAGAAGAAAAATTGAGTAGAGAGAATTCCTTTGACTTGACCACCGAACCTTGAAGCAGACATGTTTTCGTCGATTTAATCACCAAAAGGATGTCTTTTTTGATGGTGGTCCCTTTCTTAACAATTTTCTGTTTTCATTCTCGTAATTAAAAAAAAACGTAAATATAAAAGGAATTATATTTAAAATTTAGAAACATATTTTTTGAATTATAAAAGCTCTTAAAAGAACGGTTTTAAACGCTGTCAAAATACTCAAATAAAAGGTACACTCTAAAAAAAGACAAGTGTTTCTTTAACATTTACTATAATCGCGACACGAAAAAAAATATCCGATAACCGCTTCCAAGTCACCCAATAATCTGAAAAGAGTTCCTTTATCTTCAGAAACCTCAGAAAGTAATTTATTTTAGAAATTTAAAAATGGATTTATAGAAATATATTTTTATTAACAGCTTGTAACTATCGGAAACGTTGTCGAATGACAGTTCCAATGCGTTAACCAATTCTCTCTATCCGAAAAATTTGTTTTTCGAATGCTAACAGGCCTTAACTAAAAATTTTCAGCTGCATAACTGAAATTGTGCAAGCAACTGTAACAAAAAAAATTTTAATTTTAAAGTTAATTTTAATACTGTTAATTACATATGTTTTTTCAGTTAAACAAGTTTCATGAACATGAAAGTGCTTATTTAAGACAGCATTCAGAAAACCGATTTTCTGGATAGAGAGAACTGAATAAAGCCTTGTTAAAGCTACTCGGAAACATTTTCGAAAATTTCGAGCATCAAATAAAAATTTATTATTTTTAATTTTTTTTAAATTTTAAAGATCTATTCTTTTATGAGGTTTTCAAAGATAAAGGAACACTTTTCGGAAACTTGGATGACTCGGAAGAGGTTATTGCATATTTTCTTTCGTGATTATAATACATTTTTGTAAATTAGGAAGTATGCATCGTTTTTACAGTGTACTGACAAGCTCAAGTTGAACATAGGCGAAACAGTTCCTGGTAGGAACGGCAATGGACTTACCCACGAATGGCAACAGCCACGCTGGTGCGGGTATCTTACTATCGAAAAGACTACTTATTGGACTATAAAGAAGGAGTGTCAAAATGCTCTTCGTGCTCATTGGTGTTTCTTTTCTTTCTACCCGAACTGACGTCACATGCGTAAATTCCATTCCAATGACAGTTTTTGGTGGAAAAAAAAAACGGTTTGGCACGCAATCTGCCATGTTTCCATATTTTTGAGTGCATGAAAACACTATGGAAAACCGAAGAGCCAATCGTTAAAATCGGGTTTTTAGATGTTTTCCACCAAGATGTGACTTAGCAGACCGATTGTATTTTAATATGCGAATCGAGATTTAACTAATCCTAGATTTTCATCCGTGATCTCGATGTTGTGATTGGTCTGTGCTGCTGCCCAGGGCCCGATTATCACTAATTGGGGCTCTGGGCAAAGATAAATTAGGGGCCCCTTTGGAATCATAACAAGGTTATTCCAATAGAACTCATGATCACTCCTATGTGCACGTGTAAGACAAACTTTTTTTGCACAATGGATATAAATAGAAGAAAAATCCGTCAATTCTAAATGAAATACAGTAGACTCCCTCAAATCCGCACAGCTTGGGACCAGAGGTTGTGAGGATTTAGAATTTTGCGGATTTCTGGTCATTGCTTTGTTTACATTTTTTAAACAACAATTTGAGTGCAATTAATAGTGCAATAAGAACTATAATGAATGCTTACAATATAATAAAATATTAAAATAAGTAATAAACTAAAATAATAAAAATTTAGATAGTTTTTAAAATGATAATAGCAAAGGTCAAGTTAATAATCAATAGTGTATGATTAAATATTCATTATAAAGATTAGGTATATTTTTCCAAAATTATTCAACAAAACTTGCTCCTTACTTGCCCCTACACTACTAATTTACATCTAAATCATAAAATAAGGATTTTTTTTCAAGTTTAACCAGGCATAATAACCAAAAAATCTTGATTAAAGCATAAATATATTTGGTAAGAAGATTGTGATTACCAGTGATATCAGCAATATCTTTAATTTTTTTCCAAAAAAATTTAGTCTTCCTTCATGAAAAAAGCATGAATAGAGTATTATTAACAAAATTGCAAAATAAAAAGTATATGGAATTGATGCAAAATTCAAAAATTCAAATTTTGTCCCAATATCTGAACTGAAAATTTCATTGTTTACGTCCATAAAATATGTGCGGATTTTAGAGAGTTGTGGATTTCTGGTTTGCGAATTTGAGGAAGTCTACTGTACCTTAATTAATAAAAATACACTTTTTTTTCTTTAGTGTAGAACAAAACTCTTTTTTTATAACTTTAGCAATTTGCTATATTGCTTTAACCCTTTGAGCTCTGGTGGGTAAATTTCTTCAAAATGCCAAATGCCACACTGGCACCAGTATTTTGCAAAGAAAACTAGTCGTTGGGGGCCACCGTAATACTTACCCATCATGGATATGTATATGAAAATAAAACATGTGAAACTATTTATACAATGCATTGCAATTCATAAACAAAATTTAAATATTGTTAATATACATAGTAATGCTATATTAAAGAACTGCTGATGTACCAATTTCGACAAATTATATAAAACGCCAAACTACTCAAGTAGTACCGAACTGCGTAAAAGAAACATCCTTATAACTCCAAAAATAATAATTCTATTAACTAACAACTAACTGCGTCAGATTAAGCGTCTCATTTCCAATTAAAATATACTTCTGAATTGAAATTTGAATGAAATACAGGGTCATGAAAAATCGAAGAATGTGGAAAACAAGATTACAAATATCTCGGCAACTAATAATCCGATCGACTTCGTTCTACATGCAAAATGTGTGTTATTTTATTGCCTTTTACGTCCATTCCTTAGAACAAAAAAATTCGAAAATTTTTATATACCTTTCATCAGAACGAATTTTTCGAGAGTCCGAAAAAATAGTTCCGGATAATCGAGGTTGCTGATATTAAATAGGGTTCGTCCCATTCTTACATACTAACTACATACAAAATTTCAAGTCTCTATCTCAATTTGTTCGGGAGATAGAGCGTTTACAGACAGACAGACGGACGGCAAATTTTTTTTTCTAAAAATATGTTTTTCGGAATCTCCACTGTGCAAATCCGTCAAAAAATATTTTTCGATTTTCAAAACAATTGCAAGACTTACCCTATACTATGTATGATGGGTAAGTAAAAATTAAAAATCATTGCATTTGCCATGGAAAAGCATTATTGCGCAAAATAAAATATTCTATATTTTCCGAACGAATGAATCAAATCTTACAAAAAACTATACAGCTTAATCCCAGTGCCTCACTAACATACCCACTTAATTTCAAGCCAATCGGATGCTTTTTGCGTCAGTTATCGCGGAACGGACAGACTGGCAAACTGACAGATTGACTGACAGACTGACAGACAGACAGACACAAAGAAATTTCGTGTCTCCAAAGTAAGCCTTCACTGACGTTTCGGCAATTATAAAGTATATATCGTAAGTCTCCTTAAAAAAATCCTACCGTAAAATGGGGTGAATAGGAACAGCGGGGTGAATAGGAACGAAACTTCCCGGTGATACAAATAAATTCATTATAAATATATGTGGTGATATTTTTAGTTGCCAATTAGGGTAATTAAGAAGGTAACAATAACATTAAAAGTTGGGAAATTTAGTTTTGCCATGCTGGCACCACTACTGGGGCATATAAAAAATATTGCAAGGGGAATATTATTTTTTCAACGTCTTCAAAACTTTGTATGTAACTGCAGTATTTTTCGAATTCCAAACCTAAGAGTAGGGATTTTTAATTAATGATAGACCTGTAAATGATATGCTGTGGTAAATTCTACTTATTTCTAAACTACAAAATGAAACTAGTCGTTGGGGGCTACCGTAATACTTACCCATCATGGATATGTATATGAAAATAAAACATGTGAAACTATTTATACAATGCATTGCAATTCATAAACAAAATTTAAATATTGTTAATATACATAGTAATGCTATATTAAAGAACTGCTGATGTACCAATTTCGACAAATTATATAAAACGCCAAACTCCTCAAGTAGTACCGAACTGCGTAAAAGAAACATCCTTTTAACTCCAAAAATAATAATTCTATTAACTAACAATTAACTGCGTCGGATTAAGCGTCTCATTAAAATATACCAATTAATTTAATTTCCAATTAAAATATACCTCTGAATTGAAATTTGAATGAAATACAGGGTCATGAAAAATCGAAGAATGTGGAAAACAAGATTACAAATATCTCGGCAACTAATAATCCGATCGACTTCGTTCTATATGCAAAATGTGTGTTATTTTATTGCCTTTTACGTTCATTCCTTAGAACAAAAAAATTCGAAAATCTTTATATACCTTTCATCAGAACGAATTTTTCGAGAGTCCGAAAAAAATAATTCCGGATAATCGAGGTTGCTGATATTAAATAGGGTTCGTCCCATTCTTACATACTAACGACATACAAAATTTCAAGTCTCTATCTCAATTTGTTCGGGAGATAGAGCGTTTACAGACAGACAGACAGACAGACAGACAGACAGACAGACGGACAGACAGACAGACAGACGGACGGACGGCAAATTTTTTTTTCTAAAAATATGTTTTTCGGAATCTCCACTATCTAAAACGTGTAAATCCGTCAAAAAAAATTTTTCGATTTTCAAAACGATTGCAAGACTTACCCTATACTACGTATGATGGGTAAGTAAAAAATCATTTAACGATATACACGAAAAAAAAAAAATGCATTAAATCTTTTTCAAATAAATTTGGTCGAATTTTCTGGTGCAATTGTGACATTTCGGAATTAAATTTATGTGGTAGAAAATTCTACCATCGGAACTCAAAGGGTTAAGATGAATTTAATAACTTCAACATATGGAAAAACTGGAACTGGAAAAAGAAAGTAAGTATTTTATAATTTAATGTACGTATCTTGAGGCCTCTTAAGGTCCAGGGCCCATAGGCAAAGTCCCTGCTGCTGCCTCCCGTTCTATATTATATAGTCTGTGAGCAATGATTTAGTCGATTACCTTGAAAGAGTCCAAGGTGCTACGGGAAAAAAAGTTGCAACAGACACAAACAATGCCGGAAATGAATTTAAGAGCTACATTCCGCTAGTTGCTTGTAGTAATTGTCAGTTGAATCGACGAATGAATTCGTTTAAATTAATGTTTCTCATCAGCCAAGTTATCCTATCAAATTATAGCATCAGTCAAGTTATCAAACTTTAAAAGTTACGTTAAATAAAATCTAATGCCTGTAGATAACAAGTATACAATACGAAATTTTTCTCCTCATTAGAGATTTTTTATTTCAATTTTAATTTTGTTTGGGATACTTTTTGTTAACCTGTATGTAATTTGTATCTAAATAAACGGTCAATTGCGAGTATTATTCACGTAAGAGGGTTTCTTTCAATAAATATATGAATTATTAACTGTATTATATTATTTAAGAAATCTTTGCTAAAAGAATAATAAATCTTTGTAAACTATACATTCTAGGGTTGGATGTAGCTGTGTGCACTAGAAAAATATAAATGTCTCTATAATAAAATTTCAAAGAGATATGAAGCCTACATAATATCAGATATTAATATTATGTATAACTTTTTTTAATCGTATTTTAATCTGTTTTAGGATGATTTTATTTTTTATTAATTGAATTCCGTACTGTCAGTAAAAATAGTTCATATTTAAACTTCCTAAATTCAACTTAGTAATAATCTTTTATTTTCACAGTGTAGCTATAATAAAACCCTTTTTTAGCACTTTCCAACAAAATTGAAAAGTGCTTATGCATTCGGTTTGTCTGGCCGTCTGGCCGTCTATCCGTCTATCCGTCTGGCCGGATGTCCGTCTGTCCGCGCTCTAACTCCCGTAAATATTCTCGAATTGCTATCAAATTTTTATACGTTATTGAAGTTTACCATAGCACGAACCCTATTGAAAATGAAGTATCTACCATGATTAGTTTATCTATAGAGAGAATCAAAAGTTTCCCCATTACATTACGTCCTATGGGGAAAAATCGTTAATATACTCGGATTCCCATGAAATTTTAGGACGTTATTGATGTTTACACTAGCACGAACCCAATTGAAAATGAAGTTTCTACCATGATTAGATTATCTACAGGGCGAATCAAAAGTTTTCCATTACATTACGGCCCATGGAGAAAAATCGTTAATATACTCGGATTGCCGTGAAATTTTAGAACGTTATTGACGTTTACCCTAGCACAAGTCCTATCGAAAATGAAGTTTCTACCATGATTAATTTATCTACAGGGCGAATCAAAAGTTTCTTATTACATTACGGCCTATGAGGAAAATCGTTTCAAAGGAATTTTAAAGATGTTATACCCTGTCAAACATATTAAAATATGCATTCTATAAAATATAAGGTGAAAATATATCTATTATTCATTTACAGGGCCACACATTCCATTAGATAATGGTAAAAGGGGGAATTGTGTGTGACATATTTTAAATATATTAAGCTGTTTCACGTATAATAAAATTGATATATGAAGCTTAATATAAATTATATGCTACTGTCTTGCATAATATGAAGTATAGCATTTACAGGGCCATACAAAAAATTTCAAATAGTATATTCTTTCCGAAGCGTATATATGTCCGATGAAAGCTGATGGAGGGATGAAATGCATTTTAATTATGATATACGCATTTATATTTCGCTAAATATATGCACATTATATGGTGTGCATAAATGTTTTAGTTGATATACAGGGCTACCCAAAAGAGCTCACCAACGTTATTGAATATGAGCGTAAATTATTTAAACGTGGTTCTTAAATAAGCTATGCATTTTTACGCTCAGCTTCATTCAATTTACTGAGAAATGTTTGCAGAATATATATATAAAAGGATATACAGGGCCACGCAAAGAATTCGGTACATGGACGCTTATGAATGATGATTTGTGAGAATATTATTTCAGTTGTTTTAAAAGTGTTTTAGTTTACAATAAATTTTAGCCTAATGCTGACGTGTAATAAAGGCTACCATATGGATATATTTCGGTTCAAACCAGATATTTTGTTATAAAAAAGTTTGAAAGATACAAAGAAAACAAAGAAGAAAGACGTTAAATAAAAAAAATAAAAAATAAAAAAAAATAAAAAAAATAAAAACATTAAATAAAAAATTTAAACTATGTTAAATCAAAATTCTGGTGTGAAATATTTTTATAAAATTTTTAATGTAAACTACAGGGCTGAACAAAAGTATTCAAGTATGTTTCCATCTAATAGTATGAATTGCTGAAAAAGAAATTTCAAGCTACTGGGTATTTTCTTGCTAAACTAAATTTTCCCATTATATCACCTGACATATGAAATACAGGACTGTTCAAAAGTAATACTGGAATACATATTTGGGTATATTTGACCATACACTATTATTTCCCTAAATAACAAAGTTTTGTTAAAGATTTCATTAAGTGTTGAAAAGTGCTTCATAATCTATGCTTAACGCATGACTTTTCTTACTTGTTCAAGTTTAAACTTGACAATGTGCTAAACGCGCATCGAATGTGTGTTTCAAATTTGAAACGCCGCATTGGCCCATGCCACGTTTTTTCCAGCAGATTTTAACACAAGAAAAGCCGATAATCTTTAAAAAATTTTATAAAAATATTTCACACCAGAATTTTGATTTAACATAGTTTAAATTTTTTATTTAATGTTTTTATTTTTATTTTTTTTTTTTTATTTTTTTTTTTATTTAACGTCTTTCTTCTTTGTTTTCTTTGTATCTTTCAAACTTTTTTATAACAAAATATCTGGTTTGAACCGAAATATATCCATATGGTAGCAGTCAAAATGATCGATCACGGCCATTCTAGTGTTAATTAACTTTTAAAGACACGAGAAGTATATTAAGAAATTCAGTGAATGCAAACTAGTCGTGATGTATAGTATTTATCTGAATAATTCATTAATACCCAGTAGCATATTTTTAGGTCACTGGACTTAGTGGCAAGAAAGAGTCTTTCACACCAGTAAATATGAAGAAAAGTATGTTATTTCTTTTATAGGACAAATTTCTTGATGAAATAACATAAAAAATAGTCTTTTAAGAGTGGCGGTAAATGTAAAATTTAAATTTTAACGAATAAAATAATTTGGGTGTTAATGGGTTGGTTCTGGTTAAGTTAGTCAGTTTTTAACAATTTGACGTTTACTGTTTTTGTTCTGCTACTGGGTACTGCATTTCACAAATATATATGATTAAAAGTTCTTATCTAAGCTTTAAAAGCGTGTGGTACATAGAGTACGCCGCCCCTATCATTATGTATGTCCGAAACGTCCATATCTTCAAGAGTTAATACCTAGCCCGAGGCTATTGATTGTGAGGAGATTGGCGCCGTCCGGGTCACCAATGAGGAGATTGGCGCCGGTTGTATTTGATCTGGGGATCTCGTGATCAGGAAGCGTTAGCGTCAAGCAAAAGTCCAAGCCAGTTACTTTCTGCTTCTTAGTAGCTCGCTTTATACTGATCGAGATCGCTACAATTGTATATATCTTGGTGGAAAACACCTAAAAAAACATATTTGGGGGTTAACTCATAAGTGTATGTAGCATTATGTTTTCATGCTCCCAATCCTCCATGTTTTCGTACTTTTGGGTGCAGGAAAGTACAATGGAAAGCCTACGAGTCAATCTCTAAAATAGGATTTTTAGACGTTATCCACCAAGATATAACTTGGCAGACCTATTGCGTTTTGATATGCGAATCGAGATTTAACAAATCCCAGATTTTCATTCGTGAACTTGATGAGGTGATTATGTGCGCTGTCGCATCCCGATCTAATAGTTACAAGCTTAGAACAAAGGCTACCTTATCATAATAACAGGCTTGTTATTCAGGAGAAAGTTTATGGGTGAAAATATCCCTATAGTTGCCAATGTATTACATGACTTTGTTTCATAAGTAACGCCACCTGGTGCATACTACTGGTAATATTCAATGCACAATTTCATAGGAAAAAATGGAAAATATTTCAGTTTCTCACATTAGATGCCGCTAACAACGGGAAAATCATGTGATTTCTGACCACGTGTACTGAGGACAAAGGAAACTTGGTGAATGACAAGCCTGTTATTATGATAAGGTAGCCTTGCTTAGAACATCCACAAAACTCAGATAGCCTCGAACCCAGAGTACCTAATTATTTCTTTTAAAACTTTTGCCTGACACATTGTATCACATTTACCTGACACATGTGTTTTAACTTTTAACCATATAGATAATGCACTTTCAAAAGCAGGAAAAAATGGTTAAAAAATTAATTTTAAAGCTCTCTCTAAAAAGAAAAAAAGTAATTAATTTTCTAAATATTTCGTTAAACAAATGTGCAATATCAACATTATTAGCGAAAATAACCAACAACAAAAGACATCTTGTCACAGGCTTGGGTCTGTGACGTATTTATTCCTGAGCTCGTGCATGCTTCTAAAGATAAGATAATATGCTCTAATAAATTTTAATGATTTGTATACTCATAGGCCTTTTTAGTTCCATTTCATTTCATTTAATAAAATAATGTTTATTTTCAGGGGTTGGAGAAAAACAAAACAAATAACATCAGTCTACAAATTATGAAGAAGGTCATCTGGAATTCAACAAAAATTCTAATACTGCTTTCTTTAACATTTACTTTTGGATATGTTTATACTTCATCTTGTGGCTATGAGGTAAGTTTTACAAAAGATTTTCTGTTATTATCTTTTGGTACTGCTTGGTTATCCTGTCGACCAAAAAATTTTCGCTAAACTATAGGATTAAATGCCAATAATGGATGATCGCGAATATCACATTCAATGACATTTAAAACGTCATTAAGTGATTTTTATTTCGACTTTTTATTTGTATTTTTATTAATATTTTACTAAATATTTGTTTTTTCGTTATTTAAAATAAAAATTATGTCAATATGTATAATTTGGCTATTAGTCTGGCGATTTGTATAATTTGGCGAAATTGGTCGACAGGATAACCAACTAGTACCTATCTTTTACATTTTTATAAATGGAAGTAGATTGAATTGAAGCACATTTCTTGAGACTATAATCATGAGCACAACTAGAGAATTAATGACTGCTTGCATGATTTTAAACCATCACCAAATTGGCGATTTTTTTAAAAATTTGTTTACCTTATTTGCTACATTATTTACTTACATTATTTTCTTACATTATTTGTTTTCATTATTAGTAAAGAAAAGTGTCATACATGCTCCGGTGTTCCTAACTGGCGACAAATGGCTTTATTTTGCCCGGTTGTGGTTATTCTGTTGCTGTTGTCTATTTATTAATAAATAGTTTATTTACTTTTATTTCTTTATTTAATTTATATAAATCATTTTGTTCCATAATTATAGTGCGATTGCAGAATAATCGTCTTCGTAAAGGCGCGATTTTCAAAAGTCTAAAATTTTTAAATATTCGAAAATAATTATTAAATACATATTTGATATTCAAAAACGAGATTTTTGCCAGATTGGCGTCAGAAAAATATCGCTCCAAACGTAATGCGTGTATGACATCTGTGCCTATTTGTTTGCATTATTTATTTACATCATTGTTTACATTATTTGTTTACAGGGGAACTGAATATTCAGGTTGATAGAATTGGCGAATTTATCGCATCGCCGCCAAGTCACACGTCAATCAGTTGTTAATTTTGTGACTTACAAGGAAGGTTTCCATTGGGGGCATACTCAGAATTTTTTGAAAAAAAATACGAATTAAACTACTCATGTAGGTAATAAAGGATCAGTGAAAATTAGCGGCGGAATTACATTATTAGATATGTAAAAAAATAAAATAGTTTGGAATAATTGGCGTGAAAAGCTGAAAGCGACGCGGGATTTGGCGAGCAGTGCATTTCCTCGCCAAAAGCAGACGATTTTAACGATCTGAAAATTGATTTTAATTGACTTCACTGTTAAAAATCTGCAGCATTTACTCCAACGTCACTCCACTACTTTTATAAAATATCTCTCTTCTGACCAATGAGAATGCTCCATAGCACGGCGAATTGACCGTGTCATACACTGTTAAAAATTTGCTGCATTTTGTTGCAACGCACTCCACCGCTTGTATATAATATCTCCATCCCAACCAATGAGAAAGCTCTATTTCACGGCCAAGTAACCGTTTTCTATACAAGCAAGGGAGTGCGTTGCAACAAAATGCAGCAGATTTTTAACAGTGTATTTTTCAATTTGGAACAATTTTAATCAATTTAAATTGTGTTTTAAATGATAAAATATATTAATTTCATTTTGTTATAAGTACATATAAACGTATATGACAAAATTACACTTAAAGTAAAGTAAAACTGCAAAACTAAAATTACTTAAACTAAACTTATTTAAATAAATTGAACATGGAGAGTTTTTTCTTTAAAAAGTATTCGAAGCGTAAAAGCGTATTTTTCAAAATTTCGTTTTTTCGCCAACCGGAGATAAATCGCCAAATAAACGAAATTTTTATTATTTTTTTACGGACGTTATAAGGAGATTCCGCCGAAATTTTTTTTATAAACATATATAACTATATGAGAAGAACATTCTGTAATTTTTTCAGATTTTTCTGAGTATGCCCGTATGGAGACCTCCCTTGTTAGTCATCTAAAATATCAGGAATTGGGTTTAAGTCAGTTACAAAATTCGGTACTACTTGGTTATCCCATCGACAACATTACTGTCGCCAAATTCTAAGATTAAATGCCAATAATCGTTGGTATTTCTAGGTTATCCCGTCGACCAAAAATTTATCGCCAAACTATAAGATTAAATGCCAATAATGGATGATCGTGAATGTCCCATTCAATTACATTAAATAAGATTGACGTGTTTAAAATGGCATTAAGTGATTTTAATGTCGTTTTTTTATTTGAATTTTTATTAATATGCCACTAATTATTTGTTTTTTCGTAATTTAAAATAAAAATTATGTCAATATGTAAAATTTGGCGATTTGTATAATTTGGCGAAATTGGTCAACGGGATAATAGAGAAGTACCTAAACGTTGATCGCAAATGTCACATTCACTTGACATTAAACATGATAAACGTGTTTGTTACTTCAAGAGATTTTTAATTTGTATTATTTTTAATGTTTTACTAATATATTTGTTCTTTCATTATATAAAAGGAAAAATGCGTCAATTTATGTAATTTGGCTAATAGTTTGGCGATTTGTATAATTTGGCGAAATTGGTCGACGGGATAACTAAGTAGTACCCAAAATTCTATGGATACATTCAAAAACTAGAGATCCAAATTTTATATTTCTAGTTCCTTCAGTAACACAAAAGTCTCATTTTTAGAACGTTTTTTGCTCCTGCACCCCCTTTGGGTTAGTGGCATCAACATAAGATATAGCCTATGTTGGAGCAAGGACTGTCACTATCATTTTGATACATTAATTTTAAGATCGGTTCGTTATTTGCTGAGATTGTTTAAAAATAGCTATTTAGAACGTTTTAAAACTCTTTTCGCAAATTTCCATCCCATGTAAATTTTTTTTAGCAAATGTTCTTAGTGATCAATTATATTTTATAAGTGACTGTAAGCAATCGCCCGTTACGCTGGTCAGTTTTTCGGTACTATTAACGCCACCGCAGTTATCTTTTGGATTCCTTGTTGCCTTGTTTTTTGCTGATTTTTGACGCCATTTTCTAGTGTTTTAGTGCTTTTTTAGTGCTTTTTAATGCTTTTTTTTTTTTTTTTTTTTTGCTCATTTGTTGACGCCATTATTTTTTTGCATGTGCAAACAACAAGATTGCTCTTTACTGGCGCATTAGCGCAAGTTTTGCTGCGGTGGCGTTAATATGTAAGTACCAGTTTTTCTAAAGAAACTTTGAATTAAACTAAATTTTTATATCATATTAATTTTTTGTGCATTGATTAATTCGTAATCCAAACTTTCTTATATAAATATAGATTGAAAAATTCAGGTTTTTGCAGCGAAGACATTGGCAAATTAGACAATGTGAAGTATCTCACTAAATATTGGATTTAAAAGAATTTACAGTACTTACGTATTAACGCCACCGCAGCAGAATTTCGCTAATGCGCCAATAAAGTGCAATCTTGCTGTTCGTACGCGCACAAAAAAATGGTGTCAAAAATGGGCAGAAAAAAAACAGTAAATCACTAAAAAAGCACCAAAAAATGGCGTCAAAATCACCAAAAAACTAGTTGGATGTGCCAATCCCAAAACTTACTTTTATCTCATACATACATTTTAATATTAAAGAAATGTATATTTACTCATTTTAATGCTTTAATAATTTTAATTCAATACCTTACCAACTTTGATTTTCATCTTAAATTTCTGCTTCAATCAATTAATCGGAGTAAAAACGAACTTCCGTCTCTGCACGAGCCGATGAACAATAAAATGATAAGCAGATTTTTTTTTCAAATTCAGGGAGGACCTACTTGCCTTACCAAAAAATAACCATATACAAAATGTTTAGTTCAGTTCTAGAACTAACTTCATACACTTTTATGTGGTGCAATATTGAAAATGGCATAAAATTCGGTATTGCGGCTCCCCCTTCCGGCGGATTTTTTTCAGATTCAGTGCGACCCAACTAGCCATAGCCATACACAAAAAATTTCGTTCAATTCGATGCATAACTTCATGTACTTTTGGTCGGTACAATATTGAAAATGGCACAAAAATCGCGATTTCAGCGCCCTCTTCCGGTGGATTTTTTTTCAAATTCAGGGAGGACCAACTGGCCATGGTCATACAGATACAAAAAAAATTTGGTTCAATTCGATACATAACTTCATATACTTTTGGTCGGTAAAATATTGAAAATGGCGCATAAATCGCGATTGCAGCGCCCCCTTCCGGTGGATTTTTTTTCAAATTCAGGGAGGACTAACTAGCCATAGTCATACACATACACAAAAAAATTGGTTCAATTTGATGCATAACTTCATATACTTTTGGTCGGTACAATATTGAAAATGGCACAAAAATCGCGATAGTGGCGCTCCCTTCCGGCGGATTTTTTTCAAATTCAGGGAGGACCAACTAGCCATAGTCATACACATACACAAAAAATTTGGTTCAATTCGATGCATAACTTCATATACTTTTGTTCGGTACAATATTGAAAATGGCACAAAAATGGCGATTGCAGCGCCCCCTTCCGGCGGATTTTTTTCAAATTCAGGGAGGACCAACTAGCCATAGTCATACACATGCACAAAAAATTTGGTTCAATTCTATGCATAACTTCATATACTTTTGATCGGTACAATATGGAAAATGGCACAAAAATCGCGATTGCAGCGCCCCCTTCCGGTGGATTTTTTTTCAAATTCAGGGAGGACCAACTAGCCATGGTCATACAGATACAAAAAAATTTGGTTCAATTCGATACATAACTTCATATACTTTTGGTCGGTAAAGTATTGAAAATGGCACATAAATCGCGATTGCAGCGCCCCCTTTCGGTGGATTTTTTTCAAATTCAGGGAGGACCAACTAGCCATAGTCATACACATACACAAAAAAATTGGTTCAATTCGATGCATAACTTCATATACTTTTGGTTGGACAATATTGAAAATGGCACAAAAATGGCGATTGCAGCGCCTCCTTCCGGCGGATTTTTTGAATAATCAGATTGCTTATTTCGTTGACACTATCATTCCTAGGTTACACTATTGCCCTAGAACACAACCAATGAAAGTCTTTTTCGAGTAAATCCTCGATGTCAGGGTATACTGCATCTATTAAAACTTCTAAACTATGGACTATTTAGTGGCGAATAGAGACAGCTTAATGCAACAATGTTAAAACTTAGACTGCATAACGAAACGGGGAAAAAATCAAAAAATCCCTACCCGGTTTTGGCAAGTTGTTTTCTTGGTATTGATGTTCGTTTCGGTTACTTTTCCCTGTATTTTACATTGTATTGTGCATTTACATTTTCTTTTTCTCATAATTTTATTACTCTTAATATTATAACGTGAAATGTTAATACGATAGCGCATTCCTGTATCAAAAATACTTTTTTCTTATTTAAATTTAGCATAATATTTATGCCTTATAAATATTAGAAAAATATTTCAAAATTTTATCGCGTATTTTTGAATAAACGCATGCATATTTTAATAGTTTGATTCCGGCGTTAGTGACCTCGGCATTAACCAGTTTTGTCCATTTTAGAAATTTTTTCAATGCGACTTTCGTGCATCCAGAGATGTTTCTTAAGGTTTTAGAGTCCTTAGAGTCGTTAAAGACAGCAGCTTTGACGAGTTTCGTTGTGGCACAATAGTTGCGTGCATCCAGTAATGTTTTCTTTGTTGTTGTTATTTAAATGGTCGCGCAGAGCTCATAAGAGCGTTGACCGCGGAACTGACAAGTTTCAAGTACTTTAGAGACTGCTGCACAGCGAGTTTCATGCATCCAGTGATGTTTTTTTTGGTTTAAATGGGCGCACAGCGCTCATACGTACGTTAGTGATTACAGAATTGACGAGTTTCGTTCATTTTAGAGATTGCAGCATAGCGAGTTTCGTGCACTTTAGAGATTGCTGCACAGCGAGTTTCATGCATCCAGTGATTTTTTTGTTTAAATGAGCGCGCAGCGCTCATTTGTACGTTAGTCACTGCGGCACAGACGAGTTTCGTTCACTTTAGAGATTGCAGCACAGCGCGTTTCGTGCATTTTAGAGATTGCTACACAGCGAGTTTCGTGCATCCAGTGATTTTTTGTTTAAATGAGCGCGCAGCGCACATACGTACGTTAGTGACTGCGTCATTGACGAGTTTCGTGCACTTTAGAGATTTCTTCACAGCGAGTTTCGTGCATCCAGTGATGTCTTTTTTGTTTAAATGAGCGCGCAGTGCTCATACGTACGTTAGTGACTGCGTCATTGACGAGTTTCGCGCACTTTAGAGATTGCAGCACAGCGAGTTTCGTGCATTTGGTGATTTTTGTTTAAATGGGCGCACAGCGCTCATACGTACGCTAGTGACCGCTGCAATGACGAGTTTCGTCCATTTTAGAGCCTGCTGCAGAGTAGGGATGGACATTATTTATCGTATTAGGATAAATAACAGTGTTACTACGCTAGAACCTAATATTGCATTAATATGTTACTGAAAAGTCCCTGTTAAATAAATAACACATGGTTCTTAATGACAGCATCTTCCTTCACTTGTTTTAATCAAGATTTCATTTTTTGTACCTCTAAAAAAGAATAATATTCATTAAAAACGTCCTTAATCGTTTCTTTTGAGACGTTTGCCGAACAATGTTGAATGTCCGGGCTGGTTGCCCGGACAGCCCCCCCCCCTCCCTGCTTGCGCAGACCCATTCACAATTATTTAAAAAATTTGCGTCCCCCCCCCCTTATTAAAACATCCTTAAAAACCCTTATTAAAAAAAATCTCACAATTATACACTCTAAAATAAAAAACCTGTCTAAAAAGGAATTTAAAACTGTTTTATAGGCTTCCGTTTTAGAAGGTTTTACTATATAAAATAAGATATTGTTTGTATCCAGCGAGTACAGCCCGGACAGCCCCCCCCCCCTGCTTGCGCAGACCCATTCACAATTATTTTAAAAAATTTGCGTCCCCCCCCTTATTAAAACACCCTTAAAAACCCTTATTAAAAAAAATCACACAATTATACACTCTAAGATAAAAACCTGTCTAAAACTGAATTTAAAACTGTTTTATAGGCTTCCGTTTTAGAAGGTTTTACTATATAAAATAAGATATTGTTTGTATCCAGCAAGTACAGTCCGAACAGCCTGCCCCCCCCCCTGCTTGCGCAGATCCAGTCACAATTATTTAAAAAATTTGCGTCCCCCCCCTTATTAAAACACCCTTAAAAACCCTTATTAAAAAAAATCACACAATTATACACTCTAAGATAAAAACCTGTCTAAAACGGAATTTAAAACTGTTTTATAGGCTTCCGTTTTAGAAGGTTTTACTATATAAAATAAGATATTGTTTGTATCCAGCAAGTACAGTCCGGACAGCCCCCCCCCTGCTTGCGCAGACCCATTCACAATTATTTAAAAAATTTGTATCCCCCCCTTATTAAAACACCCTTAAAAACCCTTATTAAAAAAAATCTCACAATTATACACTCTAAGATAAAAACCTGTCTAAAACGGAATTTAAAACTGTTTTATAGGCTTCCGTTTTAGAAGGTTTTACTATATAAAATAAGATATTGTTTGTATCCAGCAAGTTCAGGTTAAAAATTCTGGGCACCCACCCGTTCAAAAGGCTGGTTACGCCTATGCAACCACAGAAGAAACGATTCCTTAATATTCGCTAATTCAATAGCTGTTAGATTTTTCACCAGTTTTTCAATTCAGTTCAGTTATGTAGTTCTTTTCTGTTACATTTTCCACCCGTTTTTCAATAAATGTAGTTTTTTACATTACAAAAGAACATTTTATCGCTTCGTAACTGTTGTTTATTTTTAAACGTTTTGTTACAAATTATTTGACAACCTTGAAAAGTGCTGAGTAATACACATTATCTGAGGATAATTTTGTTATCGTTAACGACTTTTGATTTAAAGTTTCGTTTCCTGTTTGGTTTTTATTCGTGGTTGTTGAAGAAAGAGGATAAATAAAAAATGATTTCGTCTCTTTTTTATTAAATATCGGAAAGACTGAATTTGAGGTTTGTG